>CM036186.1:90177295-90332704 GCA_020631735.1 Saccharum officinarum | reverse complement strand
CCCCTACTACGAACCATTTTCAGTGCTATAACACGAGCAACAATAGACTAGACATAGGGACATTTAGCCCAAACCAGTATAAACCTTGTGTCCTTTAGCGCACCATCCAGACCTAACGTGCATAAATATAAATTTACTAGCCGGTGTTTGTTCGAAACACCGACAACTGGTGCGCTAGGTAGGGGACTTTGCGTGTTCCAAACCAAGCCACGGATGGCTAACCACGACATCAGCTGGGTCCTAGGCACACACATGCGCTTCAGGAACCTAGATTTCATCATCACGGTGGGAGGAGAGTTGGTACGGGCTCACGCAGCATCCAATCTCTCCCTTGGCCTCAACGACAAGATGCTTGGGCGCCAGCTCGGCGCCTCCCTTGGGCTGTAGCAGTCCAGGGAGGACCAGTGTCGCCTGCCTTTCCAACGACAATGACATGGCATGACTTCTGGGGAGGGGCTCCTCTCTTCCAAAATGCCACGTGCAGAGCACCCCGACAGTATTTTCGTTCGGTCTTCTGCAATGCGCGGCGACCGCTGGACACCTTGTGGCACTACGCATGGTTCAGCCGCCTGTGGATAGCGAGTTCGTGGGGCAAATTGAACACGACATAGAGTCTCTCCAACAAGCTCCTCACGGAGGAGCTAGGATCATCCTCTAGCTCTGACTCTAAGCAGGGGGAGCCATCACCCTTCCCAAGAATGCTTCATGGCGAAACCCCCGAGGGGCGTGTTGAAAGTGTCTCCGGGGAGGAAGCCACCCCAATAGGTTACCCCCCGACAGCAAGGCCGCAGGGGAAGCAGCGGCCCATCTCGTGTAAGATGGAGCAACTGAGAGCTCAAAAGCTGGAGATCGACAAGGCCAGACAAGAGCTCGTGAGGGAATACATGGAAATCAATCGCGAGATCGAACGTCGTGGAAACGGCGGGCGCGCTCACGCCACGGCCCGTAACGTACACCAAAGGATCATCACCGATGATGGAGCCCTTCCTCACTTTGCTCGGGCAAGCCAGAACATCGCCGCCATGACGACCTTGCTCCATGGCCTCATAGAGGCCATGACGCCTGAGGATCGCCGAGCCCACCAATAAATTCACATGTTGCTCGAACGTGCGGCGGCACAGCAGGTGGAGAGCTCGTTGTCTCAGCAACATGAGCTCGACACTAGTCAGCGTACACCCTCGGTGCGCCCCGCCAAGGATGCATTAGTACACCAGACACCACTAGGCAGTAGGCAGCACATCGCTGTCCCGGTGCAGCAACATCTCGGCCACAACCATGACGCACGCAGCACCATCAACGCTCGTAGACGTGTGAAAGGTCTTGATGGCTAGAGGGGGGGTGAATAGCCTATTAAAATTTTCTACAAAGACAAGCTAAACAAGTTTATCAATAAAACAAATAGCGAGATGCGAGTTTTGCTTAGCCTACGGGGTGTTTGCAAGCCACCTAACCAATTCACAATTCTAGTAATTGCACTCAACCGCACAAGTCAAACCGAGAAGGAAACTACAACTAGCAAGCTACACAAAGAAGCTACTCTAGCAAAGCTAACTAGCTAGCAAAGATAACTAAGAAAGTAATGTGGAGTTGAGTTAGGAGGGTATCACCGAGGGGCGAAGTATTGAGCCAACCAATATGATCAACAATGAATACCAAGATAACCGAACACCGGGATCAATCAATCACAATATGAAAGTGATGACACGAAGATTTATCCCGAGGTTCACGTGCTTGCCGGCACGCTAGTCCCCGTTGTGTCCCTCTTCACCACGTGGTTCGGTGGCTAATCGGTCACACACCGAGCCTCTCAAAAGGCGCCACAAGAACCTACCAAATGGCAAAAGGTTGCAATGACACGAGCAATTTACTAATGTTGCCTTTGGCGCTTCGCCGAGGTAGGCACAAACCCCTCACAATCACCGGAGGTGGCCAAGAACAATCACCAACTCTTGCCAACGCCTCCAAGCTGCTCCAAGCCGTCTAGGTGGCGGCAACCACCAAGAGAAACAAGAATCCCGCAGCAAATCAACCACCAAGTGCCAACTAGATGCAATCTCACAATGCAAATGCACTTGGATCACTCAATCTCACTTCGAATATGCAAAGAAGCAAGAGAGATGAGTGGGAGGGGAGTTGCTTAGCTCAAAGTGCTCACAAGTATGTCAAATGTCGAGAGAGAGAGCCTTGAGCCGGCCAACGAGTATTTATAGACGTACCCCTTCGAATATAGCCGTTAGAAACTTGAAACAGCCGAAGTCGCGTTGACCGGACGCGCTGGTCCAACTGACCGGACGCGCCGGTCGCGCAACGGCTAGTTTCGCGAAGCACCGACCGGACGCGCCGGTCGCAACGACCGGACGCGCCGGTCACGACCGGACGCACCGGTCCCGTAACTGACCGGACGCGCTGGTCAACCCTGAGCCGCGCACAACGAACCAGCGACCGGACGCGCTGAAGAACTGACCGGACGCCACAGTGCCCGCGTCCGGTTGGAGTCCAGTAAGCTCCCTGAACGACCGGACGCGTCCGGTCGCCTGTGACCGGACGCGCCTCGCGTCCGATCAAACAACTGAAAAACGCGCAGATACTGGACACTGACCGGACGCGTCCGGTCAAACAGTGACCGCGTCCGGTCCAGCGTCCGGTCACCACTGTGACCCCGTTTGCCTCCGTTTCTTTTTCCGACTTCCGGCGTAGTGGAAAATAGGCATTTCATTTCCCAAAATTGCCTGAATCCCGCGCTCGCACGCTCGGCGAGAGGGAGAGATGACCCCAAACCTCTCTACCGCTTAAACTCCAACGCCATCGCAAATGTGCTAACACCACCAAGTGATCACGTCATGTGTGAGTGTGTTAGCATTTTCACAATCATTTTTCGAGGCGATATTAGTTCTATCCAAATGCATATGATCATGAAATGCACATCTAGAGGCACTTAGGAGTTCAATAGCCGCGTCATTCCCCTCTTTATAGTACGGCTATCTATCCTATAATGTAACCACACCCACTAGGTGTCTTGGTTACTAAAACACAACCCTTAAGCATATACCTTTGCCTTGATCACGTAGGGTTGCGTCCAAATCCAAGTGTGGCCATCATGATCACCATGTCCATCTTGCCACCAACCTTGGAGTGTACTAATCCTCATATGCTACATACAACTTAGGCATGGGATTAGTACTTAGGCATTGTCACTAATTACCAACACCAAACATAGGACTTTCAATCTCCCCCTTGTTGGTAATTGGTGACAACCCTTTCACAAAAATGTTATAATAAAATTTTGATTGAATCCATGTCACATTGTCCAAGTATATTACCATGTGTAAGAATTATGGACATGTGATCATGAATTCAAATTGATAGCAATGGCTCCCCCTACATGTATGCTATATGTTTGGATTTTAGAAGCATACATGTTAGATAGGAAAGATTAGGAGCATTGACTACCAATAGGTGCTAAGTGTTTAAGATTATAGACCTTTGAAGCGTGATACCATCGGAGTAGCGATAAACACCATCTTAGCACCTTGTGTAGTTAGATTCCACTTGGAAAAACACAAACATAACTAGAAACCTCGTGAGATCAACATTATAAGCAAGGCTCTAGTACCACTTTGAAAAACATGAAGCAAGAAAAATCTAACTACTTCCTATTCATGCTAGTACCTTAATGCAACATTCAAATTATACTAGCAAGTCACCACACAAGCAATGTATCGGAGAAAACGGAATGCATAACTATGCATCATACAAATGACGTGCACATGTAAATGCAACATTCATGCTTAAGAGCTTGCTCCCCCTACTTATGTGCTCAAAATTTTAGTTGATCCCCTTCTTTTATCAATTCTCCCCTTTAGGTTTTCTCCCCTTTTAGAATCTATCTTGTGAACAACATTTTCTCCCCACAACATTTTCTTCCCCTTTGAGTTCTATCTTTGTGAACAATATTTTCTCCCCCTTTGGCACCAATTGACCACAAGGAGCAAACTTTAGATAGATTATCATGTTGAAATATGGGGTGAGGATCAAGTTTATGATTCAACCTAGATTGCTTGCATAAATAAAATACTTCGGTTTGATCCAAGGGCAAGCTTCTTCACACCTCACTAGAAGGGTTATCATGCACCATGTTGAAGCAAATATTTAGACAAGTTTTCTAGATTAAACACTTAGGATCACAAGCTACTTAAACAAGTTATATGCTACCACTAGATCATACAAGTCATGGAAACAATAGTGGTACCATATAAACTTCAAATTCATTTGATTTTCATGAATGAGCCTAGAACATATAAATTATGACTAGATGCACTAAACAAGTCCTTAGCATAGAATGTATGACATGTCAACCAATTGTACCTTGGGGCTCGAAGGAGAGGCATGTCATATATGGGGTGCATCAACTCATGTTGGAGAAGTCAAGTATGTTCAACTCATTCTTTAGCTTGTGAAATCTCTTCTCATCAAGTGGCTTGGTGAATAGATCGGCTAATTGATCTTCGGTGCCCACACTCTCAATAGCAATGTCACCCTTTTGTTGATGATCTCTAATAAAGTGATGGCGAACATCAATATGCTTTGTTCTTTGATGTTGAACCGGATTGTTGGTTAGCTTCACGGCACTTTCATTATCACATAGCAATGGCACATTCTTGAAATTGATTCCAAAATCCTTCAATGTTGCCTTCATCCACAAGATTTGTGCACAACAACTACCCGCGGCGATGTATTCGGCCTCGGCGGTAGATAGTGCAATACTATTTTGCTTCTTGGATGACCATGAGACAAGTGATCTTCCCAACAATTGACAAGTTCCTGAGGTGCTCTTTCTCTCAACTTTGTCACCAGCATAGTCGGAATCCGAATAACCAACTAGCTCAAAACTAGCACCCTTGGGATACCACAATCCAACATCTTGTGTATGCTTCAAGTACCTCAATATTCTCTTTGTTGCCTTCAAATGACTTTCTCTTGATGAGGCTTGAAATCTTGCACACATGCATACACTAAACATCACATCGGGCCTTGATGCCGTCACATAGAGTAGGCTACCAATCATTGATCTATATAGCTTTTGATCCACCATGTTGCCACTCTTGTCACTATCCAAACTTCCACTAGTGCTCATTGGAGTTGTAATGCCCTTTGCATCTTCCATGCCAAACTTCTTGAGCATATCTTTGATGTACTTGGTTTGGCTCACAAATGTACCTTCTTTCATTTGTTTGATTTGAAGTCCAAGAAAGAAACTAAGTTCACCAATCATTGACATTTCAAATTCCTTGGCCATCATTTTTCCAAACTCATCACAATAATCTTGATTGGTTGAACCGAATATGATATCATCAACATATATTTGCAACACAAACAAGTCTTTCTCAATCTTCTTGGTGAATAGTGTTGTATCAACTTTGCCCACGACAAATCCTTTGGATAGCAAGAAGTCCCTCAATCTTTCATACCATGCTCTAGGTGCTTGCTTTAATCCATACAAAGCCTTCCTTAACTTGTATACATGATTGGGTTTCTTGTCATCTTCAAAACCGGAAGGTTGCTCCACATACACCTCCTCTTGAATGTACCCATTGAGAAATGCACTCTTTACATCCATTTGATATAGCTTTATATTGTGAGCACAAGCATAGGCAAGTAAGATCCTAATTGCTTCCAATCTTGCAACCGGGGCATAAGTTTCACCAAAGTCAAGACCCTCTATTTGTGTGTAACCTTGAGCCACTAGTCTTGCTTTGTTCCTTACTACTATCCCATCTTGATCTTGCTTGTTGCGAAAGACCCATCTTGTTCCAATGACATTGTGATCCTTAGGCCTTTCAACTAGTTCCCATACTTCATTTCTCTTGAAGTTGTTGAGCTCTTCATGCATTGCATTTACCCAATACGGATCTCTTAATGCTTTATCAATGTCCTTGGGTTCTTCCATTGACACAAAAGATGAGTGAGCACAAAATGATGCCAATCTTGATCTAGTTTAAACTCCTCTTTGTATGTCACCAATGATGGAATCCAATGGATGGTCTCTTGCAATGTTAGTTGGTTGAAGCACTTGGACTTGATTGCTTGGATGTTGATGTTGATCATGAGTTGGAGATGATGAACTAGCCGCTTGTTGATCTTGTTGCACTTGAGATGATGTACTAGCTTGATTTTGCATTAGAGAACCACTAGCTTGAGTGATTGGACTTTGGAGCACTTGATCTTTGTTGTCATCTACATTAATAACTTGCTTTGGTCTAATATCACCAATATCCATTTCTTTCATAGCATTACTCAATTGAGTTCCTCTCACATCATCTAAGTTATCTTCTTCATCTTGAGAGCCATTTGTTTCATCAAACTCAACATCATGCACTTCTTCAAGTAAACCACTAGCCAAATTCCAAACTCTATAAGCTTTGCTAGTAGTTGAGTAACCAAGTAGAAATCCTTCATCACATTTCTTCTCAAACTTGCTCAATCTAGTGCCCTTCTTCAAGATGTAGCATTTGCAACCAAATACCCGAAAGTATGTAATGTTGGGCTTTCTTCCATTTAAGATCTCATATGGTGTCTTCTCTAAAAACTTGTGGCAATAGAGGCGGTTGCTATAGAAGCAAGCCGTGTTAATTGCTTCGGCCCAAAATGAATGACTTACATTATACTCATTCAACATTGATCTTGCCATATCAATTAAGGTTCTATTTTTCCTTTCAACTAGGCCATTTGATTGAGGTGTATACTTGGCCGAGAATTGATGCTTGATTCCAAGCTCTTCACATAGCTCATCAACTCTTGTGTTTCTAAACTCACTTCCATTGTCACTTCTTACTTTCTTGATTGTGGTCTCAAACTCATTTTGCACTCTCTTGATGAACTTCTTGAATATGTCAAATACATCACTCTTGTCCACAAGAAAGAATACCCATGTGTATCTAGTGAAATCATCCACAATCACAAAACCATACTTGTTGCCACCAATGCTTGTGTATGTAGTTGGCCCAAATAGATCCATGTGCAACAACTCAAATGCCTTGGAAGTACTCATAATGCTCTTCAATGGATGAGTGTTGCCTACTTGCTTTCCGGCTTGACATGCACTACATAGCTTATCTTTCTCAAATGTGACATCCTTCAAGCCTCTAACTAAGTCATGCTTCACTAACTTGTTCAATTGCTTCATGCCAACATGACCAAGTCTTCTATGCCATAACCAACCCATACTTGATTTGGTGAGCAAACATGTTGAAAGTTGAGTGTCACTAGCATTAAAATCAACCAAGTATAGATTCTCATATCTAAAACCTTTGAAGATCAAGTTAGAGCCATCAACACTAACTATCTCCACATCATCAACACCAAATATACACTTGAAACCGAGATCACACAATTGAGCAACCGAGAGAAGATTGAAGTTCAACTTTTCGACTAAGAGCACATTGGAAATGCTATGATCATTTGAGATTGCAATCCTTCCAAGAGCCTTTACATCACCCTTGCTATTGTCACCAAATGTGATGCTATCAATGCCACTATCATTTGATTTGAGAGAGTTGAACATTCTTGAATCACCGGTCATATGTTGAGAGCACCCACTATCAAGCACCCAATGCCTTCCTCCGGCCTTGTAATTAACCTACAAAACAAATTAATGTTTCTTAGGTACCTATACTTGTTTGGGTCCTTGGAGATTAGTCACTAAGCTCTTTGGTACCCAAATGGCCTTCTTCTTTGGGCCCACAATTGGTGTACCAACAAACCTAGCATGCACACCTTTATCACCCTTGGTAAGCACATAACAAGAATCAAAAGGAATATAAGGTACATTAGCATTTTTCTTGTTCTTGTTCATTTTATTACAATTAATCTCTAGATGCCCAACTTGCTTGCATCTATTGCAATAACGACCATTGCCCTTCACAAAGTGAGGCTTTGGAGTAGCAAAGGCCGCCTTGCCCTTCTTGGGAGTATAGCCTAATCCCTCTTTGTTAAGAGAGAACCTTTGGCTACCCAAGCATTTTAGCAAGCGAGCATCCCCACCATAGGCATTGCCTAATGCGCGGGTGAGATCATCCACCTCTCTCTTGAGAGTCTCAACCACAAGTGATGAATCACTAGTAGTAGAGGTAGAGTTGGTTGTGGTGGATGATGATGAGCTACATGAAGCATTAGTAGGACTAACAAATAAAGAATCATCAATAATATCACATGTTAGTCCAATATCACAAGTGACAATCACTTGCTCCTCCTTAGCTTCCTTCATGAACTTTTTCAACTTAAGGTCCTTTTCCTTGATGAGCTCAAGTAGAGTGGAGTGGGCTTCCTTAAGCCTAGTGTGAGCAATTTCAAGATCCTCGTGGTCTTCCTTTAGACACTCACGAGAAGCCTCTAGCTCATCAAAGGATTTCCTAAGAGCTTTGAGCTCTTGTTCAATTCCTTTGCACTCCTTACTCTTTTTGAGAGCAACAAGCTCCTCAATCAAGGCATCATTTTCATTGCTCTTGGCAATGAGCTCTTGTTCCAAGATTTTGTATTTCTTGGTTGTCCTCTTGTAGCCCTTGCTCATTTGATCTATTATGCCTAATAGATCATCCTTGGAGTAGTCCTCATCCTCCTCATCATCACTCCTACAATCATCACTAGCACAAGAATCATCATCACTATCATCATGTTTTACCTTGGTAGGCTTGGCCATAAGGCATGTTGATGTAGTGTCGAAGATGGATGGCTTGTTGGAGAGGGCGATGTTTGCAGTGGCTCGTCGAGTGATCCTCTCATCATCACTAGAGCTTTCATCATCATCACTATCGGAGTTGTCACTATCCCAAGTGACTACATAACCACCACCCTTCTTCTTCTTATTAAAAGTGAAGCTCTTCTTTGCTTTCTTCTCATTCTCTTTCTTATCCTTCTTGTTCTTCTTGAGCTTCAAGTCCCCATTATGAAATCTCTTATCTTCATAGGGGCAATCCGCCACTATGTGATCGGGGCTATTGCAATTGTAGCAAAGGGTCTTTGCCTTTATAGTGTCTCTCCTCTTCCTTGCCCCATATCCTTTCTTCTTCATGAACCTTCCCATCTTGTGCACAAGGAGGGCCATGGTCTCATCATCGAATGGATCATCATCATCACTTTCTACCTTGCTCTTGCCCTTAGAGGATGAAGCCTTGAATGCAATGGGCTTCTCTTGCTTGACCTTGGTCTCCTTCTTCTCTTCTACCTCATCTTCATCATCATTGTATTGGGCATCGGTCATTATATCTCCAAGCACATTGGTTGGTTTGACCTTGTCCAATCCCTCTCTTAAGATCATTCTTCTCAAGGTGGCAAACTTCTTGGGTAAGCACATCAAGAACTTGTGTGAGAAGTCCTTGTCCTCAACCTTCTCCCCAAGCCCCTTGAGATCATTGACAATGACTTGGAGCCTATAGAACATCTCCGAGATGGATTCATCATCCTTCATCTTGAATGTGGAGAACTTGTCCTTGAGCATATATAGTTTGGCACTTTTTACCATTGAAGTACCTTCATATGTTTCTTCAAGCCTTATCCAAAGCTTATTTGCCTTTTCAAGATCTTTGATTTGCTCAAATACTTTATCATCAATGGCACGATAGATTGTGTCAAGTGCCGCCGTATTGCATTGTTTGTTGATGCGGTCATTGGGAGTGAGGTTTTCCTCATCAAGAATGACGTATCCTTCTTTGGTCACATCCTAAACCTTCTCATGTATATTGCCTAGATATTGCTTCATCTTCCTTTTCCAATGATCAAAGGAAGAGACGCCATCAAAGAATGGAGGCTTGCCATTAACATGATTGAACATAACTTGAGCCATCTTACACCGAGGTTGTTAAGCCTTACAAACGGTGACCACGGCTCTGATACCACTTGAAAGGTCTTGATGGCTAGAGGGGGGGTGAATAGCCTATTAAAATTTTCTACAAAGACAAGCTAAACAAGTTTATCAATAAAACAAATAGCGAGATGCGAGTTTTGCTTAGCCTACGGGGTGTTTGCAAGCCACCTAACCAATTCACAATTCTAGTAATTGCACTCAACCGCACAAGTCAAACCGAGAAGGAAACTACAACTAGCAAGCTACACAAAGAAGCTACTCTAGCAAAGCTAACTAGCTAGCAAAGATAACTAAGAAAGTAATGTGGAGTTGAGTTAGGAGGGTATCACCGAGGGGCAAAGTATTGAGCCAACCAATATGATCAACAATGAATACCAAGATAACCGAACACCGAGATCAATCAATCACAATATGAAAGTGATGACACGAAGATTTATCCCGAGGTTCACGTGCTTGCCGGTCACACACCGAGCCTCTCAAAAGGCGCCACAAGAACCTACCAAATGGCAAAAGGTTGCAATGACACGAAGCAATTTACTAATGTTGCCTTTGGCGCTTCGCCGAGGTAGGCACAAACCCCTCACAATCACCGGAGGTGGCCAAGAACAATCACCAACTCTTGCCAACGCCTCCAAGCTGCTCCAAGCCGTCTAGGTGGCGGCAACCACCAAGAGAAACAAGAATCCCGCAGCAAATCAACCACCAAGTGCCAACTAGATGCAATCTCACAATGCAAATGCACTTGGATCACTCAATCTCACTTCGAATATGCAAAGAAGCAAGAGAGATGAGTGGGAGGGGAGTTGCTTAGCTCAAAGTGCTCACAAGTATGTCAAATGTCCAGAAGGGAGAGCCTTGAGCCGGCCAACGAGTATTTATAGACGTACCCCTTCGAATATAGCCGTTAGAAACTTGAAACAGCCGAAGTCGCGTTGACCGGACGCGCTGGTCCAACTGACCGGACGCGCCGGTCGCGCAACAGCTAGTTTCGCGAAGCACTGACCGGACGCGCCGGTCGCAACGACCGGACGCACCGGTCCCGTAACTGACCGGACGTGCTGGTCAACCCTGAGCCGCGCACAACGAACCAGCGACCGGACACGCTGAAGAACTGACCGGACGCCACAGTGCCCGCGTCCGGTTGGAGTCCAGTAAGCTCCCTGAACGACCGGACGCGTCCGGTCGCCTGTGACCGGACGCGCCTCGCGTCCGATCAAACAACTGAAAAACGCGCAGATACTGGACACTGACCGGACACGTCCAGTCAAACAGTGACCGCGTCCGGTCCAGCGTCCGGTCACCACTGTGACCCCCGTTTGCCTCCGTTTCTTTTTCCGTCTTCCGGCGTAGTGGAAAATAGGCATTTTATTTCCCCAAAATTGCCTGAATCCCGCGCTCGCACGCTCGGCGAGAGAGAGAGATGACCCCAAACCCTCTCTACCGCTTAATACTCCAACGCCATCGCAAATGTGCTAACACCACCAAGTGATCACGTCATGTGTGAGTGTGTTAGCATTTTCACAATCATTTTTCGAGGCGATATTAGTTCTATCCAAATGCATATGATCATGAAATGCACATCTAGAGGCACTTAGGAGTTCAATAGCCGCGTCATTCCCCTCTTTATAGTACGGCTATCTATCCTATAATGTAACCACACCCACTAGGTCTTGGTTACTAAAACACAACCCTTAAGCATATACCTTTGCCTTGATCACGTAGGGTTGCGTCCAAATCCAAGTGTGGCCATCATGATCACCATGTCCATCTTGGCACCAACCTTGGAGTGTACTAATCCTCATATGCTATATACAACTTAGGCATGGGATTAGTACTTAGGCATTGTCACTAATTACCAACACCAAACATAGGACTTTCAACGTGCCTACAACGACTCACGAGAGGGAGCCAAACGTGGCTACCACCCTTGGCGTAGCGGATGCTACGACAGCGGTGAGGACTAGAGCCTGAGCCTAGGCCTGCTAGGCCCTTAGGCCTTCAGTCGGCACATCCTCAACACTGCTTCCCCACCAAGGTACTGACCGCCTACCAATATCCCTAAATACTCTAGGGAGACAAACCCTAGGCTTTGGCTCAAAGACTATCGGCTTGCGTGTCAAGCTGGTGGTGTGGATGATGATGATTTCATCATCACAACCTTCCACTATTTTTGGCTGATTTGGCCCGAGCATGGTTGGAACACCTACCGTCCAACGTCGTCCAGAGTTGGGCGGATCTGAAAGAAATCTTTGTGGGGAACTTCTAGGGCACGTACAAGCACCCTAGGAACCCATGGGACCTCAAGAACTGCCACCAGAAAGCTAATGAAACCCTCCGCGGGTACATCCGGCGCTTCTCCCGTTAGTGCAACGAGCTCACAAACGTCGTTGACGCTGACATGATAGGAGCCTTCCTATCCAAGACTACCTACGAGTCTTTGGTTCATAAGCTAGGATGCAAGGGCCTGTGAACCAGCAAGGAACTCCTGGACATCGCCACCAGCCACGCCTTAGGAGAAGAGGCGGTAGGAGCTATCTTTGACTGTCCCGAGGGCAAGGGAGATGGGACGAGGGTGCCAGTGAAGGCACCTCTAGTCGTTTTGCTAAAAAGAAGAATAAGAAGCAACGGCGCAACGACCCGCTCGCGGCCGCTTCCGACCGCAAGGGTGGTCGAAAGCCCACGGAGGGCACTCCGAACCACTTCAAAAAAAATTCTCGAGGGGCCATGCCCAAACCATGCTTTCCCGGCCAAGCATCTGTACAAGGATTGTGGCCTCATGTTCAAATTCTTGTCCAGAAGCTCCAACAAAGGGGAGTAGGGGAAGGATCCACCCCACTATAGATGACGCTAAGGAGAAGGATGACGCCTTCCTGACTCCGAACGGCGCCCTCATGATCTTCAGAGGATCAACGGCTTACGACTCCAAACGATGCCAGAAGATCGCACGCCGCGAGGTCTATAGGACCGGACCGACCACACCTGCCTTCCTCCGTTGGTCAGAATCTACCATAACCTTCGATAGGACCGACCATCTAGATGCCGTCCCACACCTGAGAAGGTACCCGCTTGTTGTCGACCCAATCGTCGGCCCAAAGCGATTCACGAAAGTACTGGTGGACGCAGGCAGCGGCCTCAACATCATGTACGCCTAGATGCTTGACGAGATGGGCATCGACCGGATGAACCTCTGCCCCATTCGAGCGCCTTTCCACAAAGTCGTGCCTGGCAAACTGTAACACCCCAGGTGTTTGTCACTCACTAAGCAGTGGGTTTGAGCTTAAACATGACAGATTTGCGGAGATGACAATGTAAAGGTCAACCTATGGAGATGAGCCTAACCTAAAGTTGGATGTTGCACCATTGCTTTACATATAGGTCCCTTTTCAAAGATATATGCTTGGATGGTGTTATTGCAATACCTTCATGTGTCTCACCTTAGTACCTATCTATATTGATCCCTAGAAAAGTTTGATGTAGTTTGGAATCAAAAAGTCACATGAAATGATAAGTTATATGCTTGTTTGGATTATAACTAAAACATGCATATGAAACAAGGAAACATGTGAACTAGTGCTTATGCAACATACAAGTACAACATGTGCAACAAACCTTTGCAACATGTGGAACAACCTAGGGAAACATGGGTAGCATGTATCTTGAAACAACCACATGAAACAACTATAGCATTTCACTGAATTCTATGTTTCAAGGCATGTGAGGCCTACACTTTTGTGCAACCTATGCATGGTGTGTATGTTTGGCCTCTACAACACCTTAACTATACTTAGGACACTTAATGGAACAATGTTCATATTGATCATTTTGCCTAAATGTGTTTCTAAGTGATGGTTGACCATGTATGGACCCTAGAACCCTTTTGTTTGACCATTTCAAAAGTGGGACCTAGAAGCTTTGCATGACTGTGCACCCTTTAACAAAGTTGTAGAGAATTTTATAAGGAACAAACTTTGTTTAAGAGTCAAGTCATGAAAATGGGTGGAACATGCTCAAAAAGGGCCCACAGATTAGAAATGGGGCTTAATTCAGCACTTAGACATTTAAAGCCTCGATTTCAGTGTCTTCGACATTGGCATTCCGCGTTCTCTGAAATTCGTTAAGCAACTTAAGTTGAGCCAAAAATAAAAGTTGAAGTATACGTCTTGAAGAAGAGCTCATAGAAAGTAGGATTTGATCTGACATGTTTTGACCAGCAAATTAGAGCCTCAACCGAGCCAAGCTTGGTCCTTGTTTAGTCGCTGACAGTGTCATGTTAGTAGCTAATTAACTGCTAACCCACTATCCGAATGTCTGAACAACCTTAATGAGTTTTGTAGATCATCATGTGGGCAACAACTTTTCTTAAGGCACCTAAGACCGAATATGCTTGGAAGATGCCATTTTTGTGACCCGAAGTCGGGCACTCTGTCACCCGCCACCTGTTCGGGAGGATGCCCACGCGCCCTCCATGCACTGGCCGCGCCCCCACCATGGCCGAGCGCAGTTGCCACGTGCTCCACCTCCCTGGACGCATGCCCCGCGCCTCTGCGCCCTCAAGGGCGGACGTCTGAGTCCCCTCCCTCGTCCCTGAGCTCGCCTCCACCTTCGCCTTGCTCTGTTCGTCATGGGAGCGCGCACCTGCCATGGCCGCCCATGGAGCTCCGAGCCGCCACTATCGTCCCTCGCGCCTCCTCGTTCCTGTTGTCTCGGCCACCCTCACTCCTGACGAGCACCACCAGCAGATTCGCCCTGTGACGCCGAACTCGTAGCACTTCTCCCCAGCCTCTCCTCGCCGCCATACCGCGTGGCCAACGGTGTCGGGCCGGCCATGGATTCCGTGCACACGGCCAGGAGGTCACGGTGCATCTCCGGCCGTGATTCGACCCCCCACGGGTGCGGTTAGGCGCGCTGGTGCTCGTGCCGCCCTTGGCCACCGCCGCCGGTGACCCTCTCGCCGGAGCCGCGAGCCACCGGCCGCCTCCTCTGTTTTCCCCGGCGCGCGGAGAAGAAGACCGTCGCCTCCTGTCTCTCTGTCTCTCTCTGTGAACGACAAGTGGGTCCGAGTGTGCAGCGGGTCCCGCAGGTCAGCGTTAAGGGTGGCAGAGAACGGGTACCGAATCGGGTGCACCTAGCGAAATTAGTTAGGGTTGCTTTTATTCTGGTTTTGAATTTAGATTTCATGTAAATCTTCTAAAATCCATATCTCATGCTAGTTAATTCCAAAAATAGCAAAAGTGGACTTTTTGGAAACCTTGAGAAAAGATCTATGCAGTGAAGTCATAATATGTTAGATGTTTGTAGATGTTTTCTGATGACTTTATTTAAGCTTTAAAAATGCTCCAAAAATGCTTATAAACTTGACCAGAGCCATATGTTGAGTTTTAGAACTCCAAAAATGGTGATTCTTGTTTGTTAATTTTGTGATGACATGTACTTGCTAGTAAAAATATCAAACACACTAGTTGTTCACTGTTTTCTTAAGGTTTTGATTTGACCTTGATAAATAAGGAAATCCACATTATATTGCTTGTCATTTTTATATCTTGAGTTGTGTTGCTCCAAATATTGTGAATTTTTTATGGTAGTCTTTCCATGCTATGAATGTACTATGGTATAAATTTCATGGTCATTTCTTACTGTATGATCAAGTTTTTGGTTTAACTTGTTTATGGCTTGATAAATAGCTTGTAAATAATATATAATTGATAAAATGGAAAATGTTGATCCATTACCTTAGTATGATGTTGCTCTATCATGTTGATTCATACTATGGCCCTGTGTTCATAGAAAATATTGATTTTTAGGTTTAACTTGCTCTCACATGATTTATTGCAATAGCTATTTGTCTTTTTCTTAGAGGTTGATATACTTGTCCAAATGGCTTGAAATTTGGACAGTAGACTTTTGGTAGCATGTGTAGGCCACTGTAATTTTGGTAGAAGTTATTGTGCACTTTTGATATGTGTCATAATTCCACCTAATGATTTAAATAAATTAAAAAAAAGGCATTAAAAGAATTTATTTAGAAATGGACACTAAGTTTTCTGATGTTCATTAGTCATGTGTGAAATGTTGGTAAAGTTGGTTTTGTCCAATTATATGTTTGCAACATAAGTTAATAATTATTTCTTGCAAATGAAGTTTCTGGACAGATCTGGAACTTGGCAAATTTCTTTATGATAATGTGCTTTGTTGTGGAACTTGTTTATACAAAAGTTGTAGATAATTTATATATCTAGCTGCTGTTAAAATTTGGTGGTATTTGGCCATGTGGTTTAGGAGTTATAGCTGTTTAAAGTTGGGTTACAGAATTGCTTGCTCTCTGTCTTGTTAGACCAGTTTCTGTGTTTGTGTAAATTCGACATGTTAGACTTTGGAATCATGCTGTGATGATTATAAATGAAATGTAGAGAATTTCATAAGATTTCCATAATGTCTTCTTGCAAGTCATTTGGAGTTATAGATCTCCAGTTATGATTAAATTACTTAGCTGCTGTTCTGATGCCCAGAAAGTGGCAAATTCTAGTCTAATGCTTTGATTAACTTTGCCATGCTAGTGTGTTGAAGTGTGACTCATATCTTTGTTGGTACTTGGGTTAGTACCCTGTGATCTTATGAGGCTTGTTTCTTGATTGATGTGCTTGCCTTCTTCTATGTTGTGCCTTAGTGAGGATTAAGTTAATTAGCTCTAGGTTTATGAGAACTGTGGTATGCTTGTATGATTACTTTGTTCATTGCATTTCTATGTATTCATACATATGCATGGTTACACCTCATATAGATTCGTTAGCAGAAACGCGTGAAGGACCTGATGTGGAGCCAAACCCGAAGATGGAGTTGGTGGATCCATCCCGAAGGGAAATGCTTGTCAAGCGAATTCATCTGACAAACTCTGACTTGAGTCGGATCCCAGGCAAGCCCCGGAGCATTATAAGCCTCCTACCTTCAAAGCAATTAATTCTATATATGTTATAAGTATTGTTGCATTAAGTGATAGGAGTTGGTTGGAAACCCTTGCTGCATTATATCATTCCTTGTCCAGATATATGAATCCTTAAATCCTACATAGACTAGGATCGAGTAGATGCTTAGCCCTGCTTTAAGCGGTAGAAGTCAGGTGATTTCCTGTCACCTGCGAGATGTAGGGATATTCATATATGGCACGGTTGGCTATATTTGCTATCGTGAAAAGGAACCATGTGTTAATAAAATGAAATGAGACCGGGCGGGATGATGATAGTGAAGCGACAAGGCATGGAGGTCTTGGGTGTGGATCTATCCCCGTCTGAGTCGTTTAAGGACCGATTCGCTGTACGTCCTTGAGTCATGTTGAACGTAGTCTAACACTTAGTTGGCCGGATAAGTCGTTCCGACCGCGAAGCCGAGTAATTCGGTTCAGGCCGGGAGTCGAATGGTAGGTCGCATCTTGGAGGAGAGAAATGTGTTGTGCTTGGGGACATTGGCGTGAGACCAAGGGGGGTTAGAGTCCCTATCACCTGGCAGAGTGTCGCCCTTGGGGATGCGGCATCATTCGAACCCGCGACTCCTGAATCGTATGAAAGGTGGCTTGTGCGACCCTGGCAGGGGCCTGCGCGGTGAGTGTTAGAAATACCCCTCCAGCTGGATAGGAATTCGATTTGAATCACCGTCGCTCCCGGTTAGTGAGCACTTGACTTGAGCAGCGACAACGTAGATTCCATTAAATTGAACGGATGGTTAATTGGATAATGATGGAAATGTTGCCTCAATTTATACCTGCTATGGTTAATATTGTTTGCTCCTAATAAAGTGAGTGCTCTAGTACAGGTTCTAATATAGATGATAGGTTAATGATAATTAACTTGATGCTTAAGCATTAATGATTGATCATCTATATTAAGCTTTTATGCAAAATGTTGTCAAGCTAGCCTCACTTTATATCAGCCTTGCATGATCCTTGGTGTCACCTTATTTCTAGTTTCTGACGGGTAAGTCTAGCTGAGTACCTTCTCGTACTCAGGGTTTTGTCCCCACTTGTTGCAGGTTGTGATGTATCATGGTGGCTGCAAGAGTTGGTTGACTCCTGCCGTAGTGGCGGAGTGTGATCACGGGCATAATCCTTCTTATTTACCTTATCTCTAATGCTTTTGTTGGAAGTCGACCGTGGTACTGGCATGTATTTGAAATAAGAATAATGTTAGTTTCAAATTACTTTGCTTCCGCTACTTTTCAATGTAAATTAATAACTATGTTGAACTCCAATGTATATTGAATTACTTGTGAAATGGTTGTAACATGTGACTTGTTATGTTGAATCACTACGATCTTGGCTTGTATGTTGGTTGGTTTGAAATCCCTCGTGATTTCATTGGACTACCGGAGTTATATGGGCTCAAGTGCTAGAATTTGATCACTTCGGTGATTGTTTTTGTACTTGTGCTCTTATAATTTGGACGGTTCCGTTACAGCTGGTATCGGAGCAAGATTCAACATTAAACTTGTCGTATGTGTATTTAAAATAAAGGATTTATTTTATAAAATCAGTTTTATCAACTTATAGCTATATATAGGTTTGTGAAAACTGAATTCTAAACCTAAGTATGCCAGTGGTCAATTTCCTTATGCCCATATAAGGATTATTAGGTGGCTTATATAAGTACTAACTTGGGGTTTTAATTTTGCATCTACGCCCAGGCCAAGGTATGTATGTGTGATGACTCTCCCACACTATGCTACCCGGTGTGTTAGATTAGAGGTAGCCTTCATATATGAAATAGCCATATATGTCGTTAGTTTACTTTTATGCAACGTCGCACCTACACTCGGGTAAGTGTGAGTTGTGAGAGCATGACCGTCCAACCCTCGGTCTAGGGGAGAGCTAGTTTTGGTTACTGGATTATTTACATGTTACACACATGTATATATGAAGGTACTTAATTGTGGGAGATTGATGATTCAGGTAGTTTTGGTACTACATGTACGTATACAGGGGTATATGTATATGGAAGTACTTAGAATTTTACTTTCTGCTTTCATTGTGTGCTTTATTAGGGAAATGTTGGGCTGCAATGAAAATTTTCTGCAGGTACGCTAACCACAAATGCGTAAGTCGAATGTAGCTGTCGACTAGCTATATATCGAGAGAGTACGTGTTATGCCACCGACATAGAACGTGATCGCCACCTTAGGTTGGCAATCTTGTGAGGATGAATAGGACGAAGCATGCATCATCCTGATTGTTGCTTTATGCATAGCTATGCTCCTCTCACCCTTGTTCTATAGTGAGTAACTTGTTATTGATGTGGTACACTATCTTCCTTGTGTGGAGTAAAACAAGAATACCTTGTTCCATGTTTCTTGAGAAAAGTGTGTGCTTAGTCTGGTTAGAAATAATTATGGGTACATGCTTGAACCTATAGATGCCCTCTAGTTTAGCCAAGTGGTGGATATATGATCATACCAGTAATTGCAAATGCTTTAGACCTCACATAAGTAATTGTGATTCTCAATAATGAATTAAATTGGTGTTGGTCTAAGGTAATAATGTTTAGAGCTGCTAGAATAACATGTTTGTGTGCTCTCTTGTTAAGTAGAACAAAGGCAAGCTTTGTTTTGCTTGTTGCACGTTGGCTGCTATAATGGTTTCCATTGTAGTGATGCTTTCATAGTCATAATGGTGTTTTCTGTAGTTATGGAGAATACCAAAGTTGTATCTAACTTACTTGTCTAGCTTGTCCTAAAATTTCATGACACTAAGCCTTATGGTTTGAGAGTCATGAAATTTAGAAGTTTACTGTCAGGTTTTTCTTATGCTCTGAATAGATCTGAATATTTGGTTTGTTTGACCTATGGGCATATGAAATCATGTCTTGGAGATAATAGAAGAAGTGTAGTACTTTTTATAAGCTTTCCAAAATGTCCTATAGCACTAATTGGGGTGGTCTAAATCTCTACTTACGAGCTTGTAAAGTAGAATGATAGAATCTGTCCAAATCGGGGCAGAGATGTCTTCTTTGTCTTGTTTGGCCTTGTTAGATATAGAATCATCTTAATATGATAATAAGAAAGTTATAGCAACTTAATAAGCTTTACATAAAGTTAAGGCTCAGCCTTGTTGTGTCCCTAGAACTCCAATTATGTATTTTTGAAGTTCATGTCAGTTTTCTATCTATGTTTGTACAGACCTGAAACATTAGCATGTTTGGCCATGTTAACCTATGATTTAGCTTTTGGTATGAATAGCTAAAGTGTAGTCATCTTTCTAAGCTTTCTAGAAAGTCTAGGATCACCTTTGTGGGATGTCTACAACCTCAGTTATGGTTGAAACAAGTAACTACTGTGCTGTTGTCCAGCTTCTGTGCCCACGCTAAGTTAGTCACCTTAGCTAGTGTTTGTTTTGTGCTAAACTTATAGTTAGTTCGTGCTTGAGATGAATGCTTATTTTGGGTGAGCCTTGTGCTTTG
Source organism: Saccharum officinarum (assembly GCA_020631735.1). NCBI lineage: Eukaryota > Viridiplantae > Streptophyta > Magnoliopsida > Poales > Poaceae > Saccharum > Saccharum officinarum. The sequence goes on along the minus strand of CM036186.1, from coordinate 90,312,406 downwards.
GATAGGTTGCTTAAGCTCAATCGTTTGAATTTTCTCAAATGTCTGCTTGACTGTGATGTTGTATGTATGCTTATTATCTAGGCAGTGCCCTAGTTGTCACCTCGTTTATCCTCAGTGAGCATACAAGGGTCACATAGCTTTATCCTAGAACAACGTTCACATATGTAATTGTATGGTTGTTGTCTCCAATTAGGTTCTCTCTCTTATGAGCCTAAGCTTGTAGCCATGGTTGCTTGCCTTAAATATTTGTATCCATGCCTTTGCTTGATCGAAAGCCCAAAGTTTAGTTCTCCTATTTGTTTGCATGAGTCGTGGATGTTTTGCAACCCTTTCTATGTGAAGACCCTTGTCGTCTGACCAACCAAGTAAACTCTCATCAACGCTAGCCTTTGACCATGGTTCGTACGTTGCCAATTGTGGAGACTGTACCCAAATCCATGTTGGACCTTCCGGTTACCTCTCCCAAAGGTTAGCTAGTGTGACACAACGTCTCTCTGCTATGGCCTCTAAATCATGTGCTTGCAAATTCGTTCATCTACTTTATCAACCCAATCTGTGCCATTTGAAATTCCTCATTAGGTGTATGTTCGGTAATGGTGTTATGAGTAGCAACTAATGGTGCCGCGATGAAACCGAGAGCCTCCTGTGGGTGCACACACAAGGTTGTGCTGCTCTGTCGCACCCGGTTTTCTAAAAAACAAAACCAGGCTAATCATATGTGTGCCCAGGAAGTCCACACATATGTCAGAATGAAAAAGTATCAAAACAATGTTTATATAAAGCGGAAAACATATTATATTAACACTTACAACTATCAGAGTGTCGCGGAACGGTCACTAATCTTTTCTTCAGGCTCCAACATCACAGGGACGGCTGACTGGGGGTTCCATATGCCAAACACTTCTGAAAAGACTTCCGAAAACTCCACTACACTTTCATCCTTCTTCTAAGCAACACCTCACTACACACTGGAGTGTGAGGAAATAGCAAGAGTGAGTCCATGTCGAACTCAACAAATATAACATGGGGTTCATGAGACTCAAAGGCATAACATAGGTTTATCAGCATGTAGCTTTTAATTAGCATTATTTCAGTATATCAATAATATCAAAGTGTCTCAATGTAACAGTAAACATATGATCCATGTGAAATGATTAACGAATAGCAAAAACATATCCATTATTAATGATCAACTATTCCATAAGGGTCCAAGGCCACTCGTGACCGTGAGCACGGCTGTTATAACAGTTTTACACTCTGCAGAGGTTGTACACTTTCACTGTGAGTCGTGATTTACCCTTTCGCCCGAGGTGATCAGCCTCTTGACCCACTACCAAGGAAGGTCGGCAGGGTTCACTATGAAGTCTTTCGAAGGTTCGTCTAACAAGTTAGGGCCATTAGATTTCACTCGGCAAACAGATGTAGAGCCCCCCTTCCTGATGGCACAATAACACGCAGCCTATACACATGAGGACAGAGGCCGCACTATACCCGATTCGTCAAGCCATTCTTACGCCATAAAGGAATACCTCTAACAAGCTAGAAAAGGTCCTTCTATATGACTAAAGCCAGAGCCATTTTAGCCCTCACAGTTGTACTGTAAGTCCCGGATTTTCGCTTACAGATAAGTCCTTATGGAGAGTAACAAGAGCACCAAAGTAACCCCATGCTCTAGTACCCTTAAACAGTAATAAAATCATCTTTTAATGTTTATTGCATATTCCATTAGTCAAATTACATGATCATAGTTCATGTTGAGCACTAGCAATACTAATCCATGCAGTATAATAGGTATCAAGGAATAAGATCAATACTAAGTCATCCTTAACAAGGAAACATATGCATAATGATATTATTTGCTTAATATGAATAGGACAACAAGGATAATCCCATGCTATACTTGCCTTAGAACTTGCTTTATGCCCAAAGCAACTTGCTCTGAAAAGCCTCAACTTAATCTTTCAATTGCAACTTCTGGCACTCAGCTTCTGGTATTCATCTTCGGATCTTCGGCGCTCACGGATAGTCTTTCTTCTACTCGTAGATCATAACAACCCAGCACACTAACAGGCATACAAGCAAATAGGAACAACTAAGAACAATACACCACATAAAAGAAAACAACGTACTAAAAGAGAACTACCGGCTACGGTCACGAGAACATAAGAAACGCCGATAACGAAACTACGATGGAAAAGAAACGACTACCGAGAGTTTATATTATAAAAGAAACAATTACATGCTTAATTTTCTTAATTGAATAAAAACCACGTGATAGTTATTAACTCAGATTACTTAAATTATATTCTAATTCCAAGCTGAGTTAAGACCAATCTTATTTTATAAATATTACCGTAGGAATTAAGCAAGTTTAACTTAAAGTTTCAAATATGAAAAGGGACACGTGCATACTTAATAGTGCCTAATATATACAACTTGTTTAAACTAAGTAATAAGAAATTAAGAATGTATTTATGTAGCAATTAATCATATTAATATTTGCATAGAAAAACCTTTAAGTACATCACCTATGTTGCTTTTATTTAGAACCAAGTTTGCATGGTCATTAATCAAATTATAAAGCCGAAGTTAAACCTTAGTTATATTTTATTTATAAATATTCATTTAGTGTTTAAGTCATTTAAACATTTATAAATTAGAAAGCATAAAGAAGGTTATAACAGCTAATTGAATCATTATATGTTTCTTGCATAAACTAAACAAGTTCTATTTAAGAAACACTTAAGTTCTTATTAATTATGATAGCATTTAATTATTTATAAAATATAAATTATAAACTAAAGTTACTTTTAATTTGAAAAGACAGTAGCTAAATATTAGTTAAATTAACTACATGCTTCATGTTTAACTAAACTAATTATGATTAAGAAACATTTAAGTTAATATTAATCAAATTAACATTTATTTAAGAATGTTCTATGTATGAACCTAAGTCGCTTATAATTTAAAAGAACATGACATAAACATTAATCAAATAAATATAATTTAATTTGTAAGCACATAACGTGACATGGTAAACAACATTGCTAATGCGTCTCTTACGCCAGCATAATCACGAAGCAACAAGAACAAAATTATATCCCTATGTTGCTTTTAGTCAGAAAGCTGTTAAATAAATATTAATCAAGTTGCATTTAAATAGATAAATTCATACTTGAGTGGCATCACAAAAACTATCGCTACTGTATAGAGCACGACGTTATGAAACTGTCGCAACAAGAACGGATTTACAAATCTAGATTGCTTTTAATCATAGAACTAATTGCATGTCAATTAAATTAATATTTAATTTATATATGACTAGCATGTAACACGTCTACGCCGACAACATATAACTTCAGTTGGCATGATCGCAAAATCACAAGAACGAGTTACTACACTAGATTGCTTTTAATTAAAAATGCATTAAATAAATATTGCACGTAAATCAATAAATTCATAATTACGTGACACGATATACATCAACACTACTACGTAGAGCGCAACTATACGAAACTAACGCAACTGAAACGGAGCAAAACGAAATTAAAACGAAGAAACGACAAAGATATTACGAACCAGTGGCAGAACCGCAAATACTTTATCTTCTACCTCCATCCATCCGAAGGGCCTCGGCCTGGGGGCGACAAAAGAAGGAGAAGAAACATTTAATTTACTACACGAGAGATTTCCCAAACTAGGGGCTCCTCTACGGTAGTTTTGGTGTGCTTTTACCCAAGGGATAGGTACGTATATATAGGGAGGAAAACTCTCCACCTCCATGTCAACTAGCGATATGGTGCTAATTGACGTTGTACCATCCACATTTACTAATAGGCCTAATTAATTATTAAAGCCCATTAGTAAATAAAGACATGGGCCTTTGGGCATAAGGAAATCTGAGATATTTTATTATTTTCGGAATTAATTAATTTCATGGATAAAATAATTCTAGAAAAGTCCAGAATTGAATTTTAAGCCACGAAAAATACCTCGAAGGCTCCGAAAATTTAGAGAAAATTCTCAGAGATATTTTAGAATGAGACGAACCCAAATAAAGTATTTGGAGCTCATGAAAAGATTGATAAAGATATCAAGGAAAAAGATTAAGCTCACGGAAATTGAAATTTTAAATCCAGAAAATACCAAAAAGTTTTTCGATGAGAAGTAAACGTCGTCCTATGGTAATTTAAAAATAAAAGCACTCACCAACACCAAAGACAAGCATCACACAAACACCACATTATCAAATTAATATGAAAAAGTTTAAAACCACAATTTTCTATATTTAAATTAGCAACAACTTAAGTTATCTAATAAATTTATTCAGATATTAAAATTATTTATTTTATTTAGTGTTTCCTATGCACAACCCAAAATTAGAAATTTTGGGGTGTGACATGCTCGGCACGCGCTGGTATCATGGTTTCTAATCATAATCCATTGCAGAACAACACTGATATGATTTTCATGTGACCTTCTTCCTTGGTTGTCTTTCCATATCTTATCAATAGACTCTTATATTGGACCAAAAGTAGTAGAGCTTCCTCCTGAAGTTGCTAAGAGGATAACCTTTGGAGAATAGGTCACCGACATAAACATTAACAGACCACATGAAGTGGTAGACAAGTGACTCTACTTAGTTGTCCCAGTATTGACGAACGTCATCTAGTGAGCAACGTATCTCATTCCTGTTGGATACAAAGGACACACAACACTTAATGTTGAACAAGTCATCCGTTGGTTAAGACTCGATCGTTACAATATGCAAGTTTTAACCTTTGTATGCATAATGGCCATATCGTCGAAATCAACCATCTCTGGTGTGACTCCTTATCTGCTGACTTCGATGGCAACCATCTGCTTTGTATCAACCACAATTATTGTGATCAAGAATGAAGATTTGGAACTTTTTAGTGTTGAGAGACAACTAATTAGTTACCAATAGGAAGGTTAATCTCTAACTAGGTAATGACTCTTTGGTAGCTGCGAAGGCCATGTCTTACAGAGCAATAACCAACAAGAAGTGATCAACTAGCCAACAATTGGAGTGATACTCTATCTTCTAGAGCCATTGTGATCAAGTCAATTCCATCTTGGACAATCACATAGATAGTGCAAGGTGTTCTATCAGCTAAGGTGAAGAAGTAAAGAAAGTATGCGTTTTTCCTTACAAAAGTAACCCGCAAGTTCAAAGCGTGTGCATCCTCGAATTGGTATGTAAATTAATAGTCGAGATCTGCTATTGGATGGCCCTTTTTGAGGTCTCACAGATACTAGTTTACACTCTTTCATTTGCTTTTGCTTTCTCGTGTCACCAATGTACGAGCAGCCTTGGTTTCTACAAATCAATTTATACCATCGTGAATCCAAAAGCAATTTGAAAAGTGTCAAACAACAGATTTCCCATCTTCGAGCTGCTATTTGATCCTAAAAAGGAAGCCTCAAGGTAAAAGTTGGCCTGACAAAGTTGTTATGCTGCAAGTCAACTCAATTTACAGTACAACTAAGTCACCAAGGAAAATTTTACTCAATCGCTTGGTGGTAGACTACTTCCCGTGGTTTAGTAAATATTACAACTTTTGTTGTCCTTAAGGCCTCACTACATTTTGCTTTGGTACTAATTTTCCAATGATGACATACCTTAGTACCTTATAAATGTTTTTACCCAAGAGGTTGCATCTGCTTCTACTCAGATAACTGTGTCTTTGGATAAAAGAATCTTTTAGATAGCTGTTGGTAGAAATACGAAGCCGACCGAGTCAGCTATCACATTCACTAACCCCTCGATAGACTCAGATAATACAGTGTTGTCATCAGAGAAGGAGAACTGCACACATGGAACCTTAAGTAGTTTTCTAGTAGTTGATATCTGGAGGATTGAACATTTACGACCAACATAGACCTTGTCTGTTAGTTACTCAGTATCATATAACCTCTAAGGGTTGTTTGTCACCTATGGTCTCACCCTTTTGGAAGATTGTGTTCAAGCCATTCTGATAGAGAACTACTTTTCAAACTTTGGGAACATAGGATCATATCCACGAGTATACTTCTGAAGATTTCGGTCTAGTGTAAAGTTTATATGGCCTATGCTGTGATTCACTAAAGAATTAAATACTTGTGTGTGGGTAGCTTATGAGCCAAATGATCTCTGTAGACTGAAATGAAGTACTGCGTTATCTTGGATTCCTCCCAAAGTAACAATGCTTCATGGAAGTCAATGAAGGAAATTCTTCAGACAAAGTTGACCATGAAGAGCAAGTATCAGAAAGTGCCTTTGACCAAATTGTTCACCGATGTTGAAGCTTTATAGCTGAATGCTATAGCAAATGTTGGGAACTAGATAACGTGTCTCTCTTCCTTAAAAAGGTCTTCCACTCCGAATCTCGGGACGCGATTCTTTTAAGGGGGGAGGGCTGTAACACCCCAGGTGTTTGTCACTCACTAAGCAGCGGGTTTGAGCTTAAACATGACAGATTTAGTGGAGATGACAATGTAAAGGTCAACCTATGGAGATGAGCCTAACCTAAAGTTGGATGTTGCACCATTGCTTTACATATAGGTCCCTTTTCAAAGATATATGCTTGGATGGTGTTATTGCAATACCTTCATGTGTCTCACCTTAGTACCTATCTATATTGATCCCTAGAAAAGTTTGATGTAGTTTGGAATCAAAAAGTCACATGAAATGATAAGTTATATGCTTGTTTGGATTATAACTAAAACATGCATATGAAACAAGGAAACATGTGAACTAGTGCTTATGCAACATACAAGTACAACATGTGCAACAAACCTTTGCAACATGTGGAACAACCTAGGGAAACATGGGTAGCATGTATCTTGAAACAACCACATGAAACAACTATAGCATTTCACTGAATTCTATGTTTTAAGGCATGTGAGGCCTACACTTTTGTGCAACCTATGCATGGTGTGTATGTTTGGCCTCTACAACACCTTAACTATACTTAGGACACTTAATGGAACAATGTTCATATTGATCATTTTGCCTAAATGTGTTTCTAAGTGATGGTTGACCATGTATGGACCCTAGAACCCTTTTGTTTGACCATTTCAAAAGTGGGACCTAGAAGCTTTGCATGACTGTGCACCCTTTAACAAAGTTGTAGAGAATTTTATAAGGAACAAACTTTGTTTAAGAGTCAAGTCATGAAAATGGGTGGAACATGCTAAAAAAGGGCCCACAGATTAGAAATGGGGCTGAATTCAGCACTTAGACATTTAAAGCCTCGATTTCAGTGTCTTCGACATTGACATTCCGCGTTCTCTGAAATTCGTTAAGCAACTTAAGTTGAGCCAAAAATAAAAGTTGAAGTATACGTCTTGAAGAAGAGCTCATAGAAAGTAGGATTTGATCTGACATGTTTTGACCAGCAAATTAGAGCCTCAACCGAGCCAAGCTTGGTCCTTGTTTAGTCGCTGACAGTGTTATGTTAGCAGCTAATTAACTGCTAACCCACTATCTGAATGTCTGAACAACCTTAATGAGTTTTGTAGATCATCATGTGGGCAACAACTTTTCTTAAGGCACATAAGACCAAATATGCTTGGAAGATGCCATTTTTGTGACCCGAAGTCGGGCACTCAGTCACCCGCCACCTGTTCGGGAGGATGCCCACGCGCCCTCCATGCGCTGGCCGCGCCCCCACCATGGCCGAGTGCAGTTGCCACGCGCTCCACCTCCCTGGACGCGTGCCTCGTGCCTCTGTGCCCTCAAGGGCGGACGTCTGAGTCCCCTCCCTCATCCCTGAGCTCGCCTCTGCCTTTGCCTCGCTCTTTTCGTCACGGGAGCGCGCGCCCGCCATGGCCGCCCATGGAGCTCCGAGCCGCTACCGTTGTCCCTCCGTCTCCGAGCTCCCTGGCATCCCACAGCAAGCACCACCGCCCTCGCAGCGTCATGCTCTGCCCCGCGCACACGCTCGCCCAAGCTCCAGGGCACTGGAGCGTGCCACCGCCATGGCCGTCCGGTAGAACTCCAAGGCCGCCGGCGCCCTCGCGCCTCCTCGTTCCTGTCGTCTCGGCCACCCTCACTCCTGACGAGCACCACCAGCAGATTCACCCTGCGACGCCGAACTCGTAGCACTTCTCCCCGGCCTCTCCTCGTCGCCGTACCGCGTGGCCAACGGTGCCGGGCCGGCCATGGATGCCGTGCACGTGGCCGGGAGGTCACGGTGCATCTTCGGCCGTGATTCGACCCCCCACGGGTGCGGTTAGGCATGCTGGTGCTCGTGCCACCCTTGGCCACCGCCGCCGGTGACCCTCTCGCCGGAGCCGCGAGCCACCGGCCGCCTCCTCTGTTTTCCCCGGCGCGCGGAGAAGAAGACTGTCGCCTCCTGTCTCTCTGTCTCTCTCTGTGAACGACAAGTGGGTCCGAGTGTGCAGCGGGTCCCGCAGGTCAGCGTTAAGGGTGGCAGAGAACGGGTACCTAATCGGGTGCACCTAGCGAAATTAGTTAGGGTTGCTTTTATTCTGGTTTTGAATTTAGATTTCATATAAATCTTCTAAAATCCATATCTCATGCTAGTTAATTCCAAAAATAGCAAAAGTGGACTTTTTGGAAACCTTGAGAAAAGATCTATGCAGTGAAGTCATAATATGTTAGATGTTTGTAGATGTTTTCTGATGACTTTATTTAAGCTTTAAAAATGCTCTGAAAATGCTTATAAACTTGACCAGAGCCGTATCTTGAGTTTTAGAACTCCAAAAATGGTGATTCTTGTTTGTTAATTTTGTGATGACATGTACTTGCTAGTAAAAATATCAAACACACTAGTTGTTCATTGTTTTCTTAAGGTTTTGATTTGACCTTGATAAATAAGGAAATCCACATTATATTGCCTGTCATTTTTATATCTTGAGTTGTGTTGCTCCAAATGTTGTGAATTTTTTATGGTAGTCTTTCCATGCTATGAATGTACTATGGTATAAATTTCATGGTCATTGCTTACTGTATGATCAAGTTTTTGGTTTAACTTGTTTATGGCTTGATAAATAGCTTGTAAATAATATATAATTGATAAAATGGAAAATGTTGATCCATTACCTTAGTACGATGTTGCTCTATCATGTTGATTAATACTATGGCCCTGTGTTCATAGAAAATATTGATTTTTAGGTTTAACTTGCTCTCACATGATTTATTGCAATAGCTATTTGTCTTTTTCTTAGAGGTTGATATACTTGTCCAAATGGTTTGAAATTTAGACAGTAGACTTTTGGTAGCATGTGTAGGCCACTGTAATTTTGGTAGAAGTTATTGTGCACTTTTGATATGTGTCATAATTCCACCTAATGATTTAAATAAATTAAATAAGGCATTAAAAGAATTTATTTAGAAATTGACACTAAGTTTTCTGATGTTCATTAGTCATGTGTGAAATGTTGGTAAAGTTGGTTTTGTCCAATTATATGTTTGCAACATAAGTTAATAATTATTTCTTGCAAATGAAGTTTCTGGACAGATCTGAAACTTGGCAAAGTTCTTTATGATAATGTGCTTTGTTGTGAAACTTGTTTATACAAAAGTTGTAGATAATTTATATATCTAGCTGCTATTAAAATTTGGTGGTATTTGGCCATGTGGCAAGACCCGGAGCATTATAAGCCTCCTACCTTCAAAGCAATTAATTCTATATATGTTATAAGTATTGTTGCATTAAGTGATAGGAGTTGGTTGGAAACCCTTGCTGCATTATATCATTCCTTGTCCAGATATATGAATCCTTAAATCCTACATAGACTAGGATCGAGTAGATGCTTAGCCCTGCTTTAAGCGGTAGAAGTCAGGTGATTTCCTGTCACCTGCGAGATGTAGGGATATTCATATATGGCACGGTTGGCTATATTTGCTATCGTGAAAAAGAACCATGTGTTAATAAAATGAAATGAGACCGGGCGGGATGATGATAGTGAAGCGACAAGGCATGGAGCTCTTGGGTGTGGATGTATCCCCGTCTGAGTCGTTTAAGGACCGATTCGCTGTACGTCCTTGAGTCATGTTGAACGCAGTCTAACACTTAGTTGGCTGGATAAGTCGTTCCGACCGTGAAGTCGAGTAATTCGGTTCAGGCCGGGAGTCGAATGGTAGGTCGCATCTTGGAGGAGAGAAATGTGTTGTGCTTGGGGACATTGGCGTGAGACCAAGGGGGGTTAGAGTCCCTATCATCTGGCAGAGTGTCGCCCTTGGGGATGCGGCATCATTCGAACCCGCGACTCCTGAATCGTACGAAAGGTGGCTTGTGCGACCCTGGCAGGGGCCTGCGCGGTGAGTGTTAGAAATACCCCTCCAGCTGGATAGGAATTTGATTCGAATCGCCGTCGCTCCCGGTTAGTGAGCATTTGACTTGAGCAGCGGCAACGTAGATTCCATTAAATTGAACGGATGGTTAATTGGATAACGATAGAAAGGTTGGCTCAATTTATACCTGCTATGGTTAATATTGTTTGCTCCTAATAAAGTGAGTGCTCTATTACAGGTTCTAATATAGATGATAGGTTAATGATAATTAACTTGATGCTTAAGCATTAATGATTGATCATCTATATTAAGCTTTTATGCAAAATGTTGTCAAGCTAGCCCCACTTTATATCAGCCTTGCATGATCCTTGGTGTCACCTTATTTCTGGTTTCTGATGGGTAAGTCTAGCTGAGTACCTTCTCGTACTCAGGGTTTTGTCCCCACTTGTTGCAGGTTGTGATGTATCATGGCGGCTGCAAGAGTTGGTTGACTCCTGCCGTAGTGGCGGAGTGTGATCACGGGCATGATCCTTCTTATTTACCTTATCTCTAATGCTTTTATTGGAAGTCGACCGTGGTACTGGCATGTATTTGAAATAAGAATAATGTTAGTTTCAAATTACTTTGCTTCCGCTACTTTTCAATGTAAATTAATAACTATGTTGAACTCCGATGTATATTGAATTACTTGTAAAATGGTTGTAACATGTGACTTGTTATGTTGAATCACTACGATCTTGGCTTGTATGTTGGTTGGTTTGAAATCCCTCGTGATTTCATTGGACTACCGGAGTTATATGGGCTCAAGTGCGAGAATTTGATCACTTCGGTGATTGTTTTTATACTTGTGCCCTTATAATTTGGACGGTTCTGTTACACAAACAGGTCGTGCCACTAGGACAAATCGATCTGCCTATCACCTTCGGGGATCAGTCCAATTACAGGACTGAGACCCTCACCTTCGACGTGGTAGGGTTCCTTGGAACCTTCCACGCCATCCTGGGACGTCCATGTTACGCAAAGTTCATGGTCGTCCCTAACTATACATACCTCAAGCTGAAGATGCCAGGTCTCCGCGAGGTCATCACCATCGGCACCTCCTTCTAGCGCGCTTACGAGTGCGAAGTCGAATGCTGCGACCATGCCGCAGCAGTCGTCGCCTCCGGAGAGCTCGCCACCCTCCGGGAAGAGGTCACCAAAGAAGCACCCGACGCGAAGAAATCGACCAGGTCGTTCAAATCGGTAGAGGGCTCCAAGGAGGTCCTCGTGGACCCCAGCAGCTCTCAAGGTAAAAAAGGTATGCATTGGTATCGTGCTCTCCTCCAAATAGGAAAGCGTGCTCATCGACTTCCTCCGCGACAACAAAGACATCTTTGCATGGAAACCCTCGGATATGCCAGGCATCCCGAGGGAGGTCGCCGAGCATACCTTGAAAATCCACCTAGGCTCCAAGCCAGTGAAGCAACGCCTGCACTGCTTCAATGAGGAAAAGCACAGGGCCATCGGTGAAGAGATAGCAAAACTGTTGGCTGCCGGATTCATCAGGGAAGTACACCACCCAGAGTGGTTAGCAAATCCTATTCTTGTATGAAAGAAGAGCGGGAAATGGAGGATGTGCATCGACTACACAGGTCTCAACAAGGCATGCCCAAAGGACTCGTTTTCTTTTCCACGCATAGAGCAGATAGTCGATTCTACCTCAGGGTGCGAAACCCTCTCCTTCCTTGACGCATACTCCGGCTACCACCAAATCACGATGAGAGAGTCCGACCAACTCGCGACATCTTTTGTCACCCCCTTCGAATCGTTCTGCTACATTTCAATGTCGTTCGGTCTAAAGAACGCTAGGGCAACTTACCAGCGCTATATGCTCAACTGCTTTGGAGACCTCATCGGGTGGACCGTTGAGGCCTACGTCGACGACATCGTAGTTAAGTCCAAATGGGCTTGCCACCTTATCGCCGATCTTGAACAAACCTTTGCTAAACTCTGGGCAAATGGCATCAAAATCAATCCCGAGAAATGTGTTTTTGGGGTCCCGAGGGGCATGTTGCTCGGCTTCATTGTCTCCGAGCGTGGCATCGAAGCCAACCCGGAGACAATCTCAGCCGTCACAAGGATGGGCCCGATCCAGAACATAAAGGGGGTTTAGCGGATCGTCGGGTGCCTCGCCGCCCTCAGCCAATTCATCTCACGCCTTGGCAAATGAGGACTCCCCTTTATCAACTCCTAAAGAAAGCTGACCACTTTGAGTGGACAACCGAGGCCCAGGAGGCGCTTGACATGGTCAAGCTACTTCTAACAAAAACCCCGGTCCTAGTTCCTCCAAGCGACGGAGAATCCCTCCTGCTATACATAGCGGCCACCACGCAAGTGGTCAACGCTGCCCTGGTAGTAGAGCAGGAAGAAGAGGGACACGCCTTCAAGGTGCAGCGCCCTGTGTATTTCATCAGCGAGGTACTATCTGACTTCAAAACCCGCTACTCCTAAATCTAGAAACTCCAATACACCGTACTCATCACCAAGAGGAAGTTACGCCACTACTTCGAGTCACACCCTGTGACAGTTGTGATGTCGTTCCCCCTCAGCGAGGTCGTCCATAGCTAGGACACCACGGGAAGAACCGCAAAATGGGCACTCGAGCTGATGGATCAAGGCATCGTGTATACACCTCGAACGGTGAAGTCCTAGGTGTTGGCTGACTTCATCGTGGAATGGACCGAGGTCCAGATGCCACCGGCGGTCATCGATCAAGAATACTAGACGATGTACTTCGATGGGTCGCTAATGAAAAAGGGCGCCGGCATGGGGCTGGTCTTCGTATCAACCCTCGGGGTCCGCATAAGGTACATGGTTCGGCTACATTTCCCCTCATCAAATAATATCACCAAATACGAAGCGCTCATCAATGGCCTACGAATCGCCATCGAGCTAGGCATCCGACGCCTCGACATCAAGGGTGACTCCTAGCTGGTAGTCAACTAGGTCATGAAGGAGTCGAGCTACCACGACGCCAAGATGGTGGCGTACTGCCAAGAAGTCCGATGGCTGGAAGACAGATTCGACCGCCTCGAACTCAATCACATCCCAAGGTGCCTCAACAAAGCGGCCGACGCGCTCGCAAAAGCAGCGTTTGGCCGAGAGCCGGTGTCGATGGGTTTCTTCACCAGTGATCAACACAAGCCCTTGGTGCGCTACGAGGGGTCAAAACGGGCCGACGATGGCCCATCTGATCCAACCCTGAGGGCCGACCCGCCGACTGCTCCGTCTGACCCTGAGGTCATGGAGCTTGAAGAGGATCCAGCAGCAGAGCCCGACCCTCTGAATGACTGGAGAATGCTTTACCTCAACTACCTCCTCCGTGACACACTACCAACGGACAAGACGGGAGCTCGATGGCTCGCACGTCATGCCAAGTCATTCGTTCTTGTAGAGGGCAAACTCTACAAATGGAGCCACACCAGGATCCTGCAACTTTGTATCCCCAACAAACAGGGAAGACTTCTCCTGAGCGACATCCACAGTGGGGTCTGCGGTCACCATGCCGCGCCAAGGACCTTGGTTGGAAACGCATTCTGACAGGGCTTCTACTGGCCCACTACAGTAGCCGATGCCGAGCAAATCGTACGCACCTGTGAAGGGTGTCAGTACTACACTCGGCAAACTCACCTCCCAGCCTAGGCAATCGAGATGATCCCCATCACATTGCCCTTCATGGTCTGGGGGCTCGACCTGGTTGGGCCACTCAAAAAGGTGCCCGGGGGCTTCACCCACCAACTTGTCACCATAGACAAGTTTATGAAATGGATCGAAGCTCGACCGATCTCCACGATCAAATCCGAGCAGGTTGTGCTATTCTTCCTCGACATCATCCATCATTTTGGAGTACCAAACTCCATCATCACAGACAATGGCACATAGTTCACCGATAGGAAATTCATTCGATTCTACGATGAACAACACATCCGGATCGATTGGGCAGCCATCGCGCACCCCCGGACAAACAGGCAGGTCGAGGGCACAAACGGCATGCCCCTACAGGGCCTCAAGCCTAGGATCTTCAACCGGCGGAACAAGTTCGGCGCACGCTAGATCGCCGAGGTCCCGGCGGTGCTCTGGAGCCTAAGGACTACTCACAGCCAGGCCACCGGCTACACACCTTTCTTCATGGTCTATGGTTTAGAGGCCATTCTCCCAATGGACCTCGACTATGGAGTGCCAAGAATCAGAGCATACAATGAATAGGGAGTCGAGGCATCCCACTAGGACGCATGGACCAACTAGACGAAGCCCGCGACATCTCCCTCCTCCATTCGGCCAAGTACCAGCAGGCGCTACGGCGGTACCACGGCTGATGGGTGCGGGACCGAGCCTTCAACGTCAGGGACCTTGTTCTCCGCCTTGTACAGAGCAACAAGGACTGCCACAAGCTCTCCCCACCCTAGGAAGGGCCATACATCATCATGGAAGTACTCCGTCTAGGTGCCTACAAGTTGAAAACCATCGACGACAAGGTCTTCACCAACGCCTAGAACATCGAACAACTACGTCGTTTTTACCCTTAGATGAACGCATACTTTTCCTTATCAGTTTTTGTCTTTACAATCCCCGATCTTTAGTGACCTTCGACCCCTACAAATTGCAAGGGGTCAGACCTCACTTGGGGCCTAATACAAATGATGCAAGTACATTTATCTTGCAAACACTTCCTATATTATCTTTGCAAACATTCTCTAAGTTTTCTGTTCTTCTCATAACAAGTCCTAAGGACTAAGATTTCGGGAACAAATTCTGACTACAACTAGTAGGACTATGGGAGACCCATGCCCCAGCGGCTATGACCTCTTTGCTCACTAGTGTAATCAGAGTTAATTCACCCGCACTCTAGTTTTTGGCAACTTGAACCATGGGAAGAGTCGGAGGGCACCGAAACCTCTTCTACAAAAAGAGGAAACTGAAAAGCGGTTTGCCGTAACAAAAGATAAAAATTTGTTCATTCTTTGCACAAATTCACCACTTATAAAGTGATTTCACCACGAAAAGGACTAATGTACTCTTAAGTTCAAAAGACTATTTTACTCGGGGGCTCCCCCGCAAAACTTATTCAATTACAGTCTCTGCCTAGCTTTACTACAAGTACTACTATATGGTCGCCGCGCCACGCTCTCCATCGGCGACGTCCGGGCATGTACACGGGCCAGTTCATCTACTGCGGCCACCGCACCACGCTCTCCATCGGCAATGTCCTGCCGCTCCACAGGATCCACGAAGGCGTTGTCATCTACAACGTCGAGCACCACGCCGACGACTGTGGTGCCCCTCCGCTGAGGCATCCGGGGACTATGCCATCGTCATCAGCCGCAACCCTGACAACGGCACCACCGCTAGGGCATCTAGGGACTACACCATCGTCATCAGCCGCAACCCCAACAACGGTGTCTGAACGGGGGGCGCCTGCCACCGAACGACGGCCGCAACGAACGACGGCGAGGCCAACGACACTCGGCACCCTCCAGTACCCCTCCTCCTTCAAAAGCAGCGACCCCTTCTTGGCAAAGGCAACCCGCACCATCTCATCTACGTTGAATGACCTCTAGCTCGACATCACACACTGGATTCACAAGCGGATCAGTGAGTTTCTCTATCTCTGTCATTACCCTCCCTCACTCAGGAACCACCGCAACGCACGGACGCATTCGGCGGAAAGGGAGAAGAAGAAGAAGAGGTAGCAGCTCAGAGGCAGGCTAAGAAGTGGGACGAGAACTCCCCTCCCCCTCCCTATTTAAGGAAGAGGTGCAGCGGCTAAGGAACCTGAGGGGACGCACCCTGGACGATGAGACGCCGCCTGGTCAAGCAAAACATTGTCCAAGCATGGCCCACCACCACACACCGGGTGCAACAACCGGCGCGCACCCGCACATAGGCGACTCTCCGCTTCCCCAAGCAAGATCGCAGAATGACCCGACAATCGGACCCCGTCCAGGGGAGCCCAACGGGCCTCTTGGGTCGAGCAGACAGCCCAAGTAGGATGACGAACGAACAAACCATTGAAAGATAAGCACCTCTGCCTCCTTGCTTTGCGTGTTCATTTCATTACCGAGTTTCTAACCCCAGCAACGGCGGGGGCACGGACATCCCTCGAGGGCTGCCGAGAGTGTCTACCTATTTAGACATCCCCTTTGCCCGACCCCTCCTTACATTTAAAAAACTAGAAGCACGGCGACGTGGGAATAAAACGTTGAATACAACTGGACGAACCACCAGACCCTACGCCCCGATGGCTACGATGTTTTTTGTTCACCAGCATAATCGCATTCACAGTTCCTCACATCACTAGCCTTAGCTCCTGCCTTCCCGAAAGGAGTTTGGAGGGGTCCGCCTACAGAACCCCCTTCAGGGGGAAGCTGACAGATCGCTTAAAAGTCAATTGTACGGCTCGAATCGCCACCGAGAGACGGAAATGAAAAATCGCGATGCTCATGCAGGTCACGCTGGCCCCATCGTAGGCGTCGGACTCGAATCCCGCACGAACGTATCTGATAAGAGCTTCTCGTACCTTATACCACCAAGGTAACGTTACCGACCCCCGCTTTCGTTTCAATTAAGCTGTACGCTAAATCCATACATCCAAACGTTGCATATGCAAATCCTTGCATCTCAACGCTTCGTGTCGCGTCATGAAGCGACAACCACCTTGTTCAATGTGAGCGGCGCATGACCGAGGTTCAAAGGCCGGCCCACAAAGGGCTCGAGGCTGCCTCGCATCAAATAGAGACATGGGAGAAAACCCAAAATGAGCCCCAACGGCCTTGCCCGACCCCGCTCAGAAGCGGACAGGGACATCTCGACCTTTCTCGTTCGATTCTAACCTTGAGCCAGACCCACAGAATCTCTATCGAGGAGAGGCCAACGGGCCACCTGAGCCCAGCGAACGGCTCGGGCATCTGCCAGGAGGCGGGTTAAGAAGTAGTGGAATGCCACATGAGGGCTCTACCGACCTCGTCAACGAATGATGGATCCGAATTCCACATGAACATACTCGTTAGCGAGCTCATTGAGCGCGACACTCGAGCCATCAAGGCAAGTGTGGTCAACTCAGCCCCTCTGGTTGCGGAAACCGAGGATGGGATAACCCGTGAAAACAAGGCCGACCCCTAGCAGACCCTAAAGGGCTCAGGGGCTCGAGCCACTCGATCCAAGATCGAGAGACCGAGGTTCGAAGGCTGACCAACGAAGGGTCTGGGGCCGCCTCGCGTCAAACAAGAGCCAGGGGAGAAAACACAGATAAGCCTCAACAGCCTTTTCCCAACCCGCATTAAGGTGAATAGGATCATCTCAACCTTCTTGTTCAATCCATCCTTTAGCCGAGCCCATAGAAACCCCATTGAGGGGGAATCTGTTGGAAGGCAGGCCAAGGAGCAACGGAACGCCACCCGAGGGCTTTGCCGACCCTGTCGCGAAGCAAACAGGATCAGATTCTGTCCGAACATCCCCGTTAGCGAGCTCATAAAGCACGTCACTCGAGCCATCGATGCAAGTGATGTCATCTTAACCCCTCCACTTGCGAAAAAACGCTGATGGGGCGACAGTCACAAACGAGCCGGCCCTTGACCAAATCCCCACCACGCGCGGGGGCTCGGGGAAGGCTGAACCAGCGATAAGACCAAACGCATGGTCATGCAGTGATCACCAAAGTCCTAGGTAAGGGGTACGTACGAATACAAACATAAGTTCGCTACACTCGCTCCGGTCTCTAGTAACATCCGACCCCAGCGGCCGTAGGGGGTCGGATCTCACTCGGGGGCTGATAAAGGTATGAGTACCCCCTATTCTTTTTTTCAAAACAGTCATTACATCATACCTTCTCCTCACATCAAGACTGGCGGCAAGGTTCGGGGGAATAAATAGGTAAGGCTACAAAAAGCCCAACGCCCAGACAGCTATGGTAATTTTTGCTCATAACACAATCAAAATATCCCCTAAACACCTCGGGCCCTACAGTATTAAACAAACGAAAGGGTTGGATCGCGTAAATCTTTTTTCATTGCAAAAAAGCAAGAAGGTAAGATCAAATAAACAAAACAAAAGTGAGAAACAAAGTCACAAATCCACTTTCGGACACAAAAGTACCGACACTTGTTCACATATTACAGATAAGTGTTTATCAAACTTATTCAACTAACTACTTCCGCGAAGGGAGAACTTCTTTCAGCCTATTCGCCAGATTCCGTGCAAGGGGAGTCACCGCCTTCTCCATCTCGTCCAGCTTAGCATCTTCATAAACAGGCGCGAAGCCTTGGCTCATTACCTCCAGGTTGATCTCTAGATCATAATGGGAACGGGCGATAGCGAAGGCTTGGGTGATCCCGGCGTGAAAGGCGTCCTCCTCAAGTTGGCCCACTCGAGCCGTGATACCCGCGGCACGACCCGCGAGCGAGCTAGTTTCCACCAGCTGCGCCACCCTTAGGGCATCGATGACCACCCCGACAGCGGCTTGCAGAAGGTCGTGCTTGTCACTCTCGGTCTGAAGGATCCCTCACACTTCGGTAAGCTCCTTGTCTAGCCTGGTAGCGACGCTCTCGGCGTCCAACCTTTGGTTCACCGCAGCTCCAAGATCTGCCCGGAGGAAGTCGACCACCCCACGCGCCTCGTCGCGCTCTCGGATGGCCCGGTCGTGATCCTCACGGGCTGTGCCGTGCTCCAAGCGAAGTCGTTCCTCTGTCCGACGTAGATCGTCCCGCTCCTCGTGCAACCGGGCGATCACCTCGGTGTCCCGGTCCACCCTCTGCTGCAACGCCGCAGACCTCTCCTCAGCCTTTAGCTTGAGGTCCCGCTCCGTCTCTAGCTCCGCCAGGAGCTCGACGGCCTACTCGCTGGCCGCGGCATCTTTCTATAGCTGCTCGCCCCACTCCTTTTGAAGCCTGGCGGTCGCCTCCTCGTCTAGCTTCACCCTCGCCGACAAGTCCTCGAACATCCCATGGAACTCCTCCGCGTCCCGACGCGCCTCGGCCTCCCGCTGCTAGGCGGCAGCAAGCTATGCGCCACGTCTCCTCACGGCCGGGCCTCCTCGGTAAGGTGGTCCCACTCTGCCTTTTGCTCATGGAGGAACCGGGATTTGTTCCGGCTACGAGCAGCGATACACTGAAAAGAAGACCGGTATCAAAAATACGAAAACACAAAAATACGCGAAGAGAGAAGAAAGCAAGGGAGAGGATTAGGCGGGTACCGGCCAGTAGGAATAAGGATCTCGCGTAGGACACCACTGGCCTAGCTCAAGGCATCCATCACAACCGAGAACCCGATGTAAAGATTCTCCCGCTCCATGCTCTCGGAAGCATCGTCGAGCGAGAAAAGAACCGTCGTTGGGTCCTAAGCGGCCATCCAATGGAGCGGCGGCTCACCCCGCGCGGGGGAGCGGCTGCCCCCTGACAACAGGGCCAGGGACGACCTTCTGTGGGTCCTCTCCACCACCGCCACGACGCCCGGAGACCGTCCGGCCATGTCCTCCTCCATCTGGCCTGCCCCAGGCACCGTGGCCTGGGCCGCCGGTGGCGTGGATTGCGCCACCCCCTCGGATGCCACCATGGCAGTGCCCTACCCCACCGGGCTTGTCTTGGTCGTGGCCACCTCCGTCTAGGCCACCGGTGGCACAGACTGCGCTGCTCCTTCGGACGCCACCGTGGCTGCATCAGACTCCGCCCGGCCTGCGTCAGGCGCCGTCACTTGGGCCGCCGGGGGCACGGATTGCGCCACACCCTCGGACACCACCGCGGCTGCATCCAACTGCTCTTGGCTTGGCGCGGTCGCAGTTGCCTGCTCGGCAACCACCGAGGGCACGAGCGCCACCACGGGCACCGCCGAACCGGCCAACGAGGCCGCAATGTCAGCGCCGCTCCTGCCTGAAATAGGGGCGACGTCGGGCAGCGCCATCCGTCCTGACTGAAGGGCAAGGCTCTTCTTGGGCGCCAGCCCCAGAGGGTGGCCCTGACACAAGAATCTACAAAAGAGAAAAAGGCATAAGGTCGGAACAGAAAAATAAAGGGAAAAATGAGGGGAATCGGTGGCATACTCTGGCGCTTTCGGGCGGCGGGTACGTTTTGGGGATGAACCCCCAGACCCCTGCGCCAACTCATGTGGGCGAGACCGTTTTGAGCCTACCCCCTGCTCTGAGGTAGGGGGCTCGTCTCCCTTGTCCCCGAGGGTGCGTCGACAAGGTCGTTCCCCTCCATCGGCTCATGGGGCGCGGCGACAGGACCGCTCCTCTCCATCGGCTCATGGGGCACAGCGACAGGGCCGCTCCCCTCCATCGGCTCAGGGGCGTGGCGACAGGGCTGCTCCCCTCCACCGGCTCATGGGGCGCGGCGCCAGAGCTGCTCCCCTCCATCGGCTCAGGGGGCGTAGCGATAGGGCTGCTCCCCTCCACCGGCTCATGGGGTGCGGTGCTAGAGCTGCTCCCCTCCATCGGCTCATGGGGCGCGGCGCCAGAGCCACCCCCCTCCATTAGCTCATGGGGCACGGCATCAGAGCCGTCCCCCTCCATCAGCACCTCGAGGATGGCTGCGGATCCGCCCCCTCCCATCCACTGATCCCCTGTCGGCACCCCGAGGGTGACGGCGGATCCACTGGCTCCCACCGGACCTAGGGACAAGCCCGGCTCCACCGTCCTCCTGGACTCGCTTCCCCCCACGTGGAACGAGAAGGGTCCCTACGTGGACAGTGAGTCCTCATCCTCTAGGTCACCCCAATCCATGCTGGTTGCTGCCTCATCAGACTCATCCTCATCATCATCATCTTCACTGTCTGTCTCCTCTCCTTGATCTCGAGCTTGCTGCTTCCATATCGCCTTTTTCTTCGCGAGCTCCCTCATCTTCTTGTCCCAACCGGCCATGGCGCGGTTCGCTGACGTCCAGGTTGGGTCCTTCGGCAGCAGAGCTGGGCTGTCCTTGAAGAATAGTCCCCCCGGCTGGTCCCGCTATCCCGAGGTTAGCATCAGGGGGTCAGAAATTCAAGTGAAAGGAGGAGCAGGCGTGGGAAAAAGGAAGACCCACATCCTTCGAAGGACCTTCTATACCCTTGGTATTTTCCTCTTTCTCCCATCTGTAACCCCTGCTCCCACCTTGGTCTATAAAAGGGAGAGCATGACTCCCCACTAAAGGGACGAACTTTGATCGACACTTGACGGACAACCGACACACAAACGAACTCATAGAGTGTTCGGTTTGACACATCACACACACAGCCAGGCTGCCACCAGGCTCTTGGCATCCTTTCGACCCTTCCATCAGAGACCGAGGACCAGTCCCTCTCTCGACCGTTTGTACCCCCTACTATGAACCATTTTTGGTGCTAATAACACGAGCAGCAACAGACTAGACGTAGGGACATTCAGCCCAAACTAGTATAAACCTTTTGTCCTTTAGCGCACCATCCGGGCCTAACATGCATAAATATAAATTTACTTGCTGGTGTTTGTTAGAAACACCGACAAGTAGAATACTCCTTCAGCGGCTTTTCCAAACGAGAGGACTTTGAGGGCCTTGGCCTTCTTTTGTCTCCCACGGTGTGTCCTTGGGATGGCGATTCCCTTTCGTCATGATTGGACCCCTTCGGGGTATAGCCGTGAGATTTGGTGGGTCAAAAAAGGTCTTTCCTGATTCTGACCCTTACGGGGTCTGTTGTTCTATGACCGCACGTTCAGTCTCCTTGCGAGTCCAACTTTCCTCAAGCCCCCACCCGTAACAGCGGTCCGGTCGAGAGTCGACTTGTCTTTGTGATCGTCTTCCCTCAAACATTTTTTCTGATAAAAATGGAGGGGCTGAGCCATGCCATGATTTTCATCTTTGGACGAACCATGGTGCTCGGTGAGCTGTTAACGGGCTATTCCTAGTGGGCCCTGGCATCCCATTCACGGGGTTCGGCTTAGGTCAGCTGGTGACCAACTCTAGATTCTCAGCGGTCAATCCATATAGTTCTCGGGTCCGTTCGATCGGTCCCGAGGGCTCTCTGCCTTTCTTCGAGGAAAAACCATGGATCGTATCCAGCCAAGACTCGAACATGGGATGCCCATGGCGCTTGTGCGCCTAGGTACTGGCCGCTAGCGGGCCAGTCCCTTTCCACCCCTCACTCTAAAGGTGCCTAGAGTGGTTGTCAAACCTGTCGGTGGGCCAACCTTCGAACTCCTAGGCCTAGACGGGCTATAGGAGCGTCTTTAGCTCCGTATCCCTCTTACCTATGACGGGTCATGGCCTGTTCAGGGAGGCAAAACGTCTGGCGCATTTTCCGAGGGGATGGCCATAGGTTGCGTGCGCACGCCCCACGACGAGACATGGTGACAGGTTGTGGCAGACGTGGAGATCTAGATGGACGGTTGGTTTCCTTGCACCCGTCACCCCTATAAAACCAAAAGGTTATCCCTCCGTGTTTCATATGCATGCCTGCATCCTTACCATCGTAGCCATGCCGCCGCTGCCGCCAACGCTTAGGTTTCCTGCCTCCGCATCTCTGCTGCCATTGAGCTCGCATCCATCCGCCCCCACCTCCAATGGATCCATGGTGCCATTCCGACATCACCTTCCAGCGCATGGAGGGCATCATCCATCGTGGTCTTCTCCGTGCGTGGACCTTGGCCGAGGAGTGGTTGCTACCTGGAGATGAGGATTCACTGTCGTCGCCCGATGGCTACGTGGTGTCGTTCGCCCACTTTCACGAGCGAGGGCTCGCGACCCCCGCCCACAAATTCCTCTGGGGGCTACTGCACTTCTACAAGATTGAGTTGCAGCATCTTAATCCCAATGAGAGACAACACATGGCGGCGTTCGTCGTGCTGTGTGAAGGATTCCTAGGGATCAGCCCCCACTTTGACTTGTGGAGGTATTTCTTCGCCGTCAACCTCTAGAAGAAGAGGGAGAAGGGCGGCAGGTAAGAGCTACACATGCTGATGGGGGTACACTGGCATCCAACTTTGGAACAATCAGATCGGCGAGTACCCATCCATGCGGCTCTCGACATCCAACAAGGGGTGACACTCACAGAGATTCTACCTCAAGAATGATGATGCCGCCCCTCTACCAGAGTTCACCGGGCGCCTGATCGAAGAGGCCTCAGAGCAGTGGAGGAAGTAGGGCGTCCCAGAGAAGGACAAGAAGAATATCTGAGACCACATTGCTGCCATCCACATCCTAAAGGAGAACGACCTAAAGGGGTCAGGCGTCATTGGGGCTTACCACATGAGGAGGGTGGTGACGTTGAAGACGCGCACGCTCCCACTATACGCGATGGCGCCCGAGGCGTTGTTTTACAGAATAGCGCTCGCCGAGGGAACGCTCCCCAACTCTAAGATCACTCAACGCATCAAGGAGGAGATGGAGCCTTTATGGGATGATGTGGGTGCCGCCCTTGACTTCGTCTACCCGGTGTCGGGGCATTCTCCGATGCAGTCGAAGCCAGGCTACGTTGTCCTCATAAGTTTCCCTTTCTCTTGCCTTCTCTTCAATTGATTTTCTGACCTCGTGAGACTAACTTTGAGAGGGGCGGGACCCACCAAGGTACCTCATCCTCATGGATCACCCGATGCTACTGCTGAGGGATTCGACCATGAGTGAGGTGAATCACGCTGAGGGCGAGCGGCTGAGGAAGGCAAAGGAGGACAAGAAGAGGAAGAAGCAGCATAAGCTACGGGCACAGGAACGAGGAGAGGACACTGACAACGATGACGACGATGACAATGGTGACGACGATGAGGTGATGGAGGAAGAAGAAATGGTAGCCGACGATATCGAGTGGGACAACCTGGAGAACAAGGATGTCTGACAGGCATTGGTTTGTCCTTGTAGGCGTCGGGGCCCTTCTTGTCCATGGAGGGGAGGGTATGACTGCGGAGCCAGTGAAGGCAGGACGTACCGTTAGCCTGCCCTAGGAGCCAACAGAGGCAGGCGGCTTTGCCATCGCGCTCGAGGGGACAGCCTAGGCAGGCGGCTCCGCCATCGCGCCCCAAGAGCCAAGGGGAGCGGGGCATTCCACCAATGTGCCCAAGAGCTGCCAAGGGCGAGCCCCTCTGCCCTGGGGTAGGGGGCACGAAATGGCCTTGTTCTGACGAGGCAGAGCAAGGGTCGAGGGGTTCATCCCCCAAACGCATCTGCCACCCGACGACGCTGAGGTGAGTTATCAATTCCTCTATTTTTCCTATCTTAGTTGGATTTCAACGTGACTTATGTTTTTTGTCCTTTGTAGTGTCGGTAGGCAGCAGAATCCTTTGGCGCTAGCACCAAAGAAGAGCATCGCCCTCCAATCAGGGCAGCGGCCGTCGGCTGGTGTCGTGCCCATTTTGGACGGGAGCGGCGCTAGTGTGATTGCATCGCCGGTCCGTAAGCGCCTACGCCCTCGGTGGGATGGGCCGATGTGGGCATTCAAGGGGCGCCCTCGAAGGTCGCGGTGCAGCCAGTGATACCGCTGCCAACAGCGGGGTGGACGAGGCTGTTGACCGCGCTTGTGGCACCGACCGTGGTGAGCGCGACATAGCCGATCATGACCCCTTCCGTCGTGGTGGGGACGTCACAATGAGAGGGGTTGGAAGCGCTTGGGGCCAGCGGGGAGTCATCCCTGACCCTGACGTCGGTGGGCAGCGGCTCGCCCGCACGGGGCGAGTCCCTGCTCCAGTGGGTGGATACGCAGAGAGCATGGAGCGGGAGAGCCTCAATGTAGGTATCACGTCTGTGCTCGAGGCCTTGGACCATGCCATGGGCGCATTGCATGACACTGTTGTTCCCTATGGCTGGGTATTGTTTTGTCCTGCTTCTTGCCCTTTTCTTTCTCTATATACTTTTTGTATCCTGACCATCGTCTCTCTGCAGTCCCTTATAGCTCGCAACCGGGGGAAATCTTGGTTCCTTCATCAATAGAAGGAAGCCTAGGACCACATCATCGAGAAGGCGTGGCTACACGGGGAGGTGACAGCTCAGCTTGTTGCCACCCAGCAGGGGGTGGCTGAGCTAACTCTCCTCGTCGAGGAGATGGCCAATCTTCAGTCGCGGGTCGCTGAGGCCCATTGGGATGCTGATGAGGCCGAGAAGGCATTCGAGGCCTTATCGGCAAGGTCACGGAAGGATGATGAAGAAGCCACTAGGGTCAGGAAGGAGCGGGATGAGTTGCTCTAGAAGGACGCCAAAACCCGCCAGTGGATCCTTACCTTCTGGGTGAGGTTGAGAAAGAAAGGGATCTGAAGCTGGGGCCCGAGGAGAAGCTCATGCCCCTAGAGAAGAGGGCGAGCCTAGATGTCGCGGCGGTCGCTCAGTTGTGCAAGGAGTGGGATGAGCTGATCCAAACCACGGAGAGGCTATGCTCGAAATGCGGTGCGGCTCATGAGGAATGTGACCAGGCTTTTTGAGAGTGTGACCAGGCCTGCTAAGAGCGCGATGACATGCAGCAGAAGGTCGGCTCCCTCTAGGCTAAGCTCGAAAAGGAGACGACCTGGAAGCTAGCGGCCGAGAGCATTTCTATCGGGCTGGCTGTGGATCTCGCCAAGGTGAGGAGAAATCTTCAGGCAGAGAGTGATGAGCTTGGTATCTTGAGTGCCGCCCTCGGAGTGGTCTATGATGACCTTGAGGTGGTGCGGTCGGAGGGGACCAGCTCGCTCGTGGCTCATGCTGTCGAGATCATGGCTCGGGTGCGCCAGCTCGAGAGGAATGCCCTTTGCGTCGGGGTCAATTAGTCCTTCGCGATTGCTCGTTCTCAATATGGGGATAGCATCGATCTAGAGGCGATGAGCCACAGATACGTGCACAGTTATGAAGTCCACGAGCTGGAGGAGATGGAAAAGGTGATGGCTCCCCTATCACAGGACCTGGCAGATAGGATAGAAGGCATAGTTCTCCCCTAAAGGGGCTAGTTAGTTAAATAGGCCGGGCGGTCGTTTTTGTAATAAGCGGACAAGTTCCGACCCTTGTGTTTCGTTTAAACAAGCTTGTCATTTTGTTTGAACAAATTTGTTCTTTCTCCCTTTTTATGTGTAAAAAAGGGGTTAATGTGTTTCGACCCTTCCTGTTCTTAAGACCGTAGAGCTCGAGGCGTAGGTTTCTTGCAGTCCGACTAGTTTTACTCGGCGTTCGTTTCCACAAAACCTTGCCTATAGTTTTTTAACATGAGAAAGGATCGGGCACGGTGACTATTTTGGAAAGGTTATATATATATGCCATTATTGACCCATGAGTGAGACCCGACCCCTTGCCCTTGCCGGGGTCGGGTTCCGCTAAAGATCGAGGAGACGATAACGAAACTAGTATGAGAAAGCGTCTCTTGTTTTAGAAACGTTATTCTTAGTTTTCGTACGTATCCCCTCCCTAGGATCCGAGCCATCATTCTACGACCGCGCATTCGGTCCCCCTAGGATCCATTATTGGTGCCATGTGCAGGTATCGTCTGCTGGTCATGGCGTTCCATCCCGTCCCGGCGGACATCATGGTGAACTGACGTGCCTATCATCGTTCGTACGAGGGTTAGGCAGAACATCACCGGCATGTCTAATGTTGTTCTTGATGTGAACCCTCAGGTATGGTATGGTCTGCCATGGCCACGGGTTACATCGAGGCATGTCAGTCTCTTCCCTGGTGTCAGAGTTTCGACCCATGCCCATACACTTGGACCTGGAGTCATTGACGGCGGTATGGGTCCCTATCGGGCGAGACGGAGCATGAACCTAAGGGGTCAGACGAGATAGAGCCCGTGGCCTCAGGATCAGGCGAGGCAAAGCACACGGCCTCGGGGTCGGGCAAGGCAGAGCCTGCGGTCTTGGGGTCGGGCGAGGTGGAGCCTGCTCCTAGAGGTCGGGCGAGGCGGAGCCCGCACCTAAGAGGTCGGGCGAGATGGAGCCCGCACCCAAGGGGTCGGGCGAGGCGGAGCCTGCACCCAAGGGGTCAGGCGATACGAAGATCGCAGCCTCAAGGTCGGGCGAGTTGGAGCCTGCCCCCAGAGGTCGAGCGAGGCGGAGCCCGCGCACCTGGGGTTGGTTGGAGTTATAGTCATGCTCTTGACTGTTCGGATGAATCAATGTTGATGACTATTAGCTCCTTCTCTTCGGGTACCCTAGTATTGGTCCCCGATAGTATCATTAGTATATGAGTTGTTAATTAAGAAAATAGTTTTTAAGTGATGAGACATAACATATGTATTTTATTGCTCATACATGCATGACCCGTATGTTTTCTTTAATTAGATCTTACTATATTTATATTGATAGAGGTTGGGCAACGTAGAAACATATATTGCTCTTGTTATCTAAAGAAATTGTTGTAATAGGAAATGTCGATAATTTAGATGTAGATTTGAGGTGGTATTTAATTTTTCTAATAATGAGATGAAAATCGAGTTACGTAATCAATCATATTACGAGGATGCCATATAAATGCAAATTTAGGTCTACTTTAGATAGATCATGTTTCTTAATGACATGTGGATAATATAAATTAGAGTCATAAGTTAGTTTATATTGTTTTACATAACAGTAGAAGTGGATAGTTATTTAGAAAATAGAATAGATCCAGTAGCTATTGATATGATCAATGGTGATTAGGTTATACATAATTGATGGTAAAATGTTTCTAATTTTTATGAAAACTTCTAGAATCTATCTTTTGTTTTCCTATCAAGTCTTGAGAGGATTAACATGCAGGCTCCGATGGGGACCTCTAGTTAGAATTTCTAGTATTTATCTTTTTTTTATAGTGTGGTAGGAGTATGTATTTAGTTGAAATCTAGTCTTAAGATATATAAACTCTTGATACAATCCTTTTTCGATTTCATAAATCTAAAGTTTATCTTTTAACTTTAAGTTGTTGCAATTTTTTCACATGTTAATTAGAAATTCTAGTATTCTCTATCTTTTATACAAAACTATTTTTTATTAAAAAGAGTATAGGTCCTAGTAGTATTGTTTTCCATATAAATTGAAACTCGGCTTGCATCTCGACACTAAACAAGTTGAATTTGTTATATCACATGAATATGTGTAGTATTATTTATTTATTTATTTATTATAGAGTGCAAAAAACTTAATTGATAATATTGATATGGCATGCTGTTTTACTAAAGACGTATACACTTATTTAAAATAATAACTTATAAAATTTATTATCATGGAGTATTAATATAAAGTGTTATTGCTTCATGGTTTGTTAAGTGAACATTTTTTTATGTTTCATAAGTTGTTAAAATAAATACTTGTTCTAATATATACATGATTATTTGATATACATGGTGGAACGTAGCATTATAATTATTTTATTTCACAATTATAGAAGTATTTAGAAATATATATGTATCATACTTTATGAATATTGATTTACTTTTTGTAATAACATATTACTATTTACGTGTAGATTTTAGATATTTTTTATTTATTTTTTATAGTGGCTTTGGTACATACAAATATAAAGGTAATAACTTATATTATCTTTGACAACGACATGTATGAATATGTTAAATGCAAACTTAGAATATTGTTTTGCATTATCTTTCATAATAATAAAGGTGGATCATTTATAAATTCATTAGGAGGTAGTTTAAATTATCTTTCATAATAGTAGACGTGGGTAACGTTTTTTGAGCCTAGACGTGGCTAATTTAGATACCAAGTTAGAGGATTATTTTAAATTATCATTTATAATGACCAAGCTGGTTGATTTGGACACAATGCTAGGGGTTATTTTAGATTATATTTTATAATGGCTAATGTGGGTAATTTAGATGCAAATTTAGGGGGATATTTTAAATTATTGTCATAATGACATATGTGGGTAATTTATATACAAATATAGGGGGTTATTTTGAATTATATTTTTATAATGGCAAATGTAGTAATTTACATGCAAAATTAAGGGGTTACTTTATGTATTTTTCATAATGGTTGTGGTGGGTAATTTTCTTAATAAATTGCAATAGATCCAATGGTTATTATCGGTGATGATGATAGAGTCTAGGAAATCAAAGGCCAGATGTTTCTGATTATTGTGAGAATTTTTAGGATTTATCTTTTTTCTTAGCGCGTCTGGTGAGAATTAACGTGATGCCTCTGTTAGGGCCTCTAATTAGAAATAGTAAGATTGTTACAAGTTTCAAATTCCACAGTGGGGCTCAAATTTTGGAACACAAAACTTTACCACAATAAATGTTATGAACATACTAAGTACTCTCTCCATTCCAATTTATAAGACATTTTGGCTTTTCTAGATACGTAGCTTTTGCTATATACTTAAATATACACTATGTCTAGATACATAATGAAATTAATGTATCTAGAAAAGTTAAAATGTCTTATAATTTGGAATGGAGGGGGTATTTTATATTCTGTTAATGCCTAGTTTTCACATTTTTCTTGTCATTTCTTTCTAAGTCACAAAAGTAGCCAGTATTTTACTGCAGGCCCAAGCACACTCCAGACTAACACCCCTAATTCGTATGCAAGAATGTAAAATACTCCCTCTGTCATGTGAATGTAAGGCCTATTTTGTTTTACTATATAACTTGTGTGATACTTCCTCGTCTCAAAGGAAACATTAATAGGAAAGATTAAGAGATATGAAATGACCATAGATGACCCTATTAATTAAGGGTTGTTTTACTTTTCAAGGACCATGGAGGCTAGCGTTGGACATGTGAGAGGGTTGATTTTATATACATGGTCTCATTGAGTGTCTAAGTTATAAAATGACATGTTTTGTAGGATTTTGAATCCTAGAATGTTAATTTTTTTGGGACGGAGGTAGTACAAAATTTGTATGCTCCGATCCTTCTTCGACGAGATCTTCCTAACAGGATTTGCCGAGTGCGTGTAGGTACAAGGAGAACAGGTAGAACTAGCTCGAAGCTCTTTGCCACCGCTGTGGTTGGCCTACAAGAGGGGTTTGCGAGCTCAATGATGGGGTGGCCAGATCCATGGCGGTGGATCTCCGTGATACTAGCATGACAGGCACGTGAGTGGGTTTAGGGGTGGACCCCATGGCAATAGTGGGGTGTTTTTTTCTCTCTGATTAACAGAAGTGGGCGCTATATATATAGTACCCTGGTGAATTCTGTTATTTACAAAGACAATGAGATAGAGTCAGACACTACTGTGCCTCTAAAATTAGATTTTGTATGTCTCTTGAAGTTCTATTTTCTAATAGCGCCCATTACGATCTCTAAGTGCAAATGTTGAAGTCCACTAGTACAGAACCATGCAATTTTTTAAATAGATTACAAGCCTATTAGGATTCGAACCATAGTCATAAAGTTCTCAGAATGATTGGATCGTGGAAGGAGGATCGAGGAATATGGTACCCTCCTTGAGAAAGGGTTTTGCACCGTCGGACGAAACTGATCCCATGTTTCATAGACATGGAACGTGGCATGCCACGTTCTAGGTGGCTGTGATTTGAACAACACTACAACGTCCACAATGGCCTAATGAAGCTAACCATTTCTGAAGCCTATGGCGGTTGCCCGAAGTAGAGGTCTAGGCTATCAAGTTACATGAGCCTCCATGACTACATAAATCACGGAGTAAAATGCACCTGATGTCCTTTAACTTTTGAGGGGTTGTAACATAGGTCCATCAACTCTCAAAATGCATTTTTTGGTCTCTAAACTTTTAAGTGGTTCACCGAGGTCCTGGCAATTAGATCTGACATAGCAGGTTCATCCAGCACTAGCGTGGCAAATATATCGAGTTAGCCCTTCTCTTTTGCCCTCTCTCCTATCCAGCCTCTTTCTTCTTCCTCCAACCATCCGCCACCGTGTCTCATTCCGTGGTGGAATGCATCACACGCGTCCAGCCCTACCTCCCTAGCTGTGCCCCAGGCCACCACACCGAATGTGCATGCTCGTGCTGCCTCGCAGGCTACGCACGCTTGCCCATATCACCGGCTACATGCACTTCTCTCCTGACTCATTACCGAGAGTCCTTATGTGGTTAGTATAGGACTAGTTGGCTGGAAAGACAGAGAGGGGATTTGTTAAACATTGCCTGCACTTTGGGGAGTCCGGTGGAGCTCCCTCGGATGTTCCGGACGACTGCATTGTCAGGCGTGTGGGATGTTCATCGCAGTTTCCTGCTCTTTTCCTCCTTTGGGGTGAACG
Organism: Saccharum officinarum; assembly: GCA_020631735.1. NCBI lineage: Eukaryota > Viridiplantae > Streptophyta > Magnoliopsida > Poales > Poaceae > Saccharum > Saccharum officinarum. Next base: position 90,281,037 of record CM036186.1, on the reverse strand, counting down.
CCCGTCCCTTGCCATCGAAATACTACTGCTCGACGCTCGCTGCACAAGGCGGTGGAGCCCTCAAGAACAAAGCACGGCCGGAGCCTGCGGGGGTGGTCCTGAGACATCCATCTCAAGTCAGTGCTGCCCCCCAACAAGTTTGGGGTGGAGTTTCTGAGGTGCCGCAGCAGTGAAGCTCAAGGCCTCCGCAGCACGAACCAGAGGTACTCCTGTACTCGCATGGCGCCACTGGGTAACTCATACTAAAACCGTCCTGACCTTGGAAGCGAGCCCAACTCTTCTCGAGGCACACTTCAACCGTAGGAAGAAACGAATCTACATATATACGTACGTACAGAGCCTGCCGGCGTGCATTATTGCAAATTTGCCATCATATCGATCGAGACATGCATCCTTGCTTTCATCATCTTGCTATAGATACTAGCAGGTTCCCTCATATATACCTTGTGCACTCGACCACCACCAGCAGGTTCACTCATATCCTGAGATATCCATTTCGTACAGGAAATGGCAGCGTTTTGGGACATCGTCGGAAAGGCGGCCAACCTGCTTCAGCTGTTCGGAGTGGACGCCATCACCATCGTCGCCATCGCGGTAAGTTTTCTGCAGTTCCATGAGATGAACAAGGAATGCAGGAAGCTGGAGGAGCGCGTGCGGATGCTCCGCGCGCTCCTGCACTCACCAGCCGGCTGCTGGATCATTCCACAGCACGTGGAGTTAGGGCATCTACTCACCAGTGCACTCAGGGACGCCGACGACCTCGTGGAGTCCTACAACGGGAGCACGCTGTTTGCGCGTCTCCGGAGAGGCAGGGCCATGGCCACGCGGTTGCGTGATCTGCGAAGTAGCATCGACTCCTACTGTGACCTTATCGTCTCCATCAACGCCTTCATCCTCGTCGCGGAGGTGGGCGAGCCTCCGTTGCTTGGGTGGCTAGGGTAAAAATACATACATATATAGTGTGCATGTAATGTAACTCGATGTAAGTTGCTTAGTGCGCTGTCTTTTAACATTGTACAGGCTGGTAAAGAATAATTCAGATCTGTAACTAGATCATACCACAGAGGCGCTGCTAGTACTCTTTTGGTTTATAATATAATGAATGTCAGAGAAGTAACTTTTCTAAAATGGCATAATTGGATAAACTTTTTTATATAATTTTGAGGGGGAGGTGTTCTTGATGCTAAAAGAGATAGAGGAAGATATATTTTTACTTTTTAGTGTCCAAGGATTAGCAGACAAAGCATTTTTCTGGAAACTAGAAATTCTCTGATAGTGAAATGCCATTTGCCCATCAGGAAACTTGTCCTGCTCCCCAAAACATTTTGCTTGCTTGTGATATGTATCTTGTTACTGCCACATGATTATGATCTTATACATCTTTTGTCAAATTTGCAGTCTTGCGGAATTGCCTAAATGACTTTAAGAGATTCAGTTTATTTATGTCAGGTGTTTATAGACTATGTAAATCATTACATTATTTACTGTTTTCGGTCATTGAGCACTCACGAATTCTGTCCGTTTGCATGTGTAAATAAGATACCTCGATGAATTGTTTGGTATGATATAATTTTTCTTATTCGAATATGTCATATGTGGGTACTCCGTGTTTCGGCAAATATGCGTCTTGCATAGCTAGCTAGGGAAGCTGGGAAGGAGGTATCATAACACTTCTCTCCTGGTGCTAATTAAATCCCATGATCAAATATAATGGTATTCCATGATATCCACGAATCTGTACAGAGCTGTGGGTGTAAAGCAACCTCACAATAATTTGTGACTATGCACAGGTTAAAATAATTGTCAGAAAGAAATCACTTGGGGACGCGACTTCACTAGAGAACCGACCTTCAAGCATTAGCTTTGCTGGGCTCCGATCACTGCCCACTCTTTCTTCAGGGGATGTTGTTTTGGATTTCTATAGGGGTTTCAGATTTGAGGCGCATTGGGCACATATGCTAGGTTTCACTGAAACGGTACAGGAAGCATGGAATAGAGCGGTAAATACACAGGATGACATCTTGCGCATTCACGTCAAACTAATACGTACAGCAAAAGCGCTCAAGAACTGGAGGAGGAAATCTTTGGGCGGGTACAAGATTACTTGGGCAATTCTCAACATAACACTGGCCAATCTCGATAGGGCTCAAGAGTCTAGAATACTGACACCAGAGGAGTTAGAATTCAAGAAATACCTCAAGACAAAGGCACTAGGGATAGCAGCGATACAAAAGGCGAGAGCTCGACAACACTCGAGGCTTACTTGGATTCACAAAGGTGACACGAACGCGCGTTTCTTCCAATTGCATGCCAACATAAGGAGAAAGAAAACATTTATTGGCGCACTCAAGGGAGATACAAGCCTGGTGGTCTCGCAAGAGAATAAATCCATGCTCGCACATACACATTTCTCAAACCTGTTGGGGACAACAACCACAAGAACAAGAGCTATTAATTGGAGCGAGTTGGGATATGAACATCATGATCTAGAGGATTGGACGCGCCCTTCACAGAACAAGAGATAGAGGCTGTAGTGAAAAACATGCCTTCTGAAAAGGCACCGGGTCCGGACAGCTTTATCGGTGTGTTTTACAAACAAATGCTGGTCAATTATAAAAGAGGACTTGGTCCAGGCGGTCATGAGTTTTTACAATCACCGGATTGCGAGATTAAACTTAATTAACGAAGCAAATATCATCCTGTTGCCCAAAATACAAGATGCAGCATCTCTATCAGATTACATGCCCATTAGTCTGATCAACAGTGTAGTTAAAATCATCACGAAAATCCTAGCAAATAGATTGGCACCACACTTGAACTCTTTAGTGTCATATGCTCAAAACGCCTTCATCAAGAAGAGATGTATCTCATGATAGTTTCATTTACGTGCAGAGAGTGATTCAACTGTTGCATAAAAAGGGAAGGTCGGCGTTGTTCATCAAATTGGACATTTCCAAAGCTTTCGACTCCATAGGTTGGAGCTTTCTGCTAGAGGTGCTATAGGCTTTGGGCTTTAGCACAAAATGGAGGGATTGGATAGCGGCCCTACTTGGAACAACACCATCAAAAGTATTGATCAACGGGGAGCCAACCCAGGGTATCAGCCATGCACGGGGGTTAAGGCAAGGGGACCCTCTATCCCCCCTTTTATTCATTCTAGCCATCGACCCACTATAACGGATAATTGAAGCGGCAGCACAAAGAGGGATCCTTAAACCGGTGCTACCGAAGGCGGCTAATTTGAGGTGCTCCCTATATGCTGACGATGCAGCGATTTTCGCATACCCTGCAAATACAGAGTTGGATCATCTACTAAAGATACTAAACTTCTTTGGAGAATGCTCGGGGCTAAAAATCAACATCTCCAAGACGGAAATTTTCCCTATAAGAATGGACGACACAGTGGTCACTCAATTACTTCAAAATTTCCCTGGCAAGATTTGCAGTTTCCCTGGGAGATATCTAGGACTTCCTCTACACGTCCGGAAACTACGTAGGGTAGAGGTACAGCCTTTGATAGACAAAATAGGAACCAGACTGCCAGGTTGGAAGGGCAGGTTCTTGTCCTCAGTGGGGAGAGAGACTCTAGTAAAAACGGTTCTATCATCTCAACCAATTTATCATATGACCGCATTCCCAGAATAAAAATGGTTAATTAGAAAGATCGATCGCTTGAGAAGGAGTTTCCTATGGAGGGGTGAAACGCCAGACAAGGTATATGGTGGGCATTCCATTATCAACTGGCCAACAACATGTAGACCAAAAGTGAAAGGTGGTTTAGGGGTTCTGGACCTTGAACGTTTCGCAAGAGCATTGAGACTACGATGGTTATGGTATCAATGGAAGCACCGAGATAGAGCTTGGAACAAGCTTGACCTTCCGGTAGATGATCGGGACAAGGAGTTATTTGTGGCTTCGACAGTGGTGACAGTAGGTGATGGCAAGTTGACCAGGTTCTGGACGTCATTTTGGGTCGGTGGGCGAACACCGAAAGCGATTGCACCAACATTGTTCAAGAAATCTAAAAGGAAAAATCTCACGGTGCAAAAGGCCTTGGAAGATAACCGCCGGATATCACATGTCATTCCATTAGGCACTGCACAGGAAATAAGAGAATACGTAACCCTTTGGGAAAAGGTGAGCCAAATCCAGCTAATAGAGAATACAGAGGACAGCATCCGCTGGCGTTGGACGGTGGATGGGGAATATGCTAGTTTAACTATATCAAACAATGCTGGCTCCGGCCGGAACGAATCTACATGTCGTGGACAACCACAAGTGTGCTATACTGCTATGGAAATTGGGCTCTGCCAATATATTTTGAGACATTTATGTATTTAGCAAACAAATCAGTCTTCCTCATCTGTCTCTAGAAATTTTGAACCTATTTATGTGACACCGAGTTAAATTTGCCGTCTATCTGGTGCATCCATCCGTTAGCTGACTCTATTGACCATATCAGCTTTCTTTCAGAACAACCAAAATGCCCTTGTGTATAGCACGCGCCTTGTCTCCTACCAATGCTGGCGACACGTGGAGTCACGGTTTGGCGCACGCCTCCCCTTCTCCCCCGACGCTTCCTTTTCTTCTAAACCTAGATCTATGGATGTTGGAGGAGACAAGGATGGGCGGAGGAGGCATCGGTCGGCGACATCCTAGAGCTCGCGGAGGCCTCTTGCGGCGGACATGGCGCGGCCTCGCCCAAAGATGACTGATCGTGGCGCGTGGGACACGGCGGGGCGGCCTCGCCCGCCAGCGTTAGCGCTCGCTCGCGGTGCGGCCGTCACGGCAGGGTGGCCTCGGACGGAGGTGGCAGCGAGACACCTAGAGATGGTCTTGCCCGCCAGCACTGGTGCCCGCGCGCACAGGACGCAGCCTCGCGTGTCCGCGCCCGAAACAAGGGTATTTACGGAAGTGCTATTTACTGGTCCAAATGGACGACAGTGCTATTTACGGAAGAAAATTTTAACTCTGTGCTAGATAAAAAAAAAGTTTAAATTTTCTAATGCCAAATAAGAAAGACTGATTTGCTGCGTGGTCAATCTATTTAAATAATGGTCATCAATACTGCGTTATCAGGATGAGTAAGCAAAAACGAAATGCTTGCAGAGTTGTAAGTGGTCACAGGTAGTTTCACTAGAAAGAACGACTCCAAGTTTCAAATAAAAGGAACGACTTCACGACTCACGAGAAGACGTTGGTTCACGGCAAAGAAGACGACGTTGGCTCACTCCAGCACGACAGCTCTTTTTTTTTTTGAGCAGAACTCCAGCACGACAGTCAACAGATCATTCGGTGCCGGGCTCCTTCTTGGGCCTGGAGCCCTGGACTGCATTCCTTGGTCTTCGGTTAAGTTAGGCCCAGCCAAAGAGTCGAACACTTCCGGCCCAAGCGGTTCATCGAACGGACAGTGGGCCGATCCAGCCAGATATCGTTGCCCCACTCCAACTCCGCTATATATACCGACGCAACACTGCTCCGTAACCCTAACCTAAACTAAACCACCATTCCATTCCTCTCCGCCGCCGCCGCCGACAGGCGACAGCTGTCTAAGCGGTGGTCTAGGTCCAGGTCCCGTATGCATGTCCCGCCGCGATAGCGAGCGACGCCTCACGCCCGCGACCGATGCTCCCGGAGCTGGCCTGTCCTGGAAGCAATTCGTCGAACAGCTGCAGCGCGAGAGGGTGGTAGGCCTCGGCCTCGACACGCGCAAGCGAGCTGTTTGGCGAATTGCTCCCATGCCAGGCCCTGCCTCGGTTATACTTGTACAGTTGTACCACCTTCAACCAGCTAGCTTCTTCACAAACTAAATTTACTGACCATCTTCTTCTTGTGACATGTAATTTTGTTTGAGTGATTATATCCGTCTCCTGGTGTATCTGATCTATTACTGGCCATGATATTCGGTCTGCTTTGATTAAACTTAGAAGAAACTTTCTAGACAAATTGTTTGTACTTTGAAGAAAACTATCTGACAAATTATGTCCTGTTAGTGTGTACTTGAGCGGCAAATTTAATACCAGGTAAAATTATCTGTGTTCAGTATTCCCGTTCATTAATTTTAGTCATGTAGTGCATATGTATGCGGCACATGCTGGCTGGATTTGCTCAATTGTAAAACTCATAAACTTCTATTATCTGCACTAGCACATGCCTGTTGCTTTCTTCTAGTATTGTGGGTTTTTTTTCCCAATTCATTGTGGTAATAAGATATCTGTGAGACCCCGCTAATGGGCCAAAGTTGGGCCAGTCTGATGATGGGCTGGGCCGAACTACTGTAGTTCATGTTGTCGGTACGGTAGCCGCAGAAGGTACTGTAGTTTGGTTACGAGGACGTCCATCCTTAAGGGCGGATGTATGTGAGACCCCGCTAATGGACTAAAGTTGGGCCGATCTGATGATGGGCTGGGCTGAACACTGTAGTTTGGGTTGTCGGTTACTATTGCTGCGGTAGGTATACGGTACTGTAGCAGACGGACTTACCTCGGAAGCAGAGGAAGGGCTGAACCAGCTTGAAAGCTTGAGCTCTACGAGGCTATTACTCTGGTTCGAACCTTTTACGCGAATCAAAGACGAAAACGTAAGAGAGTTAATTAACAAGTGTGGTCCATTTAATGCCTAAGGCTGTTAGGGGTCTATAAATTGTTTTTTATGTTCAGGTGTTCTTGCTTCCAACAGGAAGAGTGTGTAAAATTTGTATATTAAATAGTTTGAAGGCAAGGCTCTTCACTAGAATTGGTCCCAGAGAGTCGTCATAGATTTGAAGCAATCAAAATCTGGAGTCCAATCCCAAAGTATGTTTACCTCCAAATTAAAAGGCATACCTGGCGCTGCGCATGCCGGAGCTTGACTCCTCTGTCCACCGCTTCATTTTCTTGGACATGGCCGCCCCCTCCTCCTCCTGCTCCGGTCACGCGTTCTTGGTATTGATCGAATTGCAGACAATAAGCATAAGCAGTACTTACTTATATGGTTAGTATAGGACTAGTTGGCTGGAAAGACAGAGGGGATTTGTTAAACATTGCCTGCACTTTGGGGAGTCCTGTGGAACTCCCTCGGATGATCCGGACGACTGCATTGTCAGGCGTGGGATGTTCATCGCAGTGCGTGTTTGCACTATGTCTGTGTACCCCGACAGTTATCCTGCTCTTTTCCTCCTTTGGGGTGAACGCCGTCCCTTGCCATCGAAATACTACTGCTCGACGCTCGCTGCACAAGGCGGCGGAGCCCTCAAGAACAAAGCACGGGCGGAGCCTGCGGGGGAGGTCTGGTGGGAGTTCCTGAGACATCCATCTCAGCCCATGTTTAGTCGGTGGAAAGTTGGAAATTTGACTATTGTAGCACTTTTGCATGGACTAATTAGATTCAAAACGTTCGTCTCACAATTTCCAATCAAACTGTGCAATTAATTTTTTTCGTCTACATTTAATGCTTTATGCACGTGTCGCAAGATTCAATGTGATATATACTATAGCACATTTTAAGAAAACTTTTCGCGAACTAACCCCCCACCCACACACACACAAGTCTGGGGTGGAGTTCCTGAGGTGCCGCAGCAGTGAAGCACAAGGCCTCCGCAGGATGAACCAGGGGTACGCATGGCGCCACTGGATAACTCATACTGAAACCGTCCTGACCATGGAAGCTAGCCCAACTCTTCTCGAGGCACACTACTTTGTGTACCCCGACAGACTTTGTCTGTGTACCCCGACAGTTTCGTGTCTTTTCCTCCTTTGGGGTGAACTTGACCACCACCTTGCCATCGAAATACTACTGCTCGACGCCACCTTGTGCATATATAGCTTGTGCACTTGACCACCACCAGCAGGTTCACTCATATCCTGAGATATGCATGCCCGAGGATCATGTCCCCATCACAAGTGGTTTCACTAAAAAGAACGACTAGCCCAAAGAGAACGACTTGAGCCTGGTAAAATTATCGGGGTTTGGTTTTCTAGTTCTCTAATTTTTGCACATGTATACGACACATTCAGGTTGGATTTACTCACCTGTAAAGCACATGAACTCTTGTTATCTGCACAGGGGCGGAGCTAGGCCCTTTTATGGGACCCCATCAATTTTGACAAATGCAATAGAATGTTACTGTTCTGCACCGCAAGTAAACATTAATGACCCCAGCTTATAATATTGAAGACCCCGGCGATTCATTGGCTGTCTGCACTGGCACTAGTACCGGCAGTAGGGATGAAAACGGATCGGATACGAACGGATATAACAAATATTACATTTGTTTTTATATTTTTTCCGGATTCAGATTCGAATACGGATAGTGCCAACCATGTCGGATAGGATACAATTGGATATCGACATCATAAATATACGATTTGAATATTCAGATACGAATATGGTATCGGATGTTGAATATCCGGACTCGGATACGGATGGATCTAGACCCCTCTAAACGAATTCGGCCTCGAATACAATCGGACAATATCCGTACTGTTTTCATCCCTAGCCTGTTTTTTTTAAGGAACTCGCCCATGCCTATTGCTGCTCCTCGTATTCTTCTTCTAGTCACCGTCGAAGTTTGATGCTTTTAGGAAGTATTTTATGAAGTTGTTAGGGGTCTACCGATGTCCGCACCACTGCTGATGGTAGCCCCTGGTTCCTCCGAACTGCACGGATTCCTCCTTTGCATTTTTTTATTCAGCGCGTGTTTAGTTCCCACCCCCAATTTTTAAAAAGTGATATAGTACTCGTTACATCGAATCTTGCGATACGTGCATGGAGCATTAAATGTAGACGAAAAAAAACTAATTACATACTTTGGTTGGAAATCGCGAGACAAACGTTTTGAGCCTAATTAGATCATGATTGCACTAATTGCCAAATAAAAACGAAAGTGCTACAGTAGCCCAAAATCCAAAATTCACCCAACTAAACATCCTCTGGGTAGCGTTTGGTTTAGAGTGGGGATGGTCCTGACTTCTATTTGTGGGATGGGACGGCTTCATTTTCTGTATGATTAAGGAGGGATGGGACGAACCCATTTTCTGTTTGGACCAGAGACAACAAAAGTGAAATTAGCTACTGATAGATGGGACCTAATTGTCGGGTTTTTTTATTTTTTCTTCTTTTCTTTTTCCTCTCCTTATCTCTTTGATCCCAACCGCCTAGACTCGAGTCTCGCATAAGGGCACGGCGCACCTCGTCTCCTCCGCCACGCCTCCATCCAGCGAGCTCGCCCCACGCCTCCTTCCCACGAGCTCGCCCCGTGCCTCCTTCCCCCGAGCTCGCCCCGTGCCTGCGAGGCGGCGTGCTTGCGCTCGCCCATGAAGAGGCCCGCGAGGCGGCGTGGTTGCACCGCTGGGTTCCTCCATCTTCGAGCTCCTCTGTGCGTCGTCCTTCTTCCTCACATCCTCTCTTGCGCGCCCGTCCCTCTTCCTCCCATCCTCTCCCTCGCGCCGTTCGTGAGCAAGCGCGCCTCATCTCTCCTTCTTCATCGCCTGTAGCACGCTCACCCCACTTGGGGCTGAACCCGTCCCCTCGATTTCGTGGGACGGGACACCCCGAATCTAAGCCGAATATTCTGTCTTGAGACCGACCCGTCCTTGGTTGCCCCTCGTCCAAACACCCCTTATCCCAGGACCATTCCACCCCATCCCACTTGATTTCCTAAACCAAACACTACCTTAGCTTTTCTTACTGCTTGGCCTAAAGGGAAAGGTCAAAGGCCCCGTTCGGTTTACCCTATATTCGATTTGTTTTTTAAGCCAGGACAATGTTTTTATCTCACAATAATTCAGCTAGAACAGTATTTTCAGCCAGTTTCTGCCAAGTTTCAGACCAAACGAACGGAGCCAAAGTTAGTATTAGTTGTCGGACCCATTTTACATTAAAAAAAGGTTGTAGGTGTGGACAACGGAAGTGGAGGCTGGAGAGCAAGAGCGCGTGTAGACAGACTACTAAATATTTTGTTCCCTTGCGATGCATCGTAAGCTTAAGGCCAAAAACTTTAGTGGAGCATAAGGTCAGCTCCACAATGGCTACGGTGAACCTAAGCTTTTACTTCTACCCTAACGTCCTCTATTGTAGCTGAGTTATACGTCTGAAGCAAGGTGAAACATTACAAACATACGGTTGGTTACATATGCGTATAGTCTCTGCAGCATACGTCTAAAACAGTTAAAATATTTGAACACACGCTTGCAACATACGTCTATAGTCACTACAATGTAGGTAATATCCACATGAAACACATGCAACATCCAGATAAAATAGCTAAAACATTTGGAACACACACTTGCAACGTGTTTCTAAAAAAAATAGCTGAAACATTTGGAACATACACTTGCAACATATGTGTATAGCCATTGTAACATTTACAACATTACAGTCTACCTTTTTAACATCCAGATAAAATATCTGAAACACTTTAAACATATGCTTGCAACTTACGCTTTCAGCACAATAACACCCTGGTGTTTGGACGAATGAAGACTTGTCGTCGTGGAGCTCGTCGGCAGCGGAGTGGCGAGCACTGGATGACCCTGGGCGAGCTCTTGCTCCCGCCCTGGGCTCGAGGCCATAGCACCCCTGGGCGAGCTTCCTGGAAGCACATGCGGGAGGCCGCGAGCACCCCTAGCGAGTAGGACGTCAGGGTTATAGATGTCAACGGGCCCTGTTCCCCGAATCCCCACGGGGAATTCACCCATTAGGGGACGTGGATGGTATGAATTCTACCCCCACGGGGGATTAAACGGGGTTGAAGTTATCCCCGTCGAAGATCACGGGCGCGTGGATGGTTTGCAGGCCCCCGTCCCCGCTCCCCGCGGGGACCCGATTTCAAAGGCCCATATACTGGTAATGTCCAATACATGTGATATATAAGCAATGTTGCAACCCTAGCTCCTGTCGAAACGATCAACGGAAACGCGAAACGAAAGTTACATTTCATAGTCCCATTATATCACTTAGGGTTTTAAACCAATTTTTATTAAGCAAAAATGCTATAGAACATATATGTGCTACTTAAATAAAGTTTGAAGTGCAAACTTTGTAGATGACGATGAAATATCCGCGGCCTATGGGGATCTCCATGGGACTAATTCCCCGTGGGGATGGGGAGAAAGTCTCTCCCGTGGCACTTGACGCGGATGAGGATGGAGAATTTTCTTTTCCACGGAGACGGGGATGGGGAGGCACTCTACGACGAGAAATTCCCCGTTGACATCTGGAGTCAGGGTCGAGGACCTGCGATTGGCCCAACTTAGGCCTACGTGCGGGCCCCATGGGCAAGGCGAGCACGTACTCCCTCCATCCCAGAATATTTATCGTTTTCGGTGTCTGTGCCACGACTTTGACTCAATTTGTACAAAATATGTGCAACATTTGTGTCTCCAAATAAATTTGTTAAAAAAAAGATTTAAAGATCTTTCCAATAATGCTAATTATGTATCATAAATAATAATATTTTTTAATATACATTATTGTTAAAGTTATTTCTCGGGAAGCGAGAACGACAGATATTCTGGGTACGGAGACGGAGGGAGTATTGTGCAAGGGCAAGGGAAACAGTTTTACACGCGCAGGTGCACGCTGGGGCAACTGGTGGCAGTTCAGCATGGGGCAGCGTGACTACGTGGCAGGGCACGCATGTGCGGTTCCCGCGCCGTTGTTTTCACGTGGGCCAGCAGCCCCTGCTGGGCCTGGGGGAGGCACGCGCGTAGGACTTTGACCCGCGCGTCCGGTCCGTGCGGATGTCCTCTATGTTGGTTTCCATGCGGTCCTGAAAATATGTTTTCAGGGGAATGAATCGATAGCAGTGGCAGTTGGGGTGAACATTGTCATTGCCATCGAAATACTACTGCTCACTACAGGAGGCGGCGGGGCCCTCAAGAACAAAGCACGGCCGAGGCCTGCGGGGAAGTCCGTTGGACGGTTGGAGTTTAGCTGAGACCTCCGTCTCAAGTCCCGGGGAGCATTAGTGCTCCACTGATAAGTTTGTGTAAACTCCGTTCCATGTTACAGGCCGGGCATCTGCGGTAGTGAAACACAAGGCCTCCGGAGCTACTCACGTACTAGCATGGCGCCACAAGTTTAACGACTCATACTTAAAGCTGGACGAAAAGCTTGCAACTCGATAGCTCGCTCGACTCGGATTGACAGTGGCTCGGCTCGGCTCGTTTAATTTCTCAAACGAGCTGAGCAAGCATCCTACCTCGTGTCTTAACGAGCCAGCTCGAGCCAGCTCGCGAGCCTAACGAGCCAAAGTTGTTGGCCTTAAACTTTTATTAGTGTTATATAACTTTATGTCTTACACTTTATAATTTGTTGATGATTGAACTTTGACTCTATAAATTTTAGATTAATTTGACTCTTTTTATTTTAAATGAATGTATGGATAATGGATGCATCATATATGGTATGGAGTATGAACCATAGACAATGTATGGTGTATAGTATTATAATATAATAGTACATATTATTTTTGTATGATTTATTAAGACTTATGAATGGACTAGTTTTATATTATTACCATTATCAAACTTTAGATAATACACATATTACATTTTTTATGTTTTAATATGGCTGGCTCGCGAGCCAAACGAGCCAGCTCGAGCTCGTAAACGAGCCGAGCCAAACGAGCCGAGCTGGCTCGTTAGTCCAGCTTTACTCATACTGACCCCGCTAAGGCTGTCTCCGGCAGAAGACCCGACCCAAATCCTAAACAGTTCTCGAATACAGTTTATATAGCCTTCAACAAACTACCTATATGTAAGATCTATTTTATGTGTCAGGAGAGTTATAAACCAAATCTGAATATACTTTCTTCTAAAGACCAATTTACAGAAAGAGTTATCTTTTAGGTCTTGTTGAAGAAGACCGAAAATAAGTATTAAATCATTTACATGTAGTATTATCCAAAGAAAGAATGAATCTTGTATTTTGATTCGCGGTGGTTGAAGACGGTCTAACCTTGGAAGCGACCAATCTCTTCTCGAGGCATAAGTCTCTACTTCTGTTAAGGGGGTGTTTGGCCAGAGACTAGTTACATCGGACGTTCAGATATTAATTAGGAGGACTAAATATGGGTTAATTATAAAACTAATTATACAGATGAAGACTAATTTACGAGATAAATTTATGAAGCCTAATTAATCCACAATTAACGCATATTTACTGTAGCATCGTATTATCATATCATGAACTAATTAGTTTTAATAGATTCGTTTCGTAAATTAGTCTCAATCTATGTAGTTAGTTTTGTAATTAGTCTATATTTAGGTCCCGTTTGGCAGAGCTTTACTTCACTAGTGAAGCCATTTTTTTTTTTGCTTCAGCTCCACGAACAGTTTCACTGGTGGAGCTGAAGAGGTTTTGGTAAACCGTTTGGCAAAATGGCTTTCCTTTTATGGGCCTGGAGGAGGAGCCGGGAGAAGTTTTTTTTCTCCATCCCACCCTAAATCACTATGAGAGCATGTTTTTAAAGGCTTTATAAGTGAAACTATTTTACTTTACCCCGTTTAGAGCAAGTATAATAAGGCTTAGTCAGCGGGCTGCAGCACGTTACACGTCATCGAAATCCTAGGTGGAGCAGTGAGAAGAGAAGAGAGAGAACGGAGCGAGCGGTTCATGTATCGCCCGGCTGAATCACGGTTTACGAGATAGAAACGCCTGCTCTTAGCCCGGCGCCGGCGATAACTCGACGCTTGCTCGTTCATCCGTGCTCCTTCCTGACCCGTGCGCCCATCCTGGCCTCCCGGCTGCTGCGCTCGAAGGGGCACAGGGTACGCTAGACCGCACTGGATCGTGTATGCCACACAAACATTAAATGCTTACTCTGTATTTGAACCAACCTAACAGCCGGCTAATCGTTGGCCTATTATATCAGCTGGCTACAGTATTAGTTTTTATATGACCTGGCAATGTCATACAGCCGACCGCCGGCGAAGTTATTAACCATGCTCTTAGTAAATAACGACTCCAAACGACGTCCCAAACGGGGCTGATTACTACGGCTTCCTCAACCGTCCTAAGAAAGAAAAAAACGCGACTCGCCCCTCCGCCGAGCGCCCCAGAGGCCGCCGCCGCCGCCGCCAAGCGCCTCCAACGCTGCCTCCGTTGAGCGCCCCCAACGTCGCCGCCGCTGAGGGCACCAGACGCGGACGCGGACGTGGGAAACGGCGCCCTCCTCTCCGCCTCCTCCTCCTGCAGCTGCGAGCCCACCTCTCCGCCGTCTCCTCATCCTCCTGTGGCGGCGACGGCGGCGGGTACATCGGCGTGAGCCCAGCCCTACTCGACGGCAGCAACCCGGGCGCACCTCTCTCTCAGATCCGCCCTCGCCCGCTTGGCACTCGAGGCTGCCGCCGGACCGTCCCGCCCTGGCCCGACGAGTAGCAGGCGAGGCCCTGCAACGAGTGCGGGTAGGAACTCGCTGGGTTCCACGGTGCCACCACGGCACCACCTAGCTCGATCTGCTCCACGGCCTTGCAAGAGAGCAGCCGATAAGGTTAGTTGTCGAACGTCGGCGTTACTTGATGCTACCGCTTACCTCAAGCACGCATGTACGCCACCATCTCAGCTGATGAAAGTTGCCTTGTGCCTTTTGCTGTCAAAGCAAACCTGTGTAAAACACTGAAATACTAGCTGCAATGCGTGATTCTGTTTATGTCTCTATTCTTAATTCATAGGAAATTATACGTGTATATTTACAAGTGCAGAGTAATCCAAAGTTTCCAATCAGGCCATTAGCTTTGTTGGTTTAGTTGCTTGGTGGTTTCTGTTGCTTTTTGTTGCCTGACCCATTTGGATAACCATTTTGTTTGCCTTGCTGCGGGATGAAACACACATACTGTTTTTGAAAATAATTATTATGTTTTAGATTTTTTTAGTTCGGGATTGGAATGCTGTTGCCAAACATGCGGCATTTTTATATGGACGGGAGTGAATGATTATCTTTTTTTATTATTATGATCTTGTAATTTGGCTATCGTCTGCAACAACTGTTATTATTATTTGTTGCCTTCAGATAGCTAATTAAGATTTTTCCCTACTTTGTAGTCAGAGAGAGCCTTCGGCCTTGTTTAGTTGGCGATTTTTTTTTGGCGAAACGGTACTATAGCAATTTCGTTGTTATTTGGTCATTAGTGTCCAATCATAATCTAATTAGGCTTAAAAGATTCGTCTCGTGAATTTCGTCTAAACTGTGTAATTAGTTTTATTTTTTATTTATATTTAATACTTCATGCATGCGTCGAAAGATTCGATGTGACGGAAAATCTTGAAAAATTTTGCAAAATTTTGAGAACTAAACAGGCACTTTGTACCATGATTCTTACCTTGGTCAGTGGCTTTGGTGATAAAGTGCTAAGATGGATTACGAAGGCACATGGGGATGGGGTTCAGAGTTTTAAGTTTTCAGTTTTAAAAAATGTAATATATGAAGTCTGATTTTTGCAGTACTCATATATTCTCTAATATAAACAGTTTTCAGTTGTACACCATGTAATATATGCAGTTTGAGTGGAGCATTGGTTGCATTTTTTGCAAAGATTTTGACTGGGAGACCTTTATTCCCTGGAAAAAAATGTGGAACACCAATGACTGATCTCTTTGGCACACTGTTGACAGATACTATTTTTGCAGGTATGATATTAGTATTCATGAAAATATTGGCATGTTCATCTACAGATTTGAAATGAGAAAGCAATGAGGTACCTGAGCAGCATGAGGAAACAGTAGCACTAAACCAGGAGCTCTCTGATTATTACAAGCTGCTGGCTGTTCTGGGACTGTACTCATTGAATCCAATCTCTGCACTTGGATGTGATTCAAATGTGTTCGGTAATTACCTCTCACATGCATGGTTTATAAGAGCAACTCTAGAAGCATCTATAAATTTCAATTTCTGTATCAATCACTATTTGGAGTGGTTGTCCTCGGCCAGTGAGGTGATCTTTGCTATGCGAGGCCTCATGGCATGATCTGCTCCTCTACAGTAGATTGGGATTTATAGCTGGCACTCTTCTATCATGATTGTCTATGGGTTATGGCTTCTATATTGGCTTCAAACTTGTCTTGCCTCTCTCTGATTCCCTGAGGGCGGAGATTTGATTGTCATCCTGTAGAGTGTTTTCATGGTTAGGAGTATCCTAAACTGGAACTTTTTTAGTGGCCACAAGTGGTTTCACTAAATTGGTTATAAAGAAAAAAAAAGTGGTTTCACTGAAAAGAAACAAGTATAGTTTCACTTCCTCGAGAAACGTTGGTTTGACCAATTTGAATTGAATGAAAAATTACAGCACGATATGTTGGGCTCCTTCTTGGGCCCGGGCTCCATACCTGGGTCGTCAATTAAGTTGGGCCCAGCCCAAAGAGTTTATGACTTGCAGCTATGGGTGAAAATGGTATGGATATTTTCCGATCGTATTCGATACCTAATTCGTTTAGAGGGGTTTAAATCTGTCCGTATCCGAGTCCGGATATTCAACACCCGATATCATATCCGTATCTGAATCCTCAAATCACATATTTATGATGTCGATATTCAATCGTATCCTATCCGGCATGGTTGACACTATCCGTATTCGAATCCGAATCCGGACAGAAATATGAAAACAAATGTAATATCAATGATATCCGTTCGTATCTGATCCGTTTTCATCCCTACTTGCAGCCCAAGCTGTTCACCGATTCCAGCTAGATTCTGTTGTTCCACTGCAGGCCTCCAGCTCCTCTATTTATACCGACGCAATGCAACTCCCTAAGGGTGCGTTCGTTTTGGCCCAGAACCGCCTGGATCGCAGCCTGATCCGCCCGGATCGAATAGGCCCGGTTCGAAGCCAGGCTGGATCAAGAATGGTCGTTCGGTTAGATACGGCCCGGAATGCATACCAGTCAATTCGGGCCTTCCCCCCCTCTTTGCCCCGGAACAGAGACTACGTCCGGAACCTATCCTGGCGACGGCGCGGCACGCGACTCGCCATTCGCGACAGTGCGGCACGAGGTGACGGCGCGGGACATCACGAGGGGACGCGACGGCGCGGCACGAGGCAACGACAACCGCTTCCCATCGAACGTCCGCGCTCTGCGCCGCCTTCTCGCCAGTAATGCATCGCCCTCGTCTTCCTTGCCCCCCTTCTCTCCCCGGCACTAGGGTTCTCGTCGGCGCTGGGGTTCTTGCTTGCCTGCGCTCGATCCGTCCCTAGGTGAATGAATGGCTTGCTCGCCTGGTCGGTCTGGTCTTGCGAAGAAAGGCGCCACTCTTTGCCAACCATGCCACTATTTGATGCTTTGGGAGAGCTTTATGATGGTAGGTTCACTTTCTATAGTTGCAAACAGTGCCAATCAATATATTATTTCTGCTTCTCACTTTAATATTTGTTTTTTTCTACCTCGCTGCTCTATATTATCATGTGAGTCACTTGACTTGTCTATTAGTCTTTGATCAAGTATTTTTATAGAGATGATGACTAAGCAACAATATGCTAGTTACAGTAATGCTTTTCTACTAGTGCTGATGACTAAGCAACAATATGCTGGTTTTATAGAGTTATGTTATATGCTTCTTCTCATCTGTACTGTCATGAGTTTTCTTCAGTTCTGCACTACTAGTTGATCTGCAGGATATTTCCACCCCCCCCCCCCCAAATAACTCCTTCTAGTTGTCATCACTATATTGGTTCTCTTTATACTTGAATTTCATCTTAGGAAAGACCACTTTCTATAGCTATTTCCTTGTTATCGTGTAGGTCATTTGGCTGAAGGTACTTACAATCTCACTTCCCTTGAGCCACCACAAGAGGAAGCACCACTTCCACAAATTCATGATGTAGATGACTTGGACAGCATTGAGGTTCATGAGGTACTAGATGAAGATGATTCAATCACTAAGATGCAAACAAGTGAGGGTGTAGTTGTTGAAAGAAGTGGACAGTGAGATTCTATGTCACGAGATGAAGAAAATGAGGTCGTAGCTGTTGAAAGAAGCGGGCAGCGAAGAACTACTACTACATCAAGCAAAAAAACATGAAAATGAAGAAAAGAGGCCTAAGAAGGGTGAAAGGATTGAAGAAATGATGGGGAGATACCTAGACATGAGGACTAAGCAAGTACAAGATGAGTCTGCAGATCTAGCCAAAGAAAAGGAGGTTGCTCAAGCTAATGACTTCTCTATCAAAAGGTGTATATACGTTCTGAGCACAGTGGAAGTGACAAAAGGAAGAAAAGGCAAAGGCATTTGTTGTCTTTATCAAGAGCAAAGAAAATAGAGAGGCCTTCCTAGTGGCTGTGAACTAGATCGAGAAGCAACTTTGGTTTAGCTAAAAAATACGATGGTCAAACAGGTCAGTCTACTTAATTGCTGAAAACTTGATGTTTTCCTTCTATTTGACTACAAGAGTCTTTTAGTCACTGGAAAACTTTGAGTTCTCTAGGCCTGGTCAGTCACATAACCTTAGGTACCTTCGTAGGAGCAGTGCTATTGTTGGTTCTTGAATTCATGTACTAGAGAATCTCTGTTGGTTGTGTTCTGTGTCTTGCAGACTAAATTTTTAGTTTATGTGTTGGCTGCTTTCTTAATTTCTTGCAGACTAAATTGAGCTTCTTCTTTGTTTTAAAGGCTTGTGAGTTGTTATTATCCTTTGTTTTTAAGAAGAAAGGTAGGACCTCTTTAGCCTTGCAATTCATTCGTTGGGTTTAGTAGGGTCTGCGGCTTGGTCATTTGTTTATGTACCTTTAGTTTTCTGAAGCTATACAATAGTGTTGCTACTCTGGTTCAAAACATGCTGCGTTAAACAGCTTGGTTCAATATATGACCGTACTATTTATATTTATTAAAGTCAAACATCAGTTTGAAACATATTTGGATACTCAACTCATTGTAAATCCTTGATCACTTTTCAACAAGAACTGTAGTATTTAGAAGAGCACAACTAGCAGGCAAGGCTTACTTGGCTATTTTTTTTAGTAGATAGGCGCAGTACTGTTCATTCAGTCCCTTGATGAAGTGTAGACTTAAATAAAAGACTGATCTCACTTGGTTGTGTGTGCGTGACCTAAACAATTGTACTTTTTCTCTGTGCACATAGAATATCTTCAGTTTTGTTTTGTTTGCATTTGAAAAATGAAGAGCCAACACATGTAAGTTGCATTGATAACTGCATGTCATTCTAACTGTCCCAGTAGGAAATGCATTTCAGAATCAAATTCCAAGATGTCCCATTTCATAAATGCATTGTATTTTTTTTCACGGCCGTGCCGTAGCACGTTTTTCATTAAGATGAAGAATTATATGTATTTTTGCCATCTGTACATATTTCTTATTTTTACCAAACTAGTAGTTTGTTTGCACTCCCTCTCGCCTCTTTCCATCGGTCGACGGTTGCTATATCATAATGTCCAACATTTCCGTTTTAGGTTTTGGAGAACCTAATGATACTGAGGCAGTACAAGGTGCCCAGAACGTTTGTGTTTCTATCAAGTTGCTGCGTAGAACCCTTGCATTTTAAACATTCAGAGATCTAATAGAAGATTTGTGCCAGATGTGATCTTGTAGAAACAAGAGATTACTACAAGATACAACAAGTAGAAGGCCCCTTTCAAAGTTTCAATACCATGGATCGTATAAATTCTTGGGAACTATCGACTGTAACTATTGTAAGAATATGTTGCTGCTGATGCACTTTTGTATTCCTTATCACTCGAATTTACGCTGGTTGCAGACTTGCAGCTGCCTCTGATGCACTTTTGTCAGTTAAACATCTGGATATGTATACGCATCAGATTCTCAGCCCTAGATTCATCCCTGGCTAACCGAACAATCAAATAGGAGCAAGGGGATTGGTTCTGCTAGGGAATTAAACCTACCCAGAGAATGAGTGACAGCAAGGGGATCAACTAATTCTAGGCCTGGATTGATTCTTCTCCTAGATTGGTTCCCTAGCTGCTGAACGATGCCTAACCCTAAACCAAACCACCATTCCATTCCTCTCCAGCCACCGCCGTCGTCTGCTAATCTAGATCCAGATTCCGCATCAGGACGTCCCCGTGGACATGTCCTGCTCCCGCCGCCTGCGACCGATGCTCTCGGAGCTGGCCTGCCGTGGGGAAGCAATTCGTCGAACAGCTGCTGCGCGAGAGGTTGCTAGGCCTGAGCCTTGACGACGCGCACGCGAGCTGTTCGGCGACTTGCTCCACCCATGTCAGCCCCCGAGGCGTGGTGACCGCGCCCACCCGGTGAACTGACCCTAGAATGTGCTGTACACAAAATTTAAAGCGCCTATAACAACTAAACGGCTGCTTCTGGACCTAAACCCTCTTCACCATGCTCAAGATGGCATATAAGGCTACCAAACCGAGCTAAAACATGGCACCTTTCCTTAACCCGATTTCACAAAATAAATTCCTAAACATTGCATTGTCTTGCTGCCTATGAGCTTGAAAATATTCTGTCTTTGAGCTGATCTTGATTCCAAGTTGCATTTCTAGTCTATTAGAAACATTAGCTAGCAAGGTTATTTTTCAACAGCAAGGATTTCATTGTCATCTACAAAGTTCATATTCCAAACTTTATTTAAGTGCCATATAGATGTTCTATAGTATTTTTGTTCAATAAAAATTGGTTTAAAATTCTACTTGATAATCACATGAGTTATGGAATAACTTCTCATTTAGCTTTTTTATTGATTATTTTAGGTTGCAATACTTCATCTATTCACTCCATCACATGCATTATCACGTAAACAAGATGTTCATGACATGATTTGGAAATTTGTTTAGGGCGTAACACCGAGGGTGTTACAATCTACTACCTGTAGAACCGTATCTTCGATCTACAATGGGAAGTTAGCAGCGGTTACAAGGACAACGAAGATGACGATGACAACAACAATGGCGACGGTGAAAGGTCTTGATGGCTAGAGGGGGGGTGAATAGCCTATTAAAATTTTCTATAAAGACAAGCTAAACAAGTTTATCAATAAAACAAATAGCGAGATGCGAGTTTTGCTTAGCCTACGGGGTGTTTGCAAGCCACCTAACCAATTCACAATTCTAGTAATTGCACTCAACTGCACAAGTCAAACCGAGAAGGAAACTACAACTAGCAAGCTACACAAAGAAGCTACTCTAGCAAAGCTAACTAGCTAGCAAAGATAACTAAGAAAGTAATGTGGAGTTGAGTTAGGAGGGTATCACCGAGGGGCGAAGTATTGAGCCAACCAATATGATCAACAATGAATACCAAGATAACCGAACACCGAGATCAATCAATCACAATATGAAAGTGATGACACGAAGATTTATCCCGAGGTTCACGTGCTTGCCGGCACGCTAGTCCCCGTTGTGTCCCTCTTCACCACGTGGTTCGGTGGCTAATCGGTCACACACCGAGCCTCTCAAAAGGCGCCACAAGAACCTACCAAATGGCAAAAGGTTGCAATGACACGAAGCAATTTACTAATGTTGCCTTTGGCGCTTCGCCGAGGTAGGCACAAACTCCTCACAATCACCGGAGGTGGCCAAGAACAATCACCAACTCTTGCCAACGCCTCCAAGCTGCTCCAAGCCGTCTAGGTGGCGGCAACCACCAAGAGAAACAAGAATCCCGCAGCAAATCAACCACCAAGTGCCAACTAGATGCAATCTCACAATGCAAATGCACTTGAATCACTCAATCTCACTTCGAATATGCAAAGAAGCAAGAGAGATGAGTGGGAGGGGAGTTGCTTAGCTCAAAGTGCTCACAAGTATGTCAAATGTTCGAGAGAGAGAGCCTTGAGCCGGCCAACGAGTATTTATAGACGTACCCCTTCGAATATAGCCGTTAGAAACTTAAACAGCCGAAATCGGGCTGATCGGATGCGCTGGTCCAACTGACCGGACGCGCCGGTCGCCCAACGGCTAACTCGTGAAGTACTGACCGGACGCGCTGGTCCAACTGACCGGACGCGCCGGGAACGACCGGACGCGCTGGTCCCGTGAAGGACCGGACGCGCTGGTCGCCTGAGCAGCGCTCAACGAAGCAGTGACCGGATGCGCTGAAGAAAATGACCGGACGCGACAGTGACAGCGTCCGGTTAGAGTCCAGTAAGCTCCCTGAACGACCGGACGCGTCCGATCATCAGTGACCGGACGCGCCTCGCGTCCGATCATCGAACTGAAAAACATGCAGACACTGAACACTGACCGGACGCGTCCGGTCATGCAAGGACCGCGTCCGGTTCAGCGTCCGGTCACCTCTGTGACCTCTGTTCGCCTCCGTTTCTTTTCCGGACTTCCGGCGTAGTGGAAAATAATCGTTTCAACTTCTCGAAAACGCCTGAATCCCGCCTCGCGAGCTCGGCGGGAGGGAGAGAGGAACCCAAACCCTCTCTACCGCTCAAACTCCACCGCCGTCGCAAACGTGCTAACATCACCAAGTGATCTCGTCATGTGTGAGCGTGTTAGCATTTTCACAATCATTTTTCGAGGCGATATTAGTTCTATCCAAATGCATATGATCATGAAATGCACATCTAGAGGCACTTAGGAGTTCAATAGCCGCGTCATTCCCCTCTTTATAGTACGGCTATCTATCCTATAATGTAACCACACCCACTAGGTGTCTTGGTTACTAAAACACAACCCTTAAGCATATACCTTTGCCTTGATCACGTAGGGTTGCGTCCAAATCCAAGTGTGGCCATCATGATCACCATGTCTGTCTTGCCACCAACCTTGGAATGTACTAATCCTCATATGCTACATACAACTTAGGCATAGGATTAGTACTTAGGTATTGTCACTAATTACCAACACCAAACATAGGACTTTCAGACGGTTCACAGGAGGCACTCTGCAATGATCCATATTGCACCTGCCATAATCACAAGAACAAGGGACCTCCACCACCACCCCCTTTCCGGGACCAATACTAGGGTACCCGAAGAGGAGGAACTAATAACCGTCAATGTTGATACGTCTGAGTAGTCAAGAGCATGACTACAGCTCCAACCGACCTCTAGGTGCGCAGACTCCACCTCGCTTGACCCCTGAGGGTGGCTCTGCCTTGCCCGACACCGTGGCCACGGGATCTGCCTTGCCTGACCCCTAAGGGTTGGCTCCACCTCGCCCGACACTGAGGCTGCGGGCTCCGTCTCGCCTGACCCATGAGGGTGGCTTCGCCTCACCCGACACTGAGGCCACGGGCTCCACCTCGCCCGACCCCTGAGGGTGGCTCTGTCTCACTCGACACCGAGGCCGCAGACTCTGCCTCGCCCGACCCTTGAGGGTTGGCTCCGCCTCGCCCGACACCGAGGTCGCGAGCTCCACCTCGCCCTATCCCTAAGGGTGGCTCCACCTTGCCGACCTCTAAGGGATGGCTCTGCCTCACCCACCTTTGGGTTTAGGCTCCACCTTGCCTGAGCATTGGGTTCGCACTCCACCTCGCCCGCCCTCTGGGGAGGAACTCCGCTTCACCCGACCACGAGGCCGGGGGCTCCATCTCGCCCGACGGAGACCCATACCATCGCCAACCACTCTAGGTCCAAGCATATGGGCTTGGGTCAAAGCTCTGACACCAGGGAAGAGACTAGGATGCCTCGATGTAACCCATGGATGTGATAGGCCATAGCTGGGGATTCACATCAGGAACAACATCGGGCGTACCGGTGTTGTTCTGCCTAACCCTCGTACGAACAATGACAAACGCGTTAGTTCACCACGACGTCCGCTCGGACAGAGTGGAGCGCCATGATCGGGAGACGACGCCAGCACATGGCGCTAGTGACGGATAGGGCCGTGATAAGAAGTTGTCCCTGTTGATGTCTACAGGGTCGGCGGAACCCACATAGAGGAGAAGGACATTGCGATCCTAATGGGCTTCTTCCTCTTGTTCTCTTCCTCCACTGTAACTCATGCTTTCCCTTAGCCTATAAAAGGGAAAGTAGTACATCCCATTAGGGGGCATCGAACCAACGATCAGAACTCATCACAACACACCATAGGAGACTCGAATCCGATCAACTCATCGAACCCCAAACATATAACCGAGCAGCGACCGAGCTCTCGGCATTCGTTCACCCTTTCCATTAGAGACTTGAGACCTGTCCCTCTCTCGCCAGTTTGTAACCCCTACTATAAACTTTCAGTGCTAGTAACACGAGCAACAGCAACGAACTGGACATAGGGACATTCTGCCCAAACTAGTATAAACCTCATGTCCTCTTAGCACATCATCCGAGCCAGACGCGCAATATTAGAAATTTACTAGTCGGTGGCAATTTTAAACACCGACAGTTGGTATGCCAGGTAGGGGCCTTTTGCACATCTCAACATCCACATGAGGCCTCGGATGGCTAGTCACAACATCAACTGGGTCCCGGGCGCGCACATGCATTTTAGAGGCCTGGACTTCATCATCACGATGGAGGGAAGGTTGGTTCAGGCTCCCATCGTCGGCCAACCTCTCTGCTTCTCTGACCTCGACATGATCGCCAAGGTGCTTGGGGAGCTATAGCTGCACGAACTGGAGGTCCACGCCCCCGGGAGTGACCAGCTCTTTGGCTTTGACTACGGGAGGTTAGAGCGCTAACTCGGCGCCTTCCTGGGACCCTGACCATCCTAGGAGGACCTGCGCCACCTTGCCTTTTCGTTCGTTAACGTCATGATGCAGCTTGCCAGAGGAGAGCCGCTGTAAGGTCCAAATGGCTAGAGGGGGGTGAATAGCCTATTTAAAAATCTACAAGCTTCACTAAACAACCACGTTAGTATAAAAGATGGCTAAGCTAATTCTAGCACTAGCTTAACTACACTATGCAAGCCACCTATACAATTCTAGTGAAGCAAGACTATGATCTCTAAGGCCAGTCTCAATGCATGGTTTCATCTCCCGATTTCCAAGACGTGAAACTCAACATGAAATAGGATCGCTCTCACAATGTATAATTTCATTGCACGGTTTCATATATTTTTTTAGGCTTTTGTGGGTCCCATCGCTCTCTCTCTCTACCCCTTCCCAGCGCTGCGGCTCCGCTCACCACCATAGCGCTCGTGGCCGTCGGAGCCGCGACCCACGGAGCTCGCACACGCGGCCAGCGCTGGCGCTCGTGGATGGAGCAGAGGTCGTCGCCGTAGCAGAAGGCGCTGCACGCCTCGAAGATCTTGGCCTTCCAGCTATCGCTGTCCGCTAGTCAGTTCGTCCAAATAAACAACAAATCGCCCACTAGTTAGTTCATCCATCGAGCTGTCGAAGCCCACGGAGATGGCACCGGCGGTGGTAGCACCGCCTACGCCTACACCCGTGCGCCTGGCGAGGCAAGCCGGAGCTCGCGGCGGAGAGGCTGTGCTGCTGTTGCTGCCGTGGTCGTGCCCGCGACCGGCAGACGCCCGCGCGGTGCTGCTCGTGCCTGCGGCCGGGGAGCCCACGCGCGGCGGCGAAGCGGTGCGGCTGCCGCTACTGCAGTCATGCCCGCGACCGGTGGCCTCGCCTCGTGGAGCCCGTGCCTGGCGGCGCCCATGGCCGGCGGAGCCGGAGCTCACGACCACGACCCTCTCGGTGGACCTCTGCTCGCACCGGCGGCCGCCCGGTGGACCTCTGCTCGTGGCTATGGAGGACCTATGCTCGTGGTGCAGCGGTGGCCTCGTCCACGGAATGCAACAGGGGATCTCCACGGGATGAAACGACCGAACAGCCTCAGTGCGGGTTTCGTTTCGATTTCACGTTATTGGAAACGCCACCCGGCTCGTGTCGTGGGGATGAAACAAATCTCTTCTCTCTCCTGTTTGTTTCATGCAAAAAGTGTAGATTTACTGATATGGCATCCTATTAAATGTGCATGACACTCCTCATGAAACCCCATTGAGACTGGCCTAATACACACCAACAAGACTAAGTCACTAAGCTACTTACTCCTATGTGATAAAAGCTACACTAAGATTAGTACAAGAAAGTAAAGAGCAAGTGACTTGATTCTTATACCAATGATGTAGAGAAGTAATGCACTTGAAGAATCAATCACAATGATCAACCACAAGAGAAATCCTCGGCAAAGAGATGACACAAGATTTTTACCGAGGTTCACTTGCTTCCCGGTAAGCTACTCCTCGTTGAGGCGATACACCCACTTGTCGGTTCGCGAGCTAATCGACTATCAAGAGTCGAGCCCATGGCGGGTGCCGCACAACCGCACACAAGATGGGGATCCTCCAAGCCACGAGCTCCACTAGAGTATCCAATTTGCGAACTCCCGCGGGAAAGGATCAAGAACCCCTTACAACACTTGGTGAGGGCTCCAACAATCTCCAATTGTGAGCTCAATCACCTCCACTGCTCCAAGCCGTCTACCGTGTCGGGAAACACGGAAGAGTAACAAGAAATCCGCAGCAACTCAAAGATCAAGTGCCTCTAGAATGCAACTCTCAAGCAATGCACTTGAATCTCACTCAATCTCACTCAAGATGTGCAACTAAGCAAAGAGATAAGTGGAGGGGTTGTTCTCTAGCTCAAAGGATGTCTCTAGGTCTTAGAGTATGCAAGAGTTGCCCTCAAACCCCGGCCAACTTCTATTTATAGCGAAGGGGTATGCAGCTAGCGGTTACTGGACGCCACAGTTCAAAACGAGCTGACCGGACGCACCAGTCAGGGTGACCGGACGCGTCCGGTCACTACAGGACAAGCGTGAACAGTGCGCGTCAGAAGTTACCGTTGCTGTGACCGGACGCGCTCTAGCGAATGACCGGACGCGCTGCACCTGGCATCCGGTCGGAGTCTAGTAAGCTCCCATCGCGACCGGACGCGTCCGATCGCACGTGACCGGACGCGCCGCACGTCCGATTAGCACTCCGCTGCGCTCTGCCCCTCTGGACGTCTGACCGGATGCTTCGGTTCCGTGAGGGACCGGACACACCGGTCGTGCGCTCTACTTTTGCGCACAGGAGAACTGACCGGACGCGCTGGTCAGGCCAGACCAGCATCCGGTCAGAAACCCTAACACCCGCGCACCTGACAACTGTTGGGAACTGACCGGACGCGTCCGGTCAAATCGCGACCGCGTTCGATGCAGCGTCCGGTCACCACAGTGACCGCCGTTCGCCTCCGTTTCTTTTCTGACTTTCGGTGCAGTAGAAAATAAGAATTTCACTTCTCCAAAAAGCGTTGAATCCCGCCTCACAAGCTCGGTAGGAGGGAGAGAGGAACCCAAACCCCTCTCTATCACTTAAACTCCACCGCCTTCGCAAAAGTGTGTTAACACCACCAAGTGTACACCACCATGCGCATGTGTGTTAGCATTTCACAAACATTTTCCAAGGCGTTATGTTAGCTTTTTACTAGATCCTAATGCATATGCTCAAGACAATGATCTAGTGGCACTTGATTCCCGAGCTAACCGTGATTGCCCCTCTTGATAGTTGGCTATGTATCATAAACCCGGTCAATCACTTCTCTACTCATCTTAGACCGGCAAAAGAAAAACCCCTATGGTTATACCTTTGCCTTGCGCTCTTAGATCCTTCTCCTCCACTTGATCATCATGTCCATCATATTATGTGCATCTTCACCATGATCATCATTTCATGTCCATGCACCATCTCTTTGTGATCTTGTGGTCACCACTCCTTGCCATATACACCTTCATCACATGTGTTGCTTATGCCTAACTCAAAACACTTAACACATGGCATTAGCAACTTGGTGTCATTAATTACCAAAACCAAACTTGGGCTTTTAATCTTCCCCTTTTTGGTAATTGATGACAACCATCACAAAGATATGAAATGAAATCAATTTTAAATTTTGATAGTTTTAGCTCCCCCTACATATGTGCTTCCATGAGTTTGGTTCGATTGTGCACATATATATGGATTTGAATTTTGGGAGAGTTACTACTATCAAATTGATGCTAAGGTATATAGAATGGACCTTTGAAGCGTGATACCAATCGGAGTTGCCTTTATATACCATCCTTAGCATCGATGTAGCTAGACACCACTTGTAATACATCACTTGTAAAGATCACAAACACTAAAGTACCCCATGATATCAACATTATAAGTAAAAGGTGTCTAGATATCGCTTGTAAAGCTACTCTCAACAAATCATCATTCAAGTTCTATTTCTAGCAATCACCATACAATCATGAATATGAATTTAAGCTTTGCAATGCAACAATTCATCATGTTAATGCACATACAAATGCAAAAAATAATTCATGAGCTTGCTCCCCCTACTTGTGTGCTCAATTTTAATTGATCCTTTTCCAATGTCATTCTCTCCCCCTTACTATATCTTTCTCTCCCTTTGCAACTTAACTTTTTATCTTTGTGACTTTTCTCTCCCTCTTTGTCAACAATCACCAAAAAGGTGCTAATTTTAGTGAGAGATAAGTCAATCAATATGAGGGAGTCCAAATTATGGTTCAATCTAGATCACTTGCCTAGAATATGTAATTCGGTTTGACCCAAGGACAAGCTTCTTCACACCTCATAAAGTATAAGGGTTATCTTGACCATGTTGAATTACACATCATGAGCTCATTTTCTAGATTCAACACTAGGTTTGCAAGCCCACAAACATGTCATATGCTACCACTAGATCAATCAACACATAGAAGCAGTAGCGGTACCATATATACATCAAAATCATTTGATTTTCATGAATGAGCCTATTTGTCATGCAAATATGTCTATATGTTCTAACCATGTCCTTAGCAAAGTATGAATGATATGCCAAACAACTTTACCTTGCTATGTTGGAGGAGAGGCATGTCATATAAGAATGTGGGGGTGCACTCATTTCAAGTTGGAGAAGTCAAGTATGTTCAACTCATTCTTCAACTTGTAAAATCTCTTTTCATCAAGTGGCTTTGTGAATATGTCGGCTAGTTGATCTTCGGTGCCAATGCTCTCAATGCTAATATCACCCTTTTGTTGATGGTCTCTTATAAAGTGATGTCTTATGTCGATGTGCTTGGTTCTTGAATGTTGAACCAGATTTTGAGTCATCTTGATAGCACTTTCATTGTCACAAAACAATGGTACATTCTTGAACTTGATTCCAAAATCATTTAAGGTGGCCTTCATCCAAAGCAATTGTGCACAACAACTACCGGCACTTATGTATTCGGCCTCGGCGGTAGATAGTGCAATACTATTTTGTTTCTTTGATGACTATGAAACAAGAGACCTTCCAAGCAATTAACAAGTGCCACTTGTGCTCATTCTATCAATCTTGCAACCACCATAGTCGGAATCTGAATATCCAATCAACTCAAAATTAGACCCCTTTGGAAACCATAATCCAACATCATGAGTGCCCTTAAGATATCTCAATATCCTCTTGGTTGCTTTCAAGTGACTTTCTCTAGGTGAAGCTTGATATCTTGCACACTTGCACACACTAAACATCACATCCGGCCTAGAAGCGGTGACATAGAGCAAACTTCCAATCATAGACCGGTATTACTTTTGATCTACCATGTTTCCACTAGCATCAATACCTAATTGATCATTTGTGCCCATTGGTGTACTCATTGGCTTAGCATCTTGCAATCCAAACTTCTTGATCATGTCTTTGATGTACTTGCCTTGACTTACAAAAGTGTCATTCTTAATTTGCTTGATTTGAAGTCTAAGGAAGTAACTAAGCTCTCCAATCATAGACATCTCAAACTCATTAGCCATCATATTTCCAAATTCTTCACAAAAGTCTTGATTAGTTAATCCAAAGATAATGTCATCTATATAGATTTGCA
This sequence comes from Saccharum officinarum, assembly GCA_020631735.1. Lineage (NCBI taxonomy): Eukaryota > Viridiplantae > Streptophyta > Magnoliopsida > Poales > Poaceae > Saccharum > Saccharum officinarum. Next base: position 90,251,344 of record CM036186.1, on the reverse strand, counting down.
ACACAAACAAGTCATTTCCAAGCTTCTTGGTGAAGAGAGTGGTGTCAACCTTTCCTATCTTGAACCCTTTAGAGAGGAGAAAGTCCCTCAACCTCTCATACCATGCTCTAGGTGCTTGCTTCAAACTATACAATGCCTTCTTTAGCTTGTAAATATGGTCGGGCTTCTTGTCATCTTCAAAACCAGGAGGTTGCTCAACATAGACTTCTTCATTGATGTAGCCATTGAGAAATGCACTCTTGACATCCATTTGATAGAGCTTGATGTTGTGTCCACAAGCATATGCTAATAAGATTCTAATAGCCTCCAATCTTGCAACGGGTGCATATGTCTCTCCAAAGTCAAGATCCTCAACTTGAGTGTATCCTTGTGCTACTAATCTTGCTTTGTTCCTCACAACCATGCCATCTTGATCTTGCTTGTTTCTAAAAACCGACTTAGTACCAATCACATTGTAGTTCTTTGGCCTCTCAACAAGTTTCCAAACTTGATTTCTAGCAAAGTTGTTTAGCTCTTCATGCATGGCATTTACTCAATCGGAATCCTTTAAAGCATCTTCTAATTTCTTAGGTTCTTCAAGTGACACAAATGAGTAATGCTCACAAAAGGATGCTAGCCTTGATCTAGTTTGAACACCACTTTGAATTCCACCAATGATTTGGTCCAATGGATGATCTCTTGCAGTGCTAGTAGGTTAGAGTATTGGGAGTTGATTGCTTCTACTTGTTTGACCTTGAACTTGAGCTTCATCATGAGTACTACTAGAGCTTGCTTGATTTGTATCAATTTGCACACTTTGGTTGATCATATGAATATCATCATCATTAACTTGCCTTGGCCTAACATCACCAATGTCCATGTTCTTCATTGCATTTGACAATTGATCTCCTCTCATATCATCAAGGTTTTGAGCTTCATTTTGAGACCCTTGGGTTTCATCAAATTCAACATCATGAACTTCTTCCAAGGTGCTATTTGTGAGATTCCAAACTCTATATGCTTTGCTTGTGGTAGAATAACAAAGTAAGAACCCTTCATCACATTTCTTTTCAAACTTGCTCAATCTAGTGCCTTTCTTGAGAATATAGCATTTGCAACCAAACACTCTAAAGTATGCAATGTTGGGCTTTCTTCCATTCAATAGCTCATATGGTGTCTTTCCAAGCTTCCCATGGCAATAGAGACGGTTGCTACAATAGCAAGCCGTGTTGATGGCTTCACTCCAAAATGAATGACTCACATTGTATTCGCTAAGCATTGATCTAGCCATATTAATCAAGGTTCTATTTTTCCTTTCAACTACACCATTGGATTGAGGAGTGTATGTTGGTGAGAATTGATGTCCAATACCAAGATCATCACACAAATCTTCAATTCTTGTGTTCTTGAACTCACTACCATTGTCACTTCTTATCTTCTTGATGGTAGTTTCAAACTCATTTTGCACCCTCTTGACAAAAGATTTGAATAGATCATAAACATCACTCTTGTCATAAAGAAAGAACACCCAAGTGTATCTAGTGTAGTCATCCACTATCACAAAACCATACTTGTTCCCACCAATGCTAGTGTATGTTGTTGGCCCAAATAAGTCCATGTGCAATAGCTCAAATACCTCTGATGTGCTTATTTCACTCTTAGTAGGATGTGCATTTCTAACTTTTTTGCCGGCTTGACAAACACTACATGGTTTATCCTTCTCAAAGGTGACATCCTTCAATCCTCTAACTAAGTCATGCCTCAAAAGTTTGTTCAATTATTTCATTCCAACATGACCAAGCCTTCTATGCCATAACCATCCCATACTAGATTTGCTAAGCAAGCAAGATGTCAATTGTGTTTCACTATCATTGAAGTCAACCAAGTATAAGCTACCATGTCTAAATCCTTTGAATATCAAATTTGATCCATCAACACTTATGACTTCAACATCATCACTACCAAATATGCACTTGAAGCCAAGATCACAAAGTTGTGCCATCGATAAAAGATTGAAATCCAAGCTCTCAACTAGCAACACATTAGATATGCTCATGTCATTTGAGATAGCAATTTTACCAAGCCCCTTGACCTTTCCTTTCTTGTTGTTGCCGAAAGTGATAGCATCAAAATCACCATTTTGACTTGTATCAATTGATTTGAACATACAAGAATCTCCGGTCATATGTTGAGTGCACCCACTATCAAGCACCCAATGCCTTTCTCCAGCTTTGTAATTGACCTATAAGACAAGATCAATTCTTTTTAGGTACCCAAACTTATTTGGGTCCTCCAAGGTTAGTGACCAAGCTCTTTGGTACCCAAATGGCTTTCTTCTTTGAGCCCATCCATGGTGTACCAATGAACTTAGCATGAACACCATTTGTACCCTTGGTAAGCATATAGAAAGAATTAAACTTAATTGAGGATACATTAGCATTGGATTTCTTGTTCATGCATTGTTGCTCTATGTGACTAACTTGCTTGCACACTTTGCAATAGCTACCATTGTTCTTCACAAAACGAGTCTTGTGAGGAGCAAAAGTGGCCTTGCCTTTCTTGGGGTTATAGCCCAATCTCTCTTTGTAGAGAGAAGCTCTTTGGCTACCCAAGCACATAAGCAAGCGGTCCTCACCACCATAAGCCTTAGCTAAGGTGTGACTGAGCTCTTTTACCTCCTTGAGATTTTCATTCTCAACTATAAGTGTGGAGTCACAAGTGAAACCATCACTACTAGATGAGGATGATGTAGATGCGCTACATGAAGGGTTAGTGGGAGCAACAACAATAGGCTTATGAAAAGTTTCATCAATTATATCACATGATATGCCTATGTTGCAAGTTTTAGCTTTCTCAACATTAGTTGGCATGTTTTCATATTTTTCAACTAGAGAGGAATGAGCTTCTTCAAGCTTAGTGTGAGACTTTTGAAGCTTCTTATGGTCTACCTTTAGACTCTCATAAGATGTCCTAAGCTCATCAAGTTCTTACATAAGGTTTTTCTTATCCTTAATCAAGCTCTTGCACTCCTTTCTAGATTCTTTAAAATGTTGAGTGCAATCTTCTAGCATAGTGATTAGTTCATCTTTAGTGAATTCTTCTTCATCACTATCACTATCACTAGCATTATCATGATCACTCTCATCGTTGGATGATACCTTAGCGGCCTTAACCATGAAGCATAATGGAGTGTCGAAGAGGGAGACCATCTCTTGGATGGCAATGCTAGCATGTCTCTTCTTCTTGCTCTTGTTGTCATCCTCATCATCACTTGAGGAATCATCACTATCCCATGTAGCAACATGAGAATCGTTTTTCTTCTTATGAGAACTCTCCTTTTTTGCTTCTTCTTTTGCTTCTTCTTCTCCTTTTTGATAGCATCTTCATCATCACTATCATAAGGACACTTTGCAATGAGATGGTCCTTGCTATGACATCTAAAGCATCTCATGTTATGCTCATTCTTCTTGGATGAGTTCTTCCTCCTCCTTGCACGATAGCCCTTCTTCTTCATGAATTTGCTAAATTGCTTGACAAAAAGAGCCATCTTCTCACCAATGTCATCACTATCACAAGAGCTTGAGTCTTCATCACTTAATGATTCAATCTTGGATTTGCCCTTGGATGTGGTGGCTTTGAATGCCACACTCTTCTTCTTCTCATCATTCTTCTTCTCACTTTCCTTCTTCTTCTTTTTGACCAACTCCTTTTTCTCATTATCTTCTCTATATGAATCATCGATCATCACTTCTTGGAATACTTGTTGAGGAGTTGAATCCTTCAATGTAGTTCTCACTAGCACGGTGATCAATGTATCAAATCTCTTGGGCAAGCTTCTCAAGAACTTCATAGAGAATTGGTTGTCCTTGACCTCCTCACCAAGTGCCTTGAGCTCATTGACAATGACTTGCAATCGATGAAACATTTCCGGTATACTCTCATCTTCTTGCATCTTGAAGCTAGAAAACTTTTCTTGCAAGATATATGCTTTAGCGGTCTTTGTGCCTTCAGTGCCCTCAAAAGTTTCTTCTAGCTTGGCCCAAGCATCATGTGCAACTTCTATGTTCTTCACTTGCTGAAATGTCTTGTCATCTAATGCCTCATGAAGAGCACTAATGGCAATGTCATTGCATTGGAGCTTCTTCTCTTCCACCGATGTAGGTGCTTCCGGATTAGCAACCTCAAATTTTGTTTCGGTGACCTTCCACACTTCTCTATTGATTGACTTTAGGTGTGCAGTCATTTTAACCTTCCAATATGCATAATTTGTGCCATCAAAGTGAGGTGCCTTCTTGGAGTTGTTGATGTGCAAGCTTAATTGAGCCATTTTTTTCACCGTAGGTTGTTAAGCCTCAAATAAATGGTGCCTCGGCTCCGATACCACTTGTAAGGTCCAAATGGCTAGAGGGGGTGAATAGCCTATTTAAAAATCTACAAGCTTCACTAAACAACCATGTTAGTATAAAAGATGGCTAAGCTAATTCTAGCACTAGCTCAACTACACTATGCAAGCCACCTATATAATTCTAGTGAAGCAAGGCTATGATCTCTAATACACACCAACAAGACTAAGTCACTAAGCTACTTACTCCTATGTGATAAAAGCTACACTAAGATTAGTATAAGAAAGTAAAGAGCAAGTGACTTGATTCTTATACCAATGATGTAGAGAAGTAATGCACTTGAAGAATCAATCACAATGATCAACCATAAGAGAAATCCTCGGCAAAGAGATGACACAAGATTTTTACCGAGGTTCACTTGCTTCCCGGCAAGCTACTCCTCGTTGAGGCGATACACCCACTTGTCGGTTCGCGAGCTAATCGACTATCAAGAGTCGAGCCCACGGCAGGCACCGCACAACCGCACACAAGATGGGGATCCTCCAAGCCACGAGCTCCACTAGAGTATCCAATTTGCGAACTCCCGCGAGGAAGGATCAAGAACCCCTTACAACACTTGGTGAGGGCTCCAACAATCTCCAATTGTGAGCTCAATCACCTCCACTGCTCCAAGCCATCTACCGTGTTGGGAAACACGAAAGAGTAACAAGAATTCTGCAGCAACTCGAATATCAAGTGCCTCTAGAATGCAACTCTCAAGCATTGCACTTGAATCTCACTCAATCTCACTCAAGATGTGCAACTAAGCAAAGAGATGAGTGGAGGGGTTGTTCTCTAGCTCAAAGGATGTCTCTAAGTCTCAGAGTATGCAAGAGTTGCCCTCAAACCCCGGCCAACTTCTATTTATAGCGAAGGGGTACGCAGCTAGCCGTTACCGGACGACACAGTTCAAAACGAGCTGACCGGACGCACCGGTCAGGGTGACCGGACGCGTCCGGTCACTACAGGACAAGCATGAACAGTCGCGTTAGAAGTTACCGTTGCTGTGATCGGACGCGCTCTAGCGAATGACCGGACGCGCTGCACCTAGCGTCCAGTCAGAGTCTAGTAAGCTCCCACCACGACCGGACGCATCCGATCGCACGTGACCCGACGCGCCGCGCGTCCGATTAGCACTCCGTTGCGCTCTGCCCCTCTGGACGTCTGACCGGACGCTCTGGTTCCGTGAGGGACCGGACGTGCTGGTCGCGCGCTCTACTTCTGCGCACAGGAGAACTGACCGGACACGCTGGTCAGGCCAGACTAGCGTCCGGTCAGAAACCCTAACACCCGCACGCCTGACAACTGCTGGGAACTGACCGGACGCGTCCGGTCAAACCGCGATCGCGTCCGGTGCAGCGTCCGGTCACCATAGTGACCGCCGTTTGCCTCCGTTTCTTTTCCGACTTCTGGCGCAGTAGAAAATAGGCATTTCACTTCTCCAAAAAGCGCCAAATCCCGCCTCGCAAGCTCGGCGGGAGGGAGAGAGGAACCCAAACCCCTCTCTACCACTTAAACTCTACCGCCTTCGTAAAAGTGTGCTAACACCACCAAGTGTACACCACCATGTGCATGTGTGTTACCATTTCAAAAACATTTTCCAAGGCATTATGTTAGCTTTTTACTAGATCCTAATGCATATGCTCAAGACAATAATCTAGTGGCACTTGATTCCCGAGCTAACCGTGATTGCCCCTCTTGATAGTCGGCTATGTATCCTAAACCCGGTCAATCACTTCTCTACTCATCTTAGACCGACAAAAGGAAAACCCCAATAGTTATACCTTTGCCTTGCGCTCTTAGATCCTTCTCCTCCACTTGATCATCATGTCCATCATATTATGTGCATCTCCACCATGATCATTATTTCATGTCCATGCACCATCTCTTTGTGATCTTATGGTCACCACTCCTTGCCACATACACCTTCATCACATGTGTTGCTTATGCCTAACTCAAAACACTTAACACATGGCATTAGCAACTTGGTGTCATTAATTACCAAAACCAAACTTGGGCTTTTAGCCGCTCTCCCCAGAATACCTCGTTCGGAGCGCCCCAACAGCGCTCCCGTGCAGGCCATGCATCGTGGTTCTGGTGCATAAGCGTCTCGGCCTCCACCGCGATGCACGCGATACCCTCGATGCCCGCAGGTGCGACGCGCCTTTAGAACAACCCAATGAGGACGTATTGGTCCATCAGGACCAGCAAGGCAGTGGGTCATGCACCGCGGTTCTGGTGCATGAGCGTCTCGGCCTCCACTGCGATGCACGCGACGGCCTTGACGCCCGCAGGCGTGCCTACAACGATGCGAGGGAGGGGGCTAGCCGCGGCTACCACCCACATCATGGCAGATGCTATGACAGCAGTGAGGGCCAAAGCCCGAGCCCCGACTTGCTAGGACCTTAGGCCTTTGGCTGACACACCCTCAAGGGCAAGACAAAGCGAGACGAGGACGTCGTGAAGGTGCCTCCGACTGTCCCAACAAGAGGAAGAACAAGTGGCAGCGCGGGGGCTCGCTCGTGGCCACCGCCGACTGTAAGGAGGGTCAGAAGCCCACCGAGGGAACCTCGAACCACTTTGAGAAGCTGCTCGAAGGGCCATGCTCGAACCATGCTTTTCCCGTCAAGCACCTATACAAAGACTGCATCCTCTTGAAGCGGTTCTTGTCCGAAAGCTCTAACAAGGGGGAGCATAGGAAGGAGCCTAGCTAGATGAAGCACATGATGTCACCCTCCTCCGCTTGGCCAAGTACCAGCAAGCGTTGCACCGATACCACAGCCATCAAGTGCGGGGTCAGGCCTTCAATGTCGAGCACCTAGTGCTCCGCCTCGTCCAGAGCAGCAAGGATCGCCACAAGCTCTCCCCATCGTAGGGGGGACCATGTGTCATCATGGAGGTGCTCTGTCTAGGCACCTACAAGCTTAAGACCATCAACAGTGAGGTCTTCGTCAATGCCTGGAACATCGAGCAGCTACATTGCTTTTACTCTTAATAAACACACACTTTTTCTTATCAGTTTCGCTATCAAACTCCCCGATCTTTTGTGACACCCGACCCCAACAATGGCAGGGGGTCAGGCCTCACTCAGGGGATAATAAGAGCATATCTATCCTGTAGACAGTCTATACATCCGACCCTTTCTCATGACTAAGACCCAAAAGCAAAGTTTACAGAAACAGACGCTGAGTAAAACTGGTCGGACTGCGAGAAACCTATGCCTCGGTGGCTACGTCATCTTTGCTCACTAGGGTAATTAGAGTTTTTTCCGTACCCTATGCTTTTTGGCCTTAACTACAAAAAGAGTTGGTATGCGTTTAAGAGTCTATCCGCCTAGCAAACATTTCTCTGTGCTCGACCCCCTATCACGTTAAGACCTAGGAGCTAGGGTTGCAGGAACAAGCTCTGAGTATAACTGGTTGGACTACAAGAGACCTACGCCTCGATAGCTACGACGCCTTTGCTCACCAGCGTGATCAGAGTTTGCTCGCCTGCACCCCGAGCTTTACAACCTTAACGACAGAAAAGGTTAGAATGCACTAACCTTTTATACAAAAAGGGGAGAAGGGCTAAAAGGCTATTTGGCTATAACAAAATATAAGAGCTTGTCCATTTATTACAAGTTCGCCGCTTGGCTTATCTGCCTAACTAAATTCTTACACATGATGTATTCATCCTCTATCTCCGCAGGTAAGTCCTGTCATAGCGAGGCAATACAAGTCAATCGGATGACTTAGCCACTGCCGAGGGACGGGTAGGGAACAGCTAGATGCCCTACGTGGGTTGTGCCGACCCTGTTGCGAACGACAGACCCGGATTCCGCTCGAACATATCCGGTAAGCGTTCCCTAAACCTGTCACTCGTACCATCGAGGTAATTCATGTGCCAACGGGTCACCCTTACTTTACGCGCATTAATTTCACTATTGAGCCCCCAACCCTAGCAACGACGAGGGATCAGGCCTCGCTCGAGGGCTGGCAAGAGTGTCTATTCGGCAGACATTCTCGATGCCCGACCCCTTTCTAGCGCTAAAACCTAGAGGCAAGGTGTGCGGAAATGAACTCTGAGTAAAACTGGTCGGACCGCTAGAAACCTACGCGCCAGTGGCTATGGCGTTTCTGCTCACTAGCGTGATCAGAGTTTTTAGTTCCCGTACCCCAAGCTGTAGCCTCCGCCTTCCCTAGAAGGATTTGGAGGGACCCACCGGCGGAATCTCCATCGAGGAGAGGCCGACAGGTCACCCAGGTCAGTTAGACGGCTCGGGCCACTACCGAGAGATGGGTATAGAGAAGTGGGATGCCCATGCAGGTTACACCGGCTCTGTCATGAACATCGGACCCGGATCTCACACAGACATATCCGGTATGAGCTCCCTGAACCCGTCGCTCAAGCCATCGAGGTAACTTTATCGACCCCCACTTTTCTTCTCCATTACATGAGCATTCATTCATCCATTCTCATGCATGCATTCATACATTCATTCATACATTCATCTCATACACCCAAACATTACATATGCAATTATTACATCATAACGCTTCGTGTCACATCACGAAGCTGTAGTCGTCTCATTCAACATGAGCGACAACCGACAGAGGTTTGAAGACCAGCTAGCGAAGGGCTCGAGGTCGCCTCACGTCAAACAGAGCTAGGGAAGAAAAAGTAGATGAGCCCCAGCGGCCTTGTCTGACCCTGCTCAAAAGCGGACAGGGACATCTAGACCTTTCTCGTTCGATCCTAATCTCGAGCCAAGCCCACAGAATCTCCATCGAAGAGAGGCCAGCAGGCCATCCAAGCCAATCAAACAGCTCGAGCATCTGTAGGGAGGCGGGTTAAGGAGTAGTGGAATGCCATATGAGGGCTATGCCGACCACGTCAGCGAATGACGGACCCAAATTCCACTCAGACGTGCCCGTTAGCGAGCTCACCGAGTGCGACACTCGAGCCACCGAGGATGGGGTGATGCATGAAACATGGCTGACCTCTACCGAGCCCCATAGGTCTCGGGGCTCGAGCCGCCCGACTTGAAATCGGGAGTCCAACTGACTGGGGTTCGAAGGCCGGCCCACAAAGGGCCCGAGGATGCCTCACGTTGAACAGAGTTAGGAGAGAAAACACAGATGAGCCCCAGCGGCCTTCGCCCGACCTGCCTAGAAGCGGACAGGGTCATCTCAACCTTCTCGTTCGATCCTAAGCTCGAGCCGAGCCCATAGAATCCCCATTGAGGAGAGGCCATCGAGGCACCTGAGTCGCCCTCCGGAACGGCTCGGGCATCTGTCTGGAGGTAGGTTAAGGAGCAGTGGAATGCCACATGAGGGCTATGCCGACCTCGATACAAACAGTGGACCCGGATTCCACTCAAACATGCCCATTAGCAAGCTCACCGAGCACGTCACTTGAGCCATCGAGGCAAGTGACGTTAGCTCAACCCCTCCGGTTGCGAAAACATCGCAACAGTTCTGCATCCACTCCTTGTCTTCCAGTTTGATCTCAGTGTCAATCCACTGCTCAAAACCACGGAGCGGTGGAGGGTTTGCAATACATGCAAATGTTACACAACAAATAATCCATGCATGATTTCATATGAAACAAAATAATTATTACACAGCATCAATTTCTCACCATCTTGTTAATGCGGCGCTGACGAAGTGTAGGCTGAAACGCAAAATTAGAACACATCCAATACCTCTGTCTATATGTGTCATCTTCATCGGGCTTGGCCACCTTGCAAGGAGCACCGCAAAAACACATGGGCATAGGAACACCGCTAGGCAGAGGCAATGGGTCGAAGACATTTTCGGTCATCCGGCCATAACTATAATTGAAATAATTTCGTTCTAAGAACCAAAGGAAATGAACATTAAACCATAAACCTAAGGTTTCTCATTTATTACACATCAATGAAACCATAATATAACAAGATGTGCTGATGTTACCTTGGTTTACTAGCTTTTTAACGTCTTGATATCCTAAGGTTGCATATATTACAAATATTAATAATCGCTTCAAAGCCCTAGCAATGACGTACCTAGGGCTACAAAATACACCTAACATAGAACAAATCAATGTGTAAAAACGAGGAGGGGAGAGAGAGGATACCTTGCTCTTGAAGATATATGGATCAAATCAAAGTTTTTAAGGTGTAAATAGTCGATTTAAGAGATTGAACGGGTTGGGGAGATGATGAACCCGAGAGGGAGGAAGAACAAATGAAACGAGCCTCGGATAGGGAAAGTCGGCCGTGCGTTTTGAATCCAGGCTCGGCGCCGTTATCCGTGGCGCCGAGGTGTGTGCCACGTAAGCGACAGATCGGCGTTCACGCAAAATAGGGCTAGGCACCTCGACGTCGTGAATCCACGGCGCCGACCCCAGAGTCCAAAGTTAAGTTTACGTCGTCCAAGAGTCTGAACGTGAATTTTCTATAAAAGAAGGTCCAAATTGCAAAAGAAAAAACGTGCAGCGCGCGGGGAGCATTTGTAAGGCATACATGGGGTGCGGCACGCGCGACGTGAGTAACGTGACGACGGGAGCAGTGGTCAGTTGACGCACGCAACAGCAGCAACCGCGTCACGGAGGAGGCCGTACGTCTCGCCATCGTCCTCCACCGTGCCCCAACGGGCGTGCGGCGCCGTACGGTGTGGAGCGCAGCCGTAGGCAGGCAGGCAGGCAGGGAAGGACGGACGGGCGGTGCCCTGGCCGTGCCGGTGATGATGGGCGGCGTGGAAAAGAAAACGGAAACGTGGCCCGTCGTAGGCTACCGCCTACCCGTGTCGCAAGGGCACCGTAGAGGCACCGAGGATGCTGACAGGGTGGCAGCCTGGCCGCCGCCCCCGCACCCGCACCGATCCACGCACGTCCGTCCCAGGACAGAGGAAAAGCGAAGCCGTAGCAGCAGCGATGGCTACGTAGCTGAACTGTGCGCCGCGTCACCTGCTCGTACGGTTCGGATCTCCACACCCCGGGCGGTACCTGCTCTACCCGCCTACTAGTAGCACCGTCTTCACTAGCCGCCCTGCAACGCTCCCGCTCCGTGTGCTGGCCCTGCCTATCCGTTCATCCTGCTCCAGCGGCGACGGCGACGGCGACACTCCCTGGCTGGCTGCTTTGCGAGAGCGCATTGCCATCGTCGTCGGGACGAGCGGACTGCTGCGACGAGTTCCTCGGGGGCCCACCGGCAGCCGGGCAGGCGAGGGACCGCCCTGCGGTTACGCGGTTCGTCAGGGTCAGATCTGGTAATTCGCCGGGCACAGGGAATAATAATGTCCTCCCACGAGGACACCCGCGGAGTCCGCTTATTACCACACGGCCCCTAGGGACACCCAGAGGCAGACCAAATGCGTTTTTAGCGAAACCGCGGGGGCTGATCCGCGAAACGGCCCCGCGAGTCCGCTCTGCCACGCTTCTCCCACCACCGTTTCCCAGTTCCCACCCCCATCCAACACACCGGCACCACCACCAAGGTCCAAGGCACTGGCACCAACCCACCAGCAGCTCTTCGCCTCCACCCCGCCCCGCCGATGGCCGCTTGGACCGCGGCAGCGGACGCCGACGCCGCGACTGCCAGCGGCGCGGACGAGCCGCAGGCGGCCTGCGACGACAGCGCCTGCTCGACGCCGTTCGTCAGCGCGCCGTCCAGCCCCACGCGGGACCTCGACCGGGACCCCTACCCGTCCCACTTCTTCTTCAGCTCGCCCACCAGTCCCACCCGCGGCGGCGGGAAGGACGCCATCACCGGCGTCCTCGACTTGGACTTCGACTTCTCCTCGCGCTTCCCGTCGCCCTCCGCCGCCGCCATGTCCTCCGCCGACGAGCTCTTCCACAATGGCCAGATCCGCCCCGTCCGCCTCGCCGCCGCGCTGCTCCAGCCCCACCCGGACCCCGCCGCGCTGCTCGACTTCGTCCCCGACACTGCCGCGGAGGCGCGGGGCGCTGGCGCGGAGCAAGAGGCTGAGGCGGACGAGCGCGGCCGCGTCCGGACCCGCTCCCTGCGCCGGAAGGCGCGCTCGATGTCGCCGTTCCGCACGCACTGGCGGTCCGCGTCCCACGCGCCTGTACCGCTGCCGGAGCCCGAGTCCGCCGACGAGGCAAAGCCGGCAGCGACCCCCGCTGCGTCGCGCTCGTCGTCGTCCTCGTCCACCGCCTCCTCTGCCTCGTCCACGTCGTGGTCGTCCTCCCGCGGATCCCGCCGCTTGGGCGGGTTCCTGAAGGACCTGCTCCACCGGAGCAAGTCGGACGGCGGCAAGACCGCCCACCACCAGCACCAGCATTCCCACCACGCTGCAGCAGGTCCAGCTCCGCCAACCGCGGCGGCGGCGAAGGCGAGCGCACCGTCACCAACTCCGTCTCCGTCACCCGCGGCGGCGAAGGGGAGGGGCAGCGGCGCGCCGGGCCACCGCGGCGGTGGCAGGAGGAGGTCGGCGCACGAGCGGCTGTACGAGGCGCGGCGCGCGGAGGCCGAGGAGATGCGGCGCCGGACGTCGCTGCCGTACCGCCAGGGCTTGCTCCTCTTCGGCTGCATCGGGCTCGGCAACCGCAGCTACGGCGCCGTCCACGGCCTCGCCAGGGGGCTCAACGCCGCCGCCGCTGTCTCCTCCAGGTCGTGACTCGCGACCGGCGACGGCGTTGCTGTCATGCTGTGGTACTCTGTCAGTGTGGTGGTATGGTAGTGTTTAGTGGCTAATCCACTGTCAACAAGTGCAAAATCTGCAAAGAATGTAGTAGAACTAGTAGCTTAGGAGATGGTTCTTTTGTGGTTGAATCTGCCTGCTCGCATAATATAGCCTATTGTATGGATTTTGGGGATCAGCTTATTCATCCCGCGGAGATTAGTGGAAACATGTTAGTACTGTTAAAATGCTTGTTCATGTGAACTCATCTTTCTTTGCAATCGGTTTTCGGCTGTGAAAAAATGAAAAGTTTCTTACAGTTCATCTGTGTTCAGTAAGAAACCAGATTCAGCTATTCATTCACCAGATTCTCCTCAACCTTCGTAGACATGCACATTTCGTTTGTTCATTCATTCATAACAAACCGGTCCCTTTCAGCCTGGAGTACTGCCCCTTGCCGAGCTTTCAGAAACCAGTGTGTTCTAGCACGCTTCAAGCTAAAACATGGCCCTTTAGTTCCCAACTTCTCTCCTAAATTCCACTATGCAAAAAGAAGATTCCCCGTCACATCGAAATGTCACTAAATGTAGATGAAATTTAAAACTAATTACATAGTTTTGTTGTACTTTGCGAGACGAACATTTTAAGTCTAATTAGTCAAAATTTAAACAATTTTTACCAAATAAAAACAAAAGTTAATACAGTACAACGTGACCAACACTATTCCAGATTGGCCCTCCCAATTCCGCATCTAAACACGGGCACGGCGCAATCTACGGTTCGTTTCTCCCGATGGGCTGGTGGCACGCATGAGCTGACGACGGGCTCGCGTAGTACGCGTCACGTGAGGGATGGCACGTCGTTTTACTGTGCGCCTCTCTCTGCCCGTGCCTCGGGGGTCGGGGACAGTAATTGTAGAGTGGTACTCCCTCCGTTCCACAAATAATTGCATGTTTTTGACTTCTACATTTCTTGTTTGACCGTTCGTCTTATTTAAAAAATTTTAATAAATATTATTTGTTTTGTTACGACTTATTCAATCATTAGAGATATTTTCATAATGTTTTATTTCTTTTATTATTTGCATAAAAAATTTAAATAAAATGAATGGTCAAACAAGAAGTATAGAAGTAAAAAATGTGCAATTATTCGTGGGACGGACGGAGTACGTAGTAATCTGGAGAGACGGCAGGCAGCACGGCATGGCACCGCCTGACGCCGTAAATTACCCCTGCTGCCTCTTTTCTGGGTGTGTTTAGATGTGTAAAAAGGTGTAAAAAGGTGTAAAAAAAGTACTGTAGCACGTTTTGGCTTTATTTGCCAAAAAGTGTCCAAACGTTGACTAATTAGGTTCAAAACGTTCGTCTCGCAAAGTAGAACCAAGTTGTACAATTAGTTTTTTATTTCATCTACATTTAGTACTCCATGCATATATCGCAAGTTTGATGTGACGGGGAATCTTTTTTCTGCACAGTGTTTTTTCCTGGGAACTAAACACAGCCTCTGTTCCGTGGCGCAGCGCAGCGCAGAACGCATGCAGCTACTTTTTTTTTTACCCGCCCAAGGTAACCGAACAAACGGTCCCCTTTCACCGCCCCGGCCGGCTTTCATCTGCCTGCATCGGGACAGTCTGCCAGCCACTCGCTGCATTCTTGTTCCTGAGCTACAAGACTCGCAGGCAGGCAGCCACCAGCCAAGCACGGTGATTAATTAATGGGGCGATCACTCGCGGTGGTACTGTTTTGTACTGTCCTGTTCGCCTTGCCCTTGGATGCTTGCGTTGCGTCCTGGAGGCTTGTCGTGCAAGCTCCTCGAGGGCGGCAAGCCAGCCTCCTCCTCCTCCGTGCGTGCGTGCGTGGGCGCTACGCAAAGGTCGCATCGCGTCCCGTGCGAACGAGAGAGAAGTCAAGATGTGCCGACCACAGCTGGAGTGCGCACACACACATCACACCCCACAAGTATGGGGTACTGCGTACTCCCTCCGTCCCAAAATAAAAACACATCTGAAGTTTGAAATTTGTCCCACAAATGAAGGTAAATATAGGAACAGTATAGGGGCTAACTGGCAGCTGCCGCAGCTCAGCAGCTGTAGACAATCACGTTGGCGGCAAAAAAATACTGACGGGAGCTACGTGGAAGTGTCTGGACCACTCATTTGCTCGCTCGTTCCCATTGGAGTCCCGTCCAGCGGCAGGCTGCTCCATCTGCACCTGTACTGCCGATCACTGCACTACACTTTTTTAGGGGTAAAAATGTAATTTCACATCTACAGTAGTTTACACATTTGAATCATAAACGTGCTTTTATTATGGGACGGTGGGAGTACCGTACTAGCGCTCCACACTGGCTGAATACACGTATTATATTCAGTGGTATATGTGTACGAGCCAACATTGCTGATTGCCAAGTCTGAGATTACCGAAAGCACAGTTTTTTTCATGTAGAAAAAAAAAGATTACTAGTAAAAGACTTGAGCAATCTGACCATACGGTTAATTTTTGGGGGTTTTTTATTGGACCATTATAACTCTTCTTCGGCTCGAATCATGTCATCTTCTACGTATTCGAGTAAAAGTCAGTGTATTCTCGTGTGATCCAAAATACCCTGCTGCTTCTCTCTCACTGGCGTGTGAACCTCACACGCCAGCTTCTCCTTCCACTCCCAGCCGTTCTAGTTTTCTTCGGGGCTCATCTGAATCAAGTCTTCTTTTAGTCCAAATCGAAATCCTCGACGCTAGGAGCAACCCGTCACCACTGAATTCAGGCTCCAAACAGCCAAATCGACCCTAATCTAATAGGTGAAACTTTTACGATTCAAGCTGAAAAAAAATTATAATGATATGCTTCTCAATAAATAAATAGTAACGGTGTTTCTCCAAACTAATAAAATGGTAACGGTTCCGATAAAAAAACTTTAATTTTTCAGCTACAGAGAAAAAGTGAGCGGCAAAAACAGAGAGAAAGTACATACGGTGCAGGGGACCGGAGGAGAGGACGAGCTGCCCATGTTTAGTTTGCGAAAAATTTTCTCAAAAAGTGCTACTGTATCCATTACATCGAATCTTGCGATACGAGCATTAAATGTAGATGAAAAAAAACTAATTGTACAGTTTGGTTGGAAATTACGAGATGAATATTTTAAATCTAATTAGTCCATAATTAAACACTAATTAATAAATAAAAATAAAAGTGCTATGGTAGCCAAATTTTCAACTTCCCATCAACTAAACGCGCGGGCTAAAGATCCCAAAAAGATATCACACGGCAGCTCCACCGGTGCATGCCGGACGCCGCTGCCCCATCACTGCGTGCGAGGCTGCTGGCGACTGTGCGAGCAGTAAAAAAAAATGACGATGCGAGGGCCTGACCAGAGCGCGATGGATGGATGGCGGATGGGACAACACCTGTCCCGCCCGCCACGCACTGTGACGCGCACGCTCTACGACCACTCACCCATGCGGCCATGCCTCGTCTCGTCGTTGCTTTCCTAATTCCCATACATGACGCACCGTCGTGTCGCCGTCCCTTTCGACCTCGAGGCGAGGCACGGCAGCGCCGGGAACGCCGGGCCGGCCGGCCGGAGATGCTGCCGGGTGCCGGGATGGAATGGATGGATGGCTGAGGCTGACGCATGCAGCGCAGCCCTGCGGCAGAGCAGCAGCAGGGGCGCCATGCCGTTTTGCTGGGAGTAGGGATGAAAACGGATCGGACGGATATCTTTGTTTTCATATTTATGTCCGGATTCGGATTCGAATACGGATAGTATAAAAAATGCCAAATAGGATACGATTGGATATCGACATCATAAATATGTGATTTAAATATTCGGATACGAATACGGTATCGGATATTACATATCCGGACTCGGATACGGACGGATTAAAACCCCTCTAAACGAATTTGGTCTCGATCGGAAAATATCCGTACCGTTAGCATATGCGGCCGTGCGGTGCAGCTGGTACTACTGCTAGCCTGGTAGGGACGGACGAGGGGTCCGTGACGGGTACAAGTGCACTCGATGATGGCTGGTGTGGTGTGGCCGGATAATGTCGTGCAGGGTGCAGGGTGCAGGGTGCAGGGCACTGTCCATGCCTGCATGCCCCCAGCCCAAGTCTCCCATATCAGTTTGTGAATAGAGAAAATAGAAAATACTACTAGCTAAGTGCTCTATAGCAAGATGTGCAATTATTTTAGAGTAAATTTTAAATGATGTACAAATGTATTTATGGGGCCGACGGAGTAACAGCAGAAAGGAAAAAAATGCATACAGGACAAGATTAACAGCTCTCTGTCAACAGTAACCTCATGGCTGAATAGGTAGCTACATACTGAACTGACTTTCACTTGGCAGTGTTTAGATTCCTTCAAACTTCCAAAAATTTTACAAGATTCCCCGTCACATCGAATCTTTAGACACATGTATGGAGCATTAAATGTAGGTAAAAAAAATAACTAATTGCACAGTTTGTCTGTAAATATCGAGACGAATCTTTTGAGCCTAGTTAGTCCATGATTAGATAAATTTTACCAAATAACAACGAAAAGTGCTACATGAACTTTACACCAACTTTTACACCATCTAAACACTGCCTTAACCGTGTGGACCTTCTACCTTAACCGTGTGGACCTTGGGAGTCTTTGACTGATAAATAATGATGAGGACGGATGCTACCCCACTCTCCACGTACGGAGTACCTCCCTCGAGTAGTAGGCGAGTGCTGTGACTTGGCCCCTCGGCACTCATCAGCAGCTCGGCCACCACACCACACCACACCAGATTTCCTCCCAATCATCCTCCCTTGTCACACAGTCACGCACCCAACCAATCTTGTAGTTGTTGTACTCCTCCTGTGCCCTCCCATCGTTAGAACTGCGAAAAGGATCCGATCCAATCCAATCCAAAGCGCACATCACCTAGATTCCTATCATTGCAAAGACGCACAAAAGAAGATGAAAGATATATTCCATCAGTCTAGTTTAGGTAGGCTCCTATTTTGGTAGAGTATGGCACAAAAGAATTTGAAAAAGGTCCAGCTTTCATCCTTCTTATTTTGGTAGAGTATGTATGTGTGGATAAACTTTGCAGAGACAAAAGAAAAGAAAAATGAAAAGAAAGGGAGAAGGTTCGCTGACCTCCAATGGCGAGCGCCCCGTGAGCCGAGAGAGATCCAACGCGATCGGCCGTGGCGCTGAAGAAACTGTAGAATATACAGCGCGCGTGGCACCACTGCCGCTGATTGATTATTGCTGCCCCACGTTCTTATATTTCTTCATTCATCACGAACACACAATCTCCTTTTTGGAGCTCGTGAATTTATATTTATATTTTGTATATAAATATTCGCAGCACTACCACAGCACCTGTTCATGATTGGTGCTATTTTTATGGAGCGGCTGATACATGTGGCGGATTAAGAATTCACCCGTGGATTGCACAACAAGGGCGGCAAGGCACCAATTCAGATGTGTGTGTTGCATGCATCGAAGCCGGTATCCCCGACCTCCGGGTGCTGTGCCCGTGCTGCAGCAGAGGCCGTAATGCCGTATCCCCGGGGGACGATACGTGCTCCCCACCACCTGGACCGCCGGCGTTCGAGGAAGCGGCCGGTGTGCCGAGGTCAACGCCTGTCGCTCCTGGCTCCGGCGCGGCCGGCCGGTGTGCCGAGGTCAACGACTGTCGCTCCGCGCAACCGCCACTGTGATCCCCAGAAGGCTGCCCTGGGGCGGGGAGCTGTGGCCGCAACACGAGTGGCCACTGCTGCTGGCCTGGGTGTAAACAACTGCCACTCTCTTTTTTGTGTCAAAAAAAACTGCCACTCTCTTTTCCAAAAATAAAAGGAAAATAAAATGCCACTCGCAGGCGCAGCAGTAGGGCTGAATTGATGATGACCTGCATCAAAATGAGAGCAGATTAGAGAGAATCCAAAGGTGGATTGCATGTGCCTCTGATCTTGCAGCAAACAAGGAGTATCTTCCTTCCCACTCACAAAGAAAAAAACAAAGAAAGAAAGTACCTTGTGTACTAGTAATTGAACAAGTTTGGCACCAACTGGGAAGGAATTATGCAGCGGGCCATTGTGATTAGCCTGTGGCAAAGTAATAAAGAAGCTTTTAAACCTTTTTCTCAGCAAAGCAAAAGAGCTAAGGATGCTTATAAATCTCTCAGCTGATCCTCCTAATATATACTTTATATAAGCAACAGTTGCTTGATTATTCTGTTGTTTCTGCCTAATGCAGAACAGCTGCGAGATCATTTAACGAAGTAACCGAAAATTTTCCTCTGCTTGTAGTGAAAGGCAGAACCTATGCCACTGCATTCAAAACAAGATAAATGATGGGGAAAAACACTGAAAATTGGCTAAATTCTTCCATCAGTCAACTGACAATCCATAGCAGCACTGCAGCACCATGTACAAATGACCCATCTACTTTATTTCAGAATTAGCATTTCCCCACAGATCCTTGTGTCAGTTGCTTTAATCAGGAAGATTGATAGATCTAATTGGAACATCTTAACCCTGAAGTGCACATGTGTAACGCCCCAACCTGGGAAAACGGCTAAGATCCACTCTACCGAGGAATGGACCACACCTGCTAATTAACTCACTTGCGCTTTCGTCCTTACTTCGCGCAAAAGGTTCGAACCGGAGTTCATTAGCTTCCCAAAGCTCAGGCTTTTAAGTTGGCTCGACCCACCCTCGGGTTCCGAGTACTAAGGCGGCTGCTACAGTAGTTTCCACGACTACAGTACCAGAAACCTTCTATCCTGCAGTGCCAGCACCCCCGAGCTACAGTAGTCGCCGCCCCAGCCCATCATCAGACCGGCCCAAAGGCCCATTAGTGGGGTCTCACATACACCTACCCTTAAGGACTCGACGTCCTCGTCGATGGTCGAACCAACCTACCCAAACGGAACAGATGTCCAGGATCGACTCTCTTGGCCCACGTATATATTCCCAGCTCCCCGGCCCAAGTGTCATGCTCTCACAGGAGTCATGCGCAGCCTGTCCGAGCTCCCGAGCCATATATCCGTGAAACCGCGAGAGTTGCCGTGAAACCGCGAGAGTTGGCTCCGATACCATTTGTAACGCCCCAACCCGGGAAAACGACTAAGATCCACTCTACACGTTGAATGGACCACACCTGCTAATTAACTCACTTACGCTTTCGTCCTCGCTTTGCGCAAAAAGTTCGAACCGAAGTTCCTTAGCTTCCCGAAGCTCGGGCTTTTAAGTTGGTTTGGCCCCCTTCCAGATTCCGATGTGGACTAAACTCGCGTAGCTACAGTGTTCCATGTGCTACAGTACCAGCAACCCTCCGTGCTACAGTACCGACGCACCAGAGCTGCATTAGTCCGCTGGCCCAGCCCATCATCAAACCGTCCCAAGGCCCATTAGTGAGGTCTCACATACACCCACCCTTTAAGACTCGACGTCCTCGTCGAGGACCGAAACCAACCTACCCAAACGGGACAAATGTTCAGGATCGACTCTCTTGGCCCACGTATATATTCCCAGCTCCCCGGCCTAAGTGCCATGCTCTCACAGGAGTCATGCGCAGCCTGTCCGAGCTCCCGAGCCATATATCTGTGAAACCGCGAGAGTTGGCTCCGATACTATTTGTAACGCCCAGACCCAGGACACGGCACAAGATCCACTCTACCGAGGAATGGACCACACATGCTAATTAACTCACTTACGCTTTCGTCCTCGCTTCGCGCAAAAGGTTCGAACCGAAGTTCATTAGCTTCCCAAAGCTCGGGCTTTTAAGTCGGCTCCACCCACCCTCGGGTTCCGCGGCTACAGTAACCAGAAACCTTCTATCCTGCAGTGCCATCACCCCGAGCTACAGTAGTCGCCGCCCCAGCCCATCATCAGACCGGCCCAAAGGCCCATTAGTGGGGTCTCACAACATGCTTTTAGTTTCCAAGACGACATGGATCCACATGTCAGCAGCACCAAGGCATAGACACCAACAACTCAACCTCAAAAGCTCCAGGTTTAGCAGCACGATGCATAAAACACGCGCAAATGAGCCCTGACGCAGCTTCCATGGAAAGCCAAGCAACTCGAAACGTCTCCTCCTCACTTTGTCACATGCTTCAACCCACCTTTTTCGCGGTTATTAAGATCAGGGTCGGGCGACAAAGCTAAACAAAAGCAAAATTACTTGGAGTCCGCTGAGGAGGAAAAAAAAGGAGGACAGGACAAGGGTCACAAGGCCCAACACCGGAAATTTCCCATGAATCTAGGCGGCATCTTTTCGTTGGGAGCTTCACGCCTTGTTTAGTTGGGTAAAATTTAAGAATTTGGTTACCGTAACACTTTCGTTTTTATTTGATAATTAGTATTCAATCATGGACTAATTAGACTCAAAACGTTCGTCTCGCGATTTCCAACCAAACTGTGTAATTAGTTTTTTTTTCGTCTACATTTAATGCTCCATACACATATCGCAAGATTCGATGTGATGAATACTGTTGTAGAAAACTTTTTAGAACTAAACCAGGCCTCAAATTGTATCGTCTTGAGCTGTCCATGTTAGGGAGCCCACAAAAGGAAAATGCCACGGTTTTTGCTGGGCCCAGCATGTGTCTGTCTGAATATTCGGTTCCTAGTGTTTGCCATCCTGTGATGAGAGTGCCACAGGTGCAGCATCGGATTTTTCAGTCCGAGTGCCACAGCTGCTTTCACAGGACCCCATTTTGTGCCCCCATCAACCTAATCCTGGTAGAGTGGCAGTCTTCTCTCTTCTGCTGTCTGCACGACAACACAAACCGTAAATTCAGAACTCGGAGGACTTCTTGCACATGTATTATTTGGAGTAAAGCCCATCACCGGTTCCTAAACTTGTACCGCTGTGTCATCCCGGTCTATAAACTCGCAAATTGACTGCTTAGGTCCTTAAACTTGTTCATCTGTGTTATCTCGGTCCCTAAACTTGTTCGGCCGTGTCATCCCGGTCCCTAAATTTGGAAATCACCGTCCTCAAACTTGTTCAGTTGTATCATCCCAGTCCATAAACTTGGTTTTGAGTGATCTAAAAACTCTATATCAAAACAGAGTGATCTAAAAACTCTATATCAAAAATTAATTCATAACCTTTTCATATGAGCTTGAATGAAGACAAACTTTGTATCAAAATTATAGCCCTCGATGCAATCTACAACTTTGTAGTTGAAAAGTTTTTGAATTAAAACTGTTTAGGGTCCCAAAATATTGTTGTAAATTTATAGATTTTGAAATTTGAAATTTAAAATTATCAAACAATCTTAGATACTGACATAGTCTGTATGAAAGTTATAGTTCTCAATATGATCCACAACTTTGTAGTTGAAAAGTTTTTTATTTGAAGCCATTTAGTGTCCCAAAAATTTAATTTTAAATTTTAAATTTCAAAATCTATAAACTTACAACAATATTTTAGGACCCTAAACAGTTTTAACTCAAAAACTTTTCAACTACAAAGTTGTAGATCGCGTCAAGGGCTACAATTTTGATATAAAGTTTGTCTTCATTCGAGCTCATATGAAAAAGTTATGAATTAATTTTTGATATAGAGTTAGGGACCGGGATGACACAGCCAAACAAGTTTAGGGACTGGTGATGGACTTTACTCTATTATTTGCTATTGAGAAAAGGGTACATTATTTTTTTAAGTTCTAAATACATGTGCATGAAAACTACTGGCCGTGGAAGTAACAGTAAAATTGGCAGTTACGCAAAATGTCCGTGAAGTGTGTTCTCAAGATGTATGTATTGAGAATTTAGGATTAATGAATATATACTATCCCCATGTCAGAGAAACTCATGACAATTAAGAAAAATTAAGAGAACTGAGCAGTGAGTTTGCTATAAAGTTTGAGTCATTGTTCAAGCAATTTCCCTTCTTTTAAGTAAACTATACTTAAGATGCCTTCATACAAGAAAATTACAACGAATATGAAAATTATGTCATGTTCTGAGACACTGAAAAATCAAAGAAGGGAAGCAAGGCACATGTTCAAGTTGGCAAGAAACTAGGAATCTCCAAATCCAAACAAATATGAGAATTTGTAAAGCTCCAGCTAACATGCGTAGTTTGTAAGGGAGAGAAAAGGAAAAAATAGCTTGCCGTGCTGCAATTAAGCACATGAGAGAGACATCTTTGAAGGAACACTTAAATGATCCACCATTATATATGCCTTGTAAGGTTAACATGTATTGCTGCCATGGCAAAAGTTAGTTATAAGTATACAATAGTCAAGCTCTATTGGCCAATATGAATGTCGATAACAAAAGAAAGCTTTTGCAGAAATTCTAGATGTCAACATTTCACATCTAACATATGTGATGCCTATTGTGACATACTATCACTTACCCAAATATGCTCCTCATGGTCAAAGAGCACAGACAATTCTATCAAGCTTTCCATTCGAAGTTTGTTAGGTAATTCACTCTCTGCCATATCTAATACAAACTTCAGCATGATCAATTGACCATAACAACCAACAATGCACCACATATTCAAAGAACACTTTTGTGACTTTGTAAATCTACGATTGGGCAAAACATCTTGCAGCACCTTGATGGCTGCTGATTAAATCTGTACATTTCAAACTCGAATGCATGATAAATTAGAACTCTATAAGGTGCATTTATTGTTGGTAATTGTGTAATGATGCGGGATCTCCATATACCCATCAATACTGAATATATTGATACACACCTAAAGACAAGTATTACATCTTTCTATCTTAGCAATCATAGCAATTGAGGTATTTAGTGCCTATTTTGCCATGAACGAATGTAAGTTTGCTGTGAAAGAATATTGATAAAAACAATCGCCTATTCGACACACCACTGCTACAACGGATGGAATATAGCGAAAAACTGCCAGTATGTTTACCTGCAAATATTATCCATGTCTCTTAGTAGGGTTGGTTGATGCATGGAGATTTTCATTTACAGCTTCTCTATGAAGTTTCCCTTCCAAACTAAAGTTATTTCCACATAGCTATTGGTATGAATTTGTCAACTGAAATTCAGCTTCTTCCATTAAGCTCTGCCCTGGAGCCTTATTCACACTCATCCTCCTCATCAATCTCCTCACCTCCCCTGCCTCCTCCCACCGCTCTGTTTCTGCATAAAGATTGGCCAACAACACATAGTTCCCCGAGTTCCATGGTTCAAGATTGATAAGCTCCTTCAGAGCCACCTCAGCAATGCCAAGCCCAGCATGAGCACGACATGCACTTAAAAGTGCTCCCCATATCGCAGCATTAGGCTTCATTGGCATCCCCTGAATCAGTACGTGCGCCTCCTCAAGGAGACCAGACCTTCCAAATAGATCCACCATACACCCGTAGTGTTCAATTGCTGGCTCAATGCCATGCTCCGACAGCATGCTCTGGAAGATCTCCCGCCCAATATCCACTGCCCCAGCATGCCCACAGCATCCAAGCACTGCCAAGAACGTCACAGCATTAGGCTCCACTCCATGCCTCGTCATCTCCTGGAACAGATCAATCCCCTCAACTCCGTGACCATTCAGTGAAGTGATCATGGCATTCCAGCTCACCACACTGCGCTGCCGCGTCTTCAAAAACACCTCCCGTGCGCTATCAACATCACCACACTTGCAATACATATCCATCACTGCATTTGCAACATGCACTGTACCGTCCAACAAGCCAGTCTTCCTCGCATACTCATGCGCCCACCTCCCTGCCCCAACATTCCCCATCCTCCCACAAGCCAGGAGCACCACCACCAAGGTCCCATCATCTGGCGCCTCCTCTCCTTCCCTGACCATCCTCTCGAAACACTGCACTGCCATGTCATCTCGTCCATGGCGTGCACACCCGGTGATCATAAGGTTCCAGGAAACGACGCTCCTCCTGGATCGCCTGTGCCGCTGCATTTCGTCGAACAGGTGGCGTGCGGTGCGAATGCCCCTGGTCTTAAGGCACGCCGTGATGATGGTGTTGTATGCGACGGTGCACTTGTTCTTTTGGGGCATATCGTCGAACAAGGCGCGGACTTGCGGCAACGGGTATGGCTTGAGGAGAGCGAGGGTGATGGGGTGGTGTGAGAGGAAGCCGAGGCGGAGGAGGAGCGAGTGCAGCGCGGAGAGGAGCGGCAAGGAGGAGGAGGCGCAACCGAGGAGGGGCAGGAAGGTCAGGCGGTCAGGCGCGTGGAGTCGGCGGAGCGTGGAGAGGAGACGGAAGGCATCGTCCGGCGAGGAGGCGGCGGAGAGTGCCTAGACGGCGGCGTTGAGGAGCGTAAGCGGGGGTGGCGGGTCGGGAGGGAGGAGGCGGAGCAGCGGCAGCGCGGGCGGCGAAGGGGAGGAGAGGAGCAGCAGCGCCGCGAGGGCGTGGTAGTGCGGCGACGCGGGGGAGCAGGGGAGCGCGCGGCGGACGGCGAACGCGAGGAGCTCGAGCGGGCGGCCGCGGTCGAGGGGGCTGTGGTGGAGGAGGTGAAGCAGTCGGCGCTCCGCCGTGCGCGGGTGCCACCCGTCTGGGGTGGTCATGGCGGGGGCGAAGGACGGCGGAGGCGAGGGATCGCCGGCGGCGGGCGGCATCGGCGAGACTGTTTCCATTTCAGCTGGCGCTAGAGCGCGCGTGCTAGGCGGTCTGAAATGGGCCACGGACCCGTGCTGGAGGCCTACTGGGCTTGGGCCACATAGTCCGTGGGCTCACTGTCCGCCATTAAAGGATCGCCGCCACAGTCTTTGCTTGTGAACAAAGTTTTAAATCACGATTCTAAAAAAAAGAAGTTTTAAATCACGGGCTACACGGTTTAGCATTAGCGGAGCCAAAAGCTTTTAAGAGCCCAGACAATTCTTATTATACAAAAATATTTAGCTAGAAAATTATAGGGTTCTATTTTGATATAAAGAAAATTTCCTTTTGAACGTCGGTGACGAGACGAGCCCGGCTGCCGCTCCGCCACTACTGTTTGGATGCTGCGGTTTGAGAAACTTTAGTTTTAGAAGCAAGAGGCAAGCAAAACCATGGTTTAGAAAAAAGAGGTATAGAGTAGAGTTTTTAAAACTCCAAAAAGACTACAGTTTCAGCAATACCATGATATTCAAAACCATAAAGTTTGTTGCACTCAAACACTTTATGGCAATCTAAAACCAAAGTAATTCACAAAACCATGGTATTTTTTTAAAACTCCAAAAATACTTTGTATCCAAATAGGGTCTCAAGTCATTTTACCAGTTCTCTCTAGAATATTATCTAAATCTAGGATTCAAGTGTTCCACTCAAAAAAAAAAGTCTAGGCTTCAAGCGGCAATCACCTATACGACCGTGCATGTGCATTTTCTTATAAGCAAGGTTTTAAAACATAGGCTAAGCCATTTAGCGGTGGTCTAGAAGCTATAAAAAGTTATAGTGGGATATAGCACAACAATCTATTTTATTTAGCGGTTTTAGTAAAAACATAAAATTTTTCAATAATCACAGGCACACCAAAATAATCAAATAGTTATCCACAAAAACATAGAGCTAAGAAAAATTTAAAATCAAAATAATTAAATACATGTCTGGGGTTCTCAGATAACATGTATATAGATCATTTACTTCACAATCATCTAATCATTCAATTCAATATACTCACAACTATAATCAACTCATATTCATTCAACATTCAACAATCATCACACTCAACAAATATCCAAGTTCATAACAAAGAGGCATAGATTCCAATAATCTAGAGAAAAGAATGAATAGTTGCCTCGTTCAGAGCTAAAATTTTTCACAACTAAATCAAATAACGGTGTTTAGCAGAGCTAAAGCGTTCATGGTTTCAATAGTGAAATACTTGATGATGTAGTAGTAGTAGACCTCTGGAAAAGCAATAGCAAAATACTTGAGATGATGTAGTAGTAGTAGACCTTTGGAAAAGCAATAGCGAGCTACAAAAGACTCTTTAAAACCATGTTAGTAACTGAAGTGTGCACATCTATACTCTACATTATTCATATTCAGAGTGAACCCAATTGCCTACATGGCTACATCATGTACCTTATTTTAGACTCATAAGTTGATCATAACATATCTCATCCCAAACCTAGGACAAACATATGTGTCTCTCCAAATCTTAGCTAACTTCATACTTATGTCCTCTCTATTCGAATGTAAACAAAACCAAAATCAAGAAAGGAACTAACTGTGTTTTCTATTGATTGTTGCATGCTTATACACATTGAACAAAAGCCTGGAACGATTAAATGGATGACTAGATTTAATTAAGCGTAATCACTAATTCATGAGCTTGTTGATCTATGGGATGTGATAAGTCCAATTTGATTTGTTCTCTTAACACCTCATGATTGAATCTAGTCTTGATATCAGCAAGTAAATTAAAACATAAAAAAAACCTATAAAAGTATGAGAAAAGTATTCATAGATATGTCATTAATACTGGCTGAAAACCTATTTGGTAAAATGATGAGAATATGATACAACATATATGGATTTTCGTACCATTGTAAAATCATATAGGGAAAATCTTTCCACGTAAAACCCATAAGAGAGTTATAAGAACAATGAACAATAGTATGATTTTGTTGGTGTTTCATATCACCAACCAATATGGATTTAGTGTCGCACATGGAGTTCAAATAAACAGCTTAGTACTCAGAGACTCAGAATTCATGAAAAGAAACTCACTGTACGTAGACTTGTACACAAAATCATCGACCAAGAACCAATCCTGGACGGAACAGGGAAGCATCTTCATCTCGCCAATGGACGAAACGAGGACGACGACATTACTTCTACTTCACTCCCTAGGTTTGTCGTCAGGCTACGCACACTGTCGATGTTGCGAGCTTCCTCCAGCTCCAGGCTCTCCTTCAGCTGCAGCACAATGGCGGCCATCGTCGGCCTTTGAGCAGCAGAATCCACCGTGCACATCATAGCAGTGTCGACTAGCTTCCACATGGAGTTGACATCGAAGGCACCTCCGAGCCGTGCATCGGCAACGAGGCCGATGTCACCGTTAGCGGCGATCTTCTGTTTAACACGTTGAACGATGTGGCCATGGCGATGGTGTGGCACTAGTGGGGGCTCGCCTGTGGCTACCTCAAGCAGAACAACTCCGAAGCTGTACACATCGCTGCTCTCAGTGAACTTTCCGGTGCGGTAGTACCTGATCAAGAACAGCAGCAAGAACATTTAAGAAAAACAGAGCAAACGCATGGAAAAGAAGAAGCCAGGTTGCATATATAAGCCACGTTACAAATTTTTTAATAATAGCATATATACACAAGGAAAAAACAACATACTGAGGGTCCATGTAACCAGCTGTGCCAGCTGCAGTGGCTGATATGTGAGTCTGACTATCACTGATGTATGCTTTGGAAAGTCCAAAATCTGCTATTTTAGCTCGCAAATTTTGACCCAATAGAATGTTGCTGGACTTCACATCCCGGTGAACTATTGGCAGCTCGCAACCTTTGTGCAGATAATCTAGGCCTACATGTATATATATCACAAAAATGTGAGAAAATAAAAATAAAATGATTACCATATATGGGGTATTTAATTTTTCTTAAGAAACTTCCAGTTTTCTTTACGTGTTCTTATTATATTATTATTGCAGCTCACCTTGTGCAGCTTCAAGCACTACTCGTACACGTGTCCCCCAGTCCAAGGTTTTAGCAGCACCATTTTCACCTTCAA
Source organism: Saccharum officinarum (assembly GCA_020631735.1). Taxonomy (NCBI): domain Eukaryota; kingdom Viridiplantae; phylum Streptophyta; class Magnoliopsida; order Poales; family Poaceae; genus Saccharum; species Saccharum officinarum. The sequence continues at coordinate 90,222,705 of CM036186.1, read as the reverse complement.
TATTTTTAACAGAACAGAACTGTTTAACAACTTCAAAAGACGTTTCAAATAAATTTACGGAATGTCGTCTCTTTTTCACGAAATTATAGGAACTTTCTTTATCCTATTTCTTTTAATTGAGCCTTACAAATCTAAATAAAGCTGTGATCCTTAAGTTGAGTATACATATTAGCTGATCAGGTCTACATGATGTTACGTGTCATCCACATCTAATTGATCATGAAACGCACTGTGGTTGGAGGTATAGTGTTTGAGGTAACTTGGTGTGCCTGCTGGCAGTTTCTAAAAATCATCCCCAGTTGTTAAGAAGGATGAACAGGATAAACAATCGACATGCAGGCGCAAATCAATTATTCAAATGCAGTTTTGAATAATTCACATGGCTATCTTAATCAATACACAGTAGTAGGTTTCAAATAGACAAACCTCTCAGATGATTAAGAAGACTTCCCTGAGACATATATTCATAAACCAGTCCCAAGTGATCTCCCTCCCAACAGTAACCAATCAAAGACACTAGATTCCTGTGATGCACCTTTGTCAAGCTCTGAACCTAGATATATAGCAAGAATACATAAGAAACAAGAAAAATATTAACTGTAAAATTAAATTGGATTTATAGTGTGTTTTCTTGGTGCCTAGAATTTTAGTTTGTACGTACCTCAGCTATAAATTCATCAATCCCATGTGATGATGACTCAGAACGCATCTTGACTGCAACTTCGGTATCATCTTCTAAACGGCCATAATACACAAGCCCAAATCCTCCTTTGCCTATGAACCATTTGAAATTGTTAGTGAACTTCTGTAGCTCTTTGTATGTGAAGCAGCGATTCTCAGTAGTAAGCAGCAGGTTGTCCCCGTGCTTTTCTCCGCTTCCCGGATCCAGAGCATTCTGAAGCTGTGGATCTCTTGCGAAGTCTGCACAAAGACAAACTGCTGGTTGCATTACAATTAGATATTTAACAGAACGGTCAAATATTGTATGAAACTGTAATAATGCTGAATTTCAGTGGAGAATAGAGCAATAGGATTACAAACCATTATGTTTTGTTCTCTCTCTCCAGATCAAATATACAACAAGTACAACCAATAGAAGCATAGGAACCACTACACAAACAGCAATGATAGCTACTTTGTTTCTTGGCCGACTACTTGGTGGTGGAAGTGGATTGCTGCACGTATGACTGTCAGAATCATATCTGAAAATTACATAAGACAATCAGGTCCTGATATAACCTTGAGGAGAAGACTCTGAAACTGTAATTTTGTTTAAAGGTGGTCATAGCAGGAGACACAATCTAAAATTCAGAAGGAAATGGAGACACTAAGGAGAAAATCAGAACCTGAAAACAAGTGATTCAGTGTAGTTTTTGTATATGGAGTCAACACTCAGATTGTTGCAAGACAAATTTCTGTAGAAAACCAAAGGCTATTAGTAAAGTCCTAGGCTTAGTAATAACATGCAGCAAATATATCCACTTACAAAACTCGAAGGTGGGGCAAATTTGGTAAGGAATCAGGTATTGACCCACTCAAGTTGTTGTAAGACAAATCCCTGAAACATTTTCACAACTACCATGAGCAATCCTAAAAGTGTAGTGACAGTTGATGATTCAAACTTTAAATCAAGGGATTTGATGAAACATGCTTCAAACTATTATGCTGGAGGCATTAACACAAGAGTAATAATGTAATATGCTTCAAATATTGAGACATATAACCATAAAGAATGATTTAATCAATAATTTGGAAAAAATAATAGCACAATTATGCGGAATTTAATTGTCACACTCCAGAGTTCAAACGGCTTAGATTCACCCTATCCACTTACACTTTTGTTCTACTTCACGTAGAAGAGTTAACTAAGCGATGGTGATATGAACTCTACAAGTCTTATATGTAGGTCTAACACATCCTCAACAACCAAGGTGAAACTAAAAACCTACAAACTCATGTCAACATACACATATGCCATCATGGACATAATCCAAAATGGGCCTGATGTCACATCAACATGCCATCAACGAATACACTTCAACAATAGCTTCATCTACTGTATTCGAAACTATACATATTTCAAAAACAAACAAGAAACCTCAAAATGTGGTGTTATCAACCCCTACAAAGTCAGAGTGATCGGAATGAAGGGAGTAAAATAATACAATTTCTGCTCATGGAACGTTGAGGCTGGGGATATATAAATCATGAAAGCAAAGGACACTAGTGTGTTATATATCTACACTTACAAATTCTCTAGTGCCGCGAGAAGTGTAAAATTAATAGATATTGCACCATGCAAAGAGCTGTCGGAGAGATCACTGCATGAGAATTTGCAGTGCAGCATAAATCAGATCACCAATAATATACTATATATTCGAAGGAACCTTCTAAATAGTGATTCAGATACTCACAGTGATGTAATCCTCATTGTGTTGCTGCATTTCACACCTTCCCAAGCATATTTGTACGGGAAACATGGATCACCCATCCAGTTTTTCTTTACTCCATACTCGATTTTGATAGCCATAATGGCTTCAACTACCATATACGAAAAATATATGGTCAGAACTTCTTTTGGTAACAGTACCAGTTTAATCGCCGAGATACATGATTTCTGAAACCAATTACATATACAAGGGTGGAAAAGGAAATGACAATCAATTCATAATAGAATACTTGGCAAACCATTTTAGATGTTCAGTGCAGAACTTAGAGTGACATTTGATCAAGCACGTTGGGAACAGGGTGAGCCGTGGGCATAAGTATTGGTGCGTCTAGTGGGCTTGTGCAGTCTAGGTGGCACTCAAATAGCTTGCAATTAGTTCTATTGTTGAGTATGCCCCTAGAGCATCTCTAGCGGTCTCTAAATAGCTTCTCATATCCCATAAAACTATCATATTAGGGGTAATGAAACTTTTTTCTTGCTCCAGCGGTCCCCAATACATTTCCCTTTTTTTAGTGTCTATTAATATACTTCTCCCATTTTCCCTCAAATAAAGAGGGAAATGCATCTCCCCATATAGCATGAACCCACACCAACCATATGTTTTCAACTATCTTTTCCTTCATGTGCCTGTGGGGCCCACCTTCCATTTGGCTGTTGGGGGGAAATATATTAGGGTACTGCTGCACAAACTTTCTAATATTAAAAATATAATATTGGACTACCCTAATACCTACATGTTGTGGGGTAGATTATTGAAGGATTGCTGGAGATGCTCTTTGAAGGAATTATGTGCTCATGGGAATGGTAGAATAACAGATAATATAGTAGTGGGGAAACTTTCTAATATTAAAAATATAATATTGGACTACCCTAATACCTACATGTTGTGGGGTAGATTATTGAAGGATTGCTGGAGATGCTCTTTGAAGGAATTATGTGCTCATGGGAATGGTAGAATAACAGATAATATAGTAGTGGGGACGACTGATTTGTGGAGGTCGGGTCAATGAAAGTTGGGCTTTTTCTTTGGAAAACTGTGTTGTAGAGATAATAAAAGTGAGAAGTACACTAGAGTAACTCTAGTAGGTCCCTATCCTATTTTTGTGGACCGACTGACAAAATGTAGTTCTAGCTGGTCCTTACTCAGGCCTTTAGATCTCTATCTCAAGCCCCATTCCTGGGGGCTCTCACTAGGCACCCTACTTTTCTATTTCTTCCGTTTCCCTACCACACCTACACGAACTCTCGCACATGCCCTCTTCCCATGCACCACCTCCCCTATTCCCACTAGCCAAAATCAGGCTCCCGTCCCCATCCCTCCCTCCTATCCAAAATCCGCCCTCCCCACTATCTCTACCACCGCCTCCCCCACATCCAGCTACCTTCATCTGAGCTCAGGCTCTCCAGTTGAATACACCACACTGTCATGCCTTCCTCAACTGCCTCTGCCACTTGCATGCCCTCCTAAGCAGCGGTTTGCTTCAGATCCGTCCTCATTGGTCGTCGTCCCCACCTGCATGCCTGGTAGCCCTCCGCCCGATCTCGATCACCCTAGCCATCGTACCTGCTTGTGTGGCTACTCTATCTGCCCTCCACCCAAGCTACAACCTCTCCTGCTCCCTCTTGTGTGAGCTCAACCTCCCCAACGCCTTCCTATCCGAACTCAGCTTCTTCATCCACCTTCCTACCTGAGCTCGACCTTCCTGGTGTCGTCCTTCCAGAGCTCAGCTTCCCCGGCCACCCTCTTGCCCAAGCTTGCCCGCCGATGCTGTCATGCTCGAGCTCGACTAAGGTGAATTTTGTTTCAATTTTTGTCTACATGAATTGGATTGTCAATTTGATTGAGCATTGGAGTGAATTTATCTACATTTGGTATGCTAATTTGTATATCCATTTTTTATGAATGAGGATGATGATTGCGTTCAGTGCATTCCTATGCTGGGTACTATCTGGTAGATAGGATCTAGCCTTCTTGTGCAAGATTTGTAAAGAGCTATCAAATTCCACAAGGGAACATGAAAGTTCATTTCACAACAGCTCAAGAAGCTGCGAGGAAGGATGTGGGGAGAGGCTTTAGAGTTTTGCCATCTCGATTGCTATGACGATGGGCCATGCTCAATTTTGGAACAAGGAGACCCTTTGCCATATAATGATAGCTGCTATGATCATGCACAACATAATCATGGAGGAACAGCGGGATGAGGAAGACGATGGTGGTCATGACTATGACCAAGATAGGGGTGAGGTGCTTAGGGAGGTGGAGTACAATAGCATAATGCACTTGTCGGAGTTGCTCAAGATCCATAGAGAGATTGAAGACAAGCAAGCACATGAGATGTTTAGAGAGGATCTTGTCGAGCATGTTTGGTCCATTCGTAGCTCTAAATAGTTTGATTGATTTTATGAACATTGTTTGTGAAACTTCGGTTGTGATGGGACTATATATGTTTGCCTTGAGATAGATGGGACTTTATTTGATTTTTTAAATTTGAAATTTAATTTAAATTATCATGTTTGAATTCATGGATTTGAATATTAGTCAGTTTTATAAACTCCTAACTTTTGTAAGTGTCAAATAGATAGAATACATAGAGTATATATGAAAAGAGAGGATCAGAAAGTAGAGTCCCTGATTTGAGAGCTCTAGCTAAAGTAAAACCTAGGAATAGAGCCCTGGATGGGCCATATTGTGCCAAGTTAGGTTCGCGACACTAATTGAACGCTAATAATTTTTAAATGTGCTTTGCGATTCATGCTATTTTGTTTCGAAAGGAGTACCGGATTCAGTTGGCAACATAATAAATTACTACCTCCATTCTCTTTTAAATGTGTGTTCATGTTGAGCTCAATCTGTGCAATGGTGACAATAAATTTAAGATATATCTACATTTTTATTTGCGAGTGTATATATCTTTTTGACGAAGGTACGTCCGGTGCCTCTGAGAAACAGAGAGGGGGAAATTGAAGCAGGAAGGAAGACAATGCATGCATCCAAAGGCCAGCGAGATCGATGGACTTACAATCTTGAGGAAATGTCGTGGGACCGTCGACTGTAATGGCATTGTAGATCTCAAAGGCGTTGATCATCGGGGGCAGTTGTGAACCAGCAGTTGCCGTTAGAGTGATGTTGTATGTGCCATCGGTGGACGTATAGGAATCATTGGTGTACAAGTAGGAGGCAGCCATATATGAAGGGCTGTACGAGCTGGACCTCGGCCCGGAGTCATCCTCGTTGATGTAGACATCGAACTGCCGGGTCAGCGTGTCCTGGAAATCGGCAAAATGCAGGAACACCAAGAATGATGAGAGCAGCTTCCTTTTCTCGTTCCATGGTGGGATAGTGAGCACGGTTCCGTTGACGTCGGCCGGCACAACGGCCGAACTGAGGATAGACGCGGGCACGGCAAAATATTGGGTCTCCGTCTCGATGCTGCTGGGATGGTTGGTCGAGTAGTTTCTCCACTGGGGGTTATCCGAAGGCCACCACCAGAAACGGTCGTATGGATCATCAGGGTACCTTCATGAAATCCAAAAAAAAAGAAATGAGCGTGTCAGTGTAGGGTTAAAAACTTGGAACCTAGAGTGCAAAATTTTATGCGGTAGACATAGAACACTTGTTATGTATAATGCATGAATTTGGCTAGGCGGGTTTTTTATTTCCGTGAAAATTTTAGGTTAACCTACTAATTCACATCCCTCTTGGACATCTTATCCATTTCACTCCCCATGAGCTCCAGAACATGTATCCATGGTGGCAGGCTGTCCGAGCTAGCCGGATCTGTATGCCAACTCCGCAGCCTTGCCCCACCCCGCCCACAGTGCCGTCGTCATGGTCGCGATCTTGTTCGCGGCCACCTCTACAGTTCAAGACACCACTGTTCAATGCCTGCAAGCGAGCTTGGTGGGGAGGCGAGGAGGCGCCGAAGCAACACGACCATGTAAGTACGAGTTATTCAAGGATTTCTGTGGGGATCGAGCTCCCTGAACACTACATTGAGCTCTTGGACAACACCGCGCTGTTGGAGCCGTCGATGGTGGTGTACTAGGCCAAGACCCCAAGGTGTTGACTCTGTTGACTGTGTCTGGTGGGTGGACGCTCATGTCGTGGTCATAGACATGGACCGTCTGGATGGCATCGCGAAGTAGTATGAGGTCGTGAGGCGCTGCAGAGTAAGCGGAGCAGGAGCAAGAGCGGCGACGGCTTCCCCTGGCACAGAAGGGGTGGCGCTACCTCTTCGTGATGCACTTCACAGCGTGCCAGTCCTCGTCAACCATTGAGAGGAGAAGAGAAAAGAATTGGGAAACCAGATGAAGCGATGGAAATGAAAATGGATGAAACTTGGGGGGAGGGCTCAGTACATATTTTTAGACCTCTCGAAGGCGTATGGACTTATGGTGCACCAATAAACAATATGGTGCACCAATAAACAATATAAATATCAGAAATGGAATTTAAAAGTTCATGGACCCAAGCATATGTTTGGTTCCAAGGATGAAGTGGGATGAGATAGGACAATCATTTTTTCTGAGGTGTTTAGTTCAGAGTCATTAGAGGAAGGGTCATCCTCTTTGGGAAATTTTCCCTAAACACCGGGGGTGGCTCCATCCCTCCGAATCGAAGGGACGGGGTTATCCCCTTCAGACGGCGTGAGCGACTATTCCTTCTCGCCCGTACCTCCGGCCTACGCTGTATAGACGACACACGCTAAGTGATACACCCAAACAGACCGCTCCTGGTACATTTAATTCCTCTTAGGGCATTAAAGGCAAGAATTTTATAAGAATCACACAGAAATTTAATAGAAATTAGTTCAATTTTACAGGAAAAATGCCGAACATGATTTTTTTTGTTCCAAATAGTCGTTTAATTTATTTGCCCAAATCCAATTCAGTGATCGTTCACCGGCAAGGAATCCAGCGAACGCTCCTACAGACGCGTGCGCGTGCCTCCCCTCCCTGTGCGGTTATGCATGCGCTGATGTCAGTGCTGACATCAACAAAAAAATCAAAGTATTTATTTTTAAATTGCTATAACTTCTAAACGGTGTATCCATTTTAAATTCCGTCTGTACCGGTATGTTCTACACGACAAGCGAACAAAACTAGATCTCACTTGAATTTTTTTAGTAGCAATTTATATGTATTTATAACATATAATTTTCAACTTGTGCATATAAGTTGTATTGAATAACTTACGTACACAAGTTATATAAAATATCTTATGTACATAAGTTATATACAAAAATTGTGTTTGATAACTTTTGTACATAAGTTGTGTTTCATAACTTTTGTGTTTCCATGTTTTAGCATAAGTTATTATTTAATTCGTTCCTTGTGTTTAATAACTTTTTGTGTTTCCAAGTTTTGGCATAAGTTATAAATTAATTGTTCCTTTGTGTTAATAACTTTTGTACATAAGTTTTGTTTCATAACTTTTGTGTTTCAAAGCTTTGGTATAAGTTATAAGTAATAAGTTTTATGTATAAATTATATGTTATAAGTTATTATACAGAAATTAGTACTAGAATTTTTTTTGAAACATATGCAAGTGGGATATAGTTTTGTTCGTCACGTCGTGTAAAACACACCGGTGCAGATGGAATTAAAAACGGATACACCATTCAGAAGTTATAGCATTTTAAAATAAATGTTTCTCTTTTCTTTTTGATGACGTCAGCACTCCATAACAAAGCGCAGGAGGAGGAAAGCACGGTACCATATGCTGTGCGCGTACAGTTGGTTGGCCGGTTTGGTTTAGTTGCTGCTAAAAAAAGGAAAGAGGGTTTTTTTTTCAAAAAGAGAATGTCTGAAAATTGATCGCTGCATTTGTTTTGGATAAGCATTCGCTATTTATCATTATCGATTTATTTGACCGAACCACCCTCCTCCCTCCAATACGTGTCCTACATAACTGGATCGAAGCCTGAACGCTACAGAGTTGAAGCAGGGATGCATCCCAACATCAAAAGTCAAAGATGAAACGTATACCACGTACGTACTCCCTCCGTCCCTAAATACTTGTCGTTTTCGTTTCTCGAGAAACAACTTTAACAAAATATATATTAAAAAATATTAATATTTATAGTACATAATTAGTATCATTGGATAGATCTTTGAATCTAGTTTTTTAATAAATTTATTTGAAGATAAAAATGTTGCACGTATTTTCTACAAATCGAGTCAAACTTGTGGCATGAAAACCGGAAACGACGTTTAAATAGGGACAGAGGGAGTACCTGGTAATGTCATCGAGGCCTGTCCTCATGTTCTGGCGATCATACATGGACATGATGCGGCCCGGCGTGACGGGCGGGTAAAACTCAGCGCCGAGCTGCCTCAGCTCCAGCGCGGACACGAACGGCGTGCCACTGCCGATGTTCACCAGGCACACCGGCGCCCAGCTCGCCCACGCCACGAAGACCGCCTCGTAGACCATGTTCTCGCCGGCGGCACCCACGTCGGCGGCGACCCAGAAGTTGGCCCCCAGGTGCAGCTCAAAGTTCACCGACGAGCTGTTCTGGCCGTCGTAGTTGCCGTACCCAAACCGCGCCCGCACCAGGTACCTCGTGCCGGCGACGGTGGGGAGCGAGTAGCAGTTGCGCACGCCGGATGGGAAGCTCCTCAGCGTGTGGAGACTCTTGGGCCACGAGCTCATCAGGTTGGCGTCCATGGCCATGTGGTTCTCGCCGGTGTCAACGTAGGGGGCGTCGGAGACGTAGACGATGCCGGTGGTGCTGTCCTTGTATCCGCTGAAGTTGGCTTCCAGGCCGCAGTCGATACTTAGGAAGCCTGAACATTAGTGCACCAATGACCAATGGTTGACAATTAATACTCCTATTTTATTACTCCATCTCATGCATGCATACAGTATAATATACAGTACAAACTTTAGTTTGCATGGGTAATGCTAATGGATGATATGATATATCATGCCTATAGGGTAACGCACCTGGCTGACTGACGGCCACACGAAAAGCTGGTGCTAGTAATAGCACAAATAAAGCCACGAATTCAATCGCCATTGATGGTTTTTGATGAGACACGATGAGCAGCAACACAGCTCAACGTGCTTCCGGCGAGGTCTTGCAACAATGGCTATGGCTCTGCCCCATATTTATATTACAAGTGTTCATGTCAATCACTATAAAAGAGAAACTTCCTGTTTTGCCCTTACTTAAGAGGAACTCCTCCATTGAAATTTCATCTGAAATACTACGACCGGTCACAAATACTTGAAAATTTTTATCGATTTTGCGTAGTCTTTGTGGGTACCTTTGATTAGTAATTTCTTCTAGAATATATTTTTAAAATCCTTCAAGCAGCTGACACTCCTAACCCTAAACCCCCGACCCCACCCCACCAGCTGCTCTCTCTTCTTCTCCCCATATGCGCGCTGTCTCTTCTCTCTCCAATCCAACATCCAACATAATCGGCCAAGGACAGCGGCCCAAGGCAATTCCATCGAGGCATCGAGCCTGGTGTACGTAGATTCGGCTTAGGGCGGTGCTATGGCCCCTCCCAGCAGGTGGCAGCGCGCGTGGCCCCTCCGTCCTAGCCAATCACATCACTAGTAGAGAACAGACCTTTGATCCTCGGCCAAAATGGGCTCTAGTCCCGGAATTTTTTGCCCCCGGGACTAGAAATACCTTTAGTCCCGGTTGGTGGCTCCAACCGGGACTAAAGGTCCCTGCCCAACGGCTACTGCGCCAGACAGAGGTGGCAGGGACCTTTAGTCCCGGTTGGAGCCACCAACCGGGACTAAAGGTATACTTTTACTCCCGGTTGGTGGCTCCAACCGGGAGTAAAGGTCTACTCCCGGGCCGTGGCTGCGCCCGGGGTTGGAAAGTTACCTTTAGTCCCGGTTGGATCTATCAACCGGGACTAAATGTTCTCCCTTTATAAATCGGCCGTCTCCTCCTTCCTCCCCGAGCCCGAGCTCAGCACATTTTGAAGCTCACTGGTGTTCTTGCTTCCTCCCTCCCTCCATTGTTCCTCCATCCATTCTTCGATTCCTCCGTCGATTCTTCAGTTGTAAAGGTTACCAATCTCATACTCTCATTTTTTACCATTTTCTTATGCCATTTTATTCACTATATATATTTATGGTTCTTTATTGTGGTTTTTTTTCATTTGTAAGCAATTTGAGCTCAAAATCACTTTAAGCTTGCATATTTACATGAAAGAAGGTTAAAAATATCATTGTTTAGAGATGTAGATAATTTTATAGTTTGTTAATTTTATTTGTTTATAAAAGAAGAAATTTATAGTGTATTAAAAAATGAGTATAGAGAGTAGATGGCAACTGCTTCCGGGTCCTCGGCCTCTCATGGGTTTCCAAAGCGACTTAGGCCGGGCCTTCCTCTCATTCCATGTGGCAAGTGTCGTGATGAGACGAAGATTGTGATGGAGTACCGAGTGAAGAAGGAGGGTCCCAACAAGGATCGTATCTTCTACAAGTGTCCGGATCGCAATGTGAGTTATTTTATCGTATTTAATGATTATGGTTAGTTTATACCTATTTTCATGATGGTTGTGATTAAAGTTCTAATTTTTTGTTTTAATTTCAGTGGGATGGCAGTGGACGATGTTCAGGCTTCTACTGGGAGGAAGAGTATGTTGAACTCGTGCAAAAATATCTTGCACAACAGGCAGATACGGCGGCTAATGAGGCAGTGATCCAGCCGAAGAAGCCCAAAGATGTTGCACAATCGGGGGATCTGTCTGTTTTAGTTGAGATTGGTCGCGAAATCCTTGTGCTCCTGAAATGTATTTTAGCTTTAGTTCTTTTAGTGGTAGTTGAGATTGTCTACATTGTAGCGATGCTTTCATAAATTTGTATCTTTTGTGGTGGCACGCATGTTGTATAAATAATTAATTATGATCTAGGTTTTAATATGATATTTATGTCATGTAATGCAGATGAGCCGTCATTGGATGTATAATGCTGATCGCCGCTCACAAGAGTTCATTGACGGCGTGCATTCTTTATTACGTGCGGCCGAGACAAACAAACGCGACGGTTTCATGTGCTGCCCATGTGCCATATGTAAGAATACAGTGGAATATCCTTGCTCAAGGACTCTTCATTCACACTTGTTCAAGTCGGGTTTCATGCCAAACTATATTTGTTGGACAAAGCACGGAGAAACCGGTGTTGTAATGGAAGAAGATGAAGAAGAACAATGAGACGACAATGATATTATTCCTGATGGTGCGTGCCTCAATGATACTGCAATGGGAGAAGCTGAAGAAGAGGTAGCCGTAGAAGATGAGCCGGCTGATGATCTTTGTCAGGTCATTCGTGATGCACAAAGAGAATGTGAAAGTGAAAAGGAGAAGATCAAGTTCGAGCGGATGCTAGAAGATCACAAGAAATTGTTGTACCCAACTTGTGATGCAGGGCAGAAAAAGTTGGGAACCACACTAGAATTGCTGCAATGGAAGGCAAAGAATGGTGTATCTGACAAGGGATTTGGAGAGTTACTAAAAATCCAAAAGAAGATGCTTCCGAAGTACAATGAATTGCCCGCCACTACCTACGAAGCAAAACAAGTTATCTGTCCTATGGGGCTAGAAATAGAGAAGATACATGCATGTCCTAATGACTGCATCCTATACCATGGCAAAGAGTACGAGAAATTGGATGCATGCCCGGTATGCCATGCGTCGCGGTATAAGATCAGGCGAGATGACCCTGGTGATGTTGAGGGCGAACGTCCACGTAAGAAAATCCCTGCCAAGGTTATGTGGTATGCTCCTATAATACCACGCTTGAAACGTCTGTTCAGAAATCATGTTTGATTGCTTAAACAACATCAAGGTACCATCTGGATTCTCCTCGAATATAAAGGGTATTATAAATGTGCCAGAGAAGAAATTCTGTAACTTAAAGTCCCATGACTGTCACGTTCTCATGACGCAATTACTTCCAGTTGCATTAAGAGGAATTCTACCTCCAAATGTACGTCTAGCCACCGTAAAGCTATGTGCATTCCTCAATGCAATTTCTCAGAAGGCAATTGATCCAAATGATCTAGCTAAACTACAGAATGATGTGGTTCAATGTCTCGTCAGCTTTGAGTTAGTGTTCCCTCCTTCCTTCTTTGATATTATGACACACCTCCTAGTTCACCTAGTCAAGGAGATTTTCACTCTCGGTCCTGTGTTCCTACACAACATGTTCCCCTTAGAGAGATTCATGGGAGTCCTGAAGAAATATGTTCACAACCGTGCTCGCCCAGAAGGAAGCATCGCCAAGGGCTATGGAACAGAAGAGGTCATTGAGTTCTGTGTTGACTTTATTCCCGACCTTGACTCGATTGGTGTTCCTGAATCGAGACATGAGGGGAGACTAAGCGGAAAGGGGACACTAGGGAGGAAAACATATATTGGTATGGATGATGATTATTTCAATAAAGCGCACTACACAGTTCTACAGAACTCCTCTTTGGTAGATCCGTATATTGAGACACATAAGGATCTCTTACGATCCGAGTTTCCAGGGAAGACTGAAGCTTGGATTACGCATAAGCACATGGAAACTTTCGGCGGTTGGTTGCGAAAAAAATGTCAAGGTGATGAGAGCATCCATGAGCAACTGTATTTATTGGCTATGCAACCATCATGGCATATCGTCACATACAAAGGGTACGAGATAAATGGGAACATATTCTACACAGTAGCCCAAGATAAAAGGAGTACCAACCAAAACAGTGGTGTCCGCATAGATGCCACAGACCCGAATGGGAATAAGCAGACATATTATGGACGCATAGATGAAATATGGGAACTAGAATATGCACCTACTTTGAAGATCCCATTGTTCAAGTGCCAATGGGTCAAGGTGACCAGAGGCGGGGTAACAGTAGACAACGAGTATGGAATGACAACAGTAGACCTTAGTAATATTGGGTACAAAGACGAACCATTCGTCCTTGCCAAGGATGTGAATCAGGTGTTCTATGTCAATGATATGTCTACCAAACCAAAAAGAGGGAAAAACGATAATGACTCAACCAAAGAGCCAAAGCGCCACATAGTTCTTTCAGGGAAAAGAGTCATCGTGGGAATTGAGGACAAGTCGGACATGTCAGAAGAATATGAAAAGGATGACCGAATTCCGCCCTTCAAAGTGAACAAAGACCCTAACATCTTGGTAAATGATGAGGACACTCCATGGTTACGAAGCGATCATAACCAAGGGACATACGTAAAGAAGAAGTTCACTGCTGTGCCCACTTGATGATATAGTGATTTAATATAGTGTGTGTTTGAGATATTATGTAATAATTGTGAATTCAGATGTTTATTATGTCATGTTTCAAATTAAATCAATGTTTGATTTGGTTACTGAGTGATGAAATATTAAAATATTAACGTTAAAATGATGTGAAAACAAATTTCCTGTCCAAAACCAATAATTTTAATAATTTTAATTAAACAATACATTTTGCATTAACGAAATAATAAATATTAGTTACATTATGTTTTATAATTCTAACAAAAAATAAAAAAGTTAGGTTATCGATTTTTCCTATGTGCAATAAACAAAAATAAAATTCATATTTTTAACAAAATAATTTTATGCCTTTTATTTAATTTACTATGTATTTAATAAAAACTATTGCATTTCTATTGTATTTAACAAGACTATTCCTTAAAACAGGCGGGAAACGAAACTGCAGGCCACCTTTACTCCCGGGTGGGAAGCCCACCCGGGAGTAAAGGTGGGCTACAGTTTCGTGGCCCGCCAAAAAAAAGCCTTTACTCCCGGTGCGTGTTACCAACCGGGAGTAAAGGTATACCTTTACTCCCGGTTGGTAACACGCACCGGGAGTAAAGGTACCTTTACTCCCGGTTGGTAATACGCACCGGGAGTAAAGGGTTTTTACTCCCGGTTGGTGGCTGGAACCGGGAGTAATTCTCCTCTGCTATATAACCTCCGGCGCCTGGCAGATCGATCCGCTCGTCTTCTTCCTCGTCGAACACCGCCGCCCTCTTCTCCTCGCACCGCGTCCGTTCGTCTTCCGTGACACCGGCGCCGCCGTCTTCTTCCTCGTGCGGCCTCCACCGCGCGCGCCTGTGCCCCTCCTCCGCGCCCGTGTCTCTCCACCGCGCCCTCCTCCGCGCCCGAGGCCCTCCACCGCGCCCTCCACCGCGCCCGAGGCCCTCCACCGCGCCCTCCTCCGCGCCCGAGGCCCTCCACCGAGGAAATAGATCAATGTTTGTTAACAAAATTTTATCCAAATATATTCATGTAGGGTTTTTTTTGAAGGATTTGTTGTAGGATATATAATGGTCAAATATGAACTCAATTTTGACCGCACTCAACAGCGGGAATCAACAGCGGGAATCTCGTAAGCCGTTCAAATCAACGTTATCAGACTATGACCGCACTCTCACCAAGTCAATTGAGGCGGCACAGAAAAAGAAGCGGGCAGGGAAAGGAGTTGCCCAACTCGGACAACAAGCGCACCAATCAATCCCCCCGCTAGTTGTTGGTAATGAATATGGTTCGAATTTAGGATTAATGCATCAGGCAAACATACCTCCGGATGTCGATTTGGATCACCTTGGTGAATTTCTTGATGAGACTGGTCTCGACCTTTACCAGATCTTTGGTGATGGAAACATTGAGAGTGCGGCGGAGGTTGATATTTGGAAGAAAAAATTTGTACTAGGCCAGAGTCTATACAACCCTCAAGCCTTATCTGATCTGGGGACGCAAATGTACCTGCTAAACAAGTGGTACATGCAGGCGTCTACCAGTGGAGACTTCTGCGTTGGTGTCAGAATTAGAGACGGACATTGGTTTCGTGGCGATGATGTTATGTATGTTGACTTTGCAGAATTTCATCAACTATGCCACCTGACCTCTCTGGACAAAGTTATCATTAGCTGCTATTGCCTGTAAGTAATAATTCTTTCGATCTATTATTAAACTCATCATATGTGTGTATATGCATATAAATTATCCTAACAAGTACTATATATATGCAGATTTACAATGACAGAGCTCAGAAAGGAAGGATGCAATGAAATTGGTTTTGTTGATCCCCATATAGTATTCAAAGACCCAATTACTCCAATGACTAATTGGAAGTCTGAGTCAGAGAGTAACCTCATGAACTTCTTAGTGAACCAACGCCACAAGAAGGATATACTCTTTCCCTATAACTTCAAGTGAGTGTTAATCATGTCGATCATAGCCTTAATGGCTCATATGTTGATTCTAGTTAATTAATGAGTGTTATGCGTTATATCCTATAAACATATGCAGCAATCACTGGATATTGATGGACATCGATCTGGTGAAAAGTCACTTGATAATCTATGACTCGATGAGAAAACCACAACAAGACTACCAAGATATGATAGATATTATCCAGAGGTAATTTCGGGATCTCTAGCAACTATATATACACACAAACATGATGATTAACTATATCTGATGACGTGGCAAATTTTTTATTGGGCAGTGTTTGGAAAACCTTTATTGAGAAGCAACACATGGAAAAATGCAAAGCGCCACTGAATGTAATCCCATTGAAAGTAAGTCCCCTGAATCGCATCATCTTTATTAATTAAACATATAGCTTTCACCGGATCACCAGATTGGATGACAAATCTTTTTCTCGTAAAGTGGTGTCTGAGGCAGGAACAGGGGAACAACTACTGTGGTTACTATGTTTGCAAGTTTATCAAGGTGGTCTCCCAAAGAACTCCTACAGAGAGACTCAAAGTACGTTAAAAATACACTATATATTCATTTAATTATTATTATTGATTGTGTTACTATGTCTTTATATATATATATGTACATATATTAATTTATTTTCCTTTAATTCAAACCTGTAGACTCGATGGTTGGAGGAAAAGGTCATACGGCAAGACCAAATCAAAGCAATTCAAGAGTCTATAGCCGGATTTTTTAATGAGCAGGTCATCGATTCTAAGGGCGAGTTCTACTTCGACCCAACACTGCCATTGAAGCCAAGCTAGAGGATGAGAAGAAACTTGTTATGTCACAACAACTATAATGCAATCTTTTGTAATATATGCACATGAAATAATATAATGTAAAATACACATATGCATGCATGCATGTAAATATATATATGATGCATGCATATATATATATATATATATATATATATATATATATATATATATATATATATATATATATATATATATATATATATATATATATATATATATATATATATATATATATATATTTCTATGCTTGAATTGTGTGATTTAATACGTTCATTGTGCTTGAACCGAAACATACTATATGCGCGTATAAATGTATAATTAGCAGCGTACAATACGACTTCGAAAACCTATTTTGAAAAGAAAACAAAAAAATGAAAAGAAAAGAAAAAAAAACCTTTAGTCCCGGTTCGTATTACCAACCGGGACTAAAGGTGCTGGCCATCGTGGCATGTCAGGAGGCACCTTTAGTCCCGGTTGGTGTTACCCACCGGGACTAAAGGTCCTCCTTTAGTCCCGGTTCCTCACCCGGGACTAAAGGACCCCCCTTTAGTCCCGGATGCTTGCTCCCGGGTGGGGAACCGGGACTAGAGGGGGTTCCCCACCGGGAGTAAAGCCCGTCTCTGTACTAGTGCATCCAACTACCAGGAGAGCGGATGCACCCCCAAAGGTATTGTTAGGTTTAGTCCCACATCAGAAATTAATGGTGGCAGAGCATAACATATAAGGCGAGGGCATCCCTCACCTATAAGGCTAGTCTTTTGTATTGAGTTAGCCTAATGCCTTGGTATGTTGTGGGCTCCGATGGACTTAGGCCTGGGAGGCATCGGCTTGTGGGTACAGTAAGTTGGGACAGATCCATTGCACACTCCAACAAGTGGTATCAGAGCCCAAGGTCGAAAAATCTAAAAAATTATCAAAGCCCATGGTCGGAAAACCTAAAAAATCTGAGGGGTCAGATGATGACGAGGGAGCCCCGTCAACGTCTTGGAGGTCACACGGGGTTGTGTGTGAGATGGAGTGTTAGGCTCAGGTCCTAGAAAACGTCTTCTGAAGATCACAAGGGGTTCAGTCTTTTGGGTTGAGTTAGCTCTAAGGCCTTGATATATTGTGAGTTCTGGTGGACCTAGGCCAAGGAGGCATCGGCTCGTAGGTATATCACGGTTGGCGGTTTTGTGATGTGAAGAGTTGGGTCTAATGTATTACCAGGGACTTTGTTAGGTTTAGTCCCGGCGAGGGCAACACTCACCTATGAGATTAGTCTTTTGGGTTGAGTTAGGCCTAAGACCTTGATATATTGTGGGCTCTGATAGACCTTGGCCTAGGAGGCATCGACTCGTAAGTATAGCAAGGTATGCTAGATTCGCTCTGCACTTAGATAGGCATACATTTTCTGAGTCTATTCTACTCTCTTCCTCTCTTGATATGTTGATTCCAATCTTTTTTTCACCAAAGATCTATCCAGATCTCAAGCTCTCGGTGGCAAAGGAACTATTCGTCATCCTCGAGCAAAGCAAGAGCACGAAATTATTCGTCATTTGTTAGAAGCATTCTTTTTTTTTATTTTTCTTTTGTTTTATTGCTTGATGCATTTATTGTTGGGTTATTTCCTATGCGAATGTGTTGTTACGTTATATCTTGTAGAAATATTATATTATTATAGTTAACCAACTAACCGAAATCATGGTTCACATATTTTTGTAAAATTTAAATTCTTTATATCCGATATATCCGAACCAAATTTATAGAATTAACTGAATGCCTATGCTTACGTGGCTAGCTAGTTGCACCAGCTCCGTTTGGCACAGCTCAGCTTCACCATTTAAGCTGTTTTTTTTTTGCAAAATAGCTTCATGAGCAGCTTTTTTTGTTGAAGCTAAGCTGTTTTGGAACAAGTGTTTGACTAAACAGCTTCACATGATGGAACAATTAATAAAATGACTATAATATGTGAGATGAAGCTATGATAAGCTACTTTTTTCAGCTTCATTCCAACTCATCCCTTTGTGAGAGAAGAAGAAAAATAACTTCACCCATTAGTTTTGAAAACAGGTGTTTAACAAAAAAAACAGCTTATGAAATTGTTGTAAGCTGTGCCAAATAGGCCTTCAGTCTTGTATTGTCCATTCATCGTTTCTCTAACCTATTGCACTCCTGCACGCTTGCCCAGCCGCCCACCCCTTTTTCTCCCTCCCTTTTGTCCAGGGTCCTCCCATGCACGTACTCTCTCAGTAAAAAAAATACTGTTACAAGATTCGTGCCAGTTAAACTAGCTTAAATTTGATTGAATTTATAATAAATAGTATTAATAGTATTAATATTTATATCTTTAAATAAAATATATCCTATAATTAATTAATGTATCATGAAATACAATTACATAGTATTTTTATGTCATAAATATTAATATTATTATCTATAATGTATACATTTCTCTGAGTCTATTCTACTCTCTTCCTCTCTTCGATTTCGATCTTGATATGTTGATTCCAATTCTTTTTTTCACCAAAGATCTATCCCGATCTCAAGCTCTCGGTGGCAAAGGCACTATTCGTCATCCTCGAGCAAAGCAAGAGCACGAAACTATTCGTCATTTGTTAGAAGCATTCTTTTTGCTTTTTCTTTTGTTTTATTGCTTGATGCATTTATTGTTGGGTTATTTCCTATGCGAATGTTTTGTTACATTATATCTTGTACAAATATAATATTATTATAGTTAACCAACTAACCGAAACCATGGTTCATATATTTTTCTAAAATCTAAATTCTTTATATCCGATATGTCTGAACCAAATTTATAGAATTAACTGAATGCATATGCCTACGTGGCTAGCTGGCTGCACCACACTCAGTCTTATATTGCCCGGCCGCCTACCCCTTTTTCTCCCTCCCTTTTGTCCAGTGTCCTCTCATAAAATATAGTTATGAGATTTGTGCCAATTAAAGCTTAAATTTGATCGAATTTATAATAAATAATATTAATATTTATGTCTTTAAACAAATTTATTATGAAAATATATCATGTAATTAATTTAATGTATCATGAAATATAATTACATAGTATTCTTATGTCATAAATATTAATATTATTATCTATAGAGTTAGATTAATTTAAAACAGTTTGACTTGAGATAATTCTGAAAATGAATTTACATATCGAGCTTGCGTATGCAGCCGCTTGTCTAAAAAATTGCTTCTCTAAAAGTTAGAAAAAGGCCAGAGGCCGACATCTGCGTGGTAGTGGTGCACATTATCCTCTCTTGTCTACTCCGCTACTCGCACTCTTGAATATAGTTTTCCAAACGGGCTAAGCCCGTTGGGCCGGCCCGGGCACGACACGGATTTGGCACGGCCCGAAAATGGCCCGGCCCGCTAGCACTGTGCCCGTGCCAAGCACGGCCCGAGGCTGTGCCCGTGCCTGGGCCGCATTGGCGACACGGCGGCATGGCCCGAGCACGGCCCGCTCCAACTGGCGGCACGGGGCTGGCACGATTGAGCCGTCCGATGCCCTGCCCCCTTGCCTCCCGACCGTTGGATCACCGCGTGGGGGGGCGCTGCTATATAACGCCGAGCGGTGGCCGCGGTCCCCCACCGGTGAAACCCTAGTTCATTTCGTCTCTCGCTCATCTCTCTCCTCTCTCGTCTCTCTCGCCCGCTCCCCTCCGTCGAAACCCTAGATCCCCTTCTCCTCGACCTCGAGCTCGACTCCGGCAGCCCGCGGCCGGCACGGTGAGACGGATTGGCCCTACACTCCAATCTTCTTCCTCCCTGACCATAAATGTAGCCTCGTCCCCTGGTCTTCTCTGTTTCTTCCGCCTCGTCGGCCTCGTCGCCGTCGCCGGACTCCAGTCATCTTGGGGCTCTGTGTCCGTGAGGATGCGTTGAGGCACCAGGGTGACGGATCTAGCCGAACCCGCCGTCGCCGTTGCCGCTGGCACATCCGGTGCTCCGGCCTAAGACGTACATCCAGATCCGGTGCTCCCCGAGTCCCCGCTGATCTTCTGTCTTCTCTTTTCTTCATCTTTTCGGTTAGATCTATGGATCTGGACTAACAAATTTCTTTCTTTTTGTTTTTCTTTTGTAGCCATTGAGAGACCGGAGGCCGGTAGCAGCGCTATGTCGGAATCGGAGGCGGAGGAGATTGGTCACTCCATGACCATCAACGACGAGCTACGGCTCTGTGGGATGGCCGGAGATGACGAGGACGACGTGATTGGTGATGCCGAGACGCTCTTAGGCCCTCGTGCTGCTGAGGAGCTCTTCAACCGGACTCATGCGCGGCTTCGACGAGAGGCCGCCGCAGTCGCCGCCCATTCTCGCGGTGGCGGTGGCACTGGCGCTGCTTCCGCGTCCGACGGTGATGTAGCTGCTCCTGGTGCGGCCGTTGAGGCCGCTGCCACCGGTGAGGAGGCTGCCAACGGTGAGGCCGCTGCAACCGGTGAGGGCTCCGTCAAGCCATCAAACCGGCAGTCCACCTCTGCATGTTGGGAGGACTTCGAGAAGCTCTTCAAAATTGAAGTTAGATGCATTTTTCTCTATTGAAAGAGATGTAACTTGCATATGCTGGAACCGTGCCTGGGCCGGCACGAGCACGAGCGCGCTGCCGTGCCAAATGGCCCGACACGGCACACTCCAGAGTCTATAGTGTCGTGCCCATGCCTGGCTGATGGCACAGCGGCACTATCAGGCACGACACGGTAGGCACGCGGGCCAGATCGTGCCGTGCCTAACCGTGCCGTGCCCGGGCCGTGCCCATGCCGTGCCGTGCCGGGCCGCCTGTTTGGAAAACTATACTCTTGAACACCACACATTAGCTTGGATGCATTTATTTGCTGGATCCTGACATGCATAGAAAAAGACGGTCCTCGGAGGACTTCTTTTGTAGACTATGCATATGCAAGAATATCCCAGACGACGTGGCTTTACCCTGAGTCGTCTCAGGTCACGTCCTCGTCGCCGTAGTCTTGTCCGGACCGAGTCTGCCTGTGGATCGTGATCACGGTGACGCGCGACTCTAGCTTCTTCGATCAACGCGCGGGCGGCGGTTGGCTTTCCGACGCCGGCCCGTCTTCTTCTTCTTCTCGAATTAATGTATCCCACCGTCGTCCTCGAAAGCTTCTCTCCATGTGACGAACTCGGATTCGGTGACTCGCCTCTAGCAAGTCATGCATCACGACGTACCTTTCAGACCTCTATCTACCGTCCAAAGAGAATCTCACGATTTTGCAGCAGATCGTTCAGCTTTTCCCCTGTGAAATATAGGCGGGAACGATTACTTATAGACTGTTTGGTTTAAGGAGTCAAACAATCTTAGATGAGGTGATGCATCATGGGTTCATTCCTTCAATTTGGTAGGATGACCACATTCCTCGTATTAGCACTAATTATTACTTTGTTAAGAATGAGGTGATGATGCACCAACCTATTCCATTCCATAAACCAAAAAAAAGAGGTGAAGAATTAGTAGATGATGGATCACCTCATTCCCCAAACCAAACGCACCCTTGATTACCTGCGCATGCGCCGCACGGCACCGACGGCCTGACCATGTACAGTCACCGGGAGGGATCACGGTACATATATAGCGGAGATCCACGTTCCGGATCACGGTTCGGGGACGACATGGTACGAACACCGGAAGAAACTGGGACGGTGTGGATCGGGGACGTGAGTTGGGACGATATCCCAAAATAAACTGGATCATTGAGGAGGAGGAAGCATGCAAATTCTAAATCGATATTCTCATCAAAGAAACAAACTTATGACACCGGCGGCCGTGTGCAACTGGCGACGCAGCACGGCAGCGGCTGGGGGCGTGGAACTAGAGCTGGAGTGGCGCAACGCAGAAGCCGTAGGTGGCACGGCTGCGCGGCGTTAGGGCCTGGGGTCGGTCGGGCGCTGGCGGCGGCGCTTGGTGTCGACTGTGCAAGCAATGGAGACTTGGAGAGTTGAGATTTGAGAACGTAAATAGGCCTCCAGCCCAAATACTGAAGTTGAAATATTTCATTTCTTTATCATTAGATTAGAGATCTATGAATTATTTTTTTCTCAAAAAAGACCTATGAATTATTTTATAGAGTCTCAAAAGATGTTACAAACAGCCTAACGTCAAATATCCTGAGATCACGATCCTCATTCCATACCATAGCTACGTTCCGAGTACATCCTCCCAATTATCTAGGAATCATGATCCCCTCCTCGAACCAACGGTCCCGAAGAGGTATATCCCCTACGAACCAGAAACTTCAACTTGTCGATCCACATCCCACGTACCCTACGTATCGAGAACTTTGTGGCTGTGGGTTTGATGACGAGATGTCGTAGGGACCCCTTCTAGGAGCGCTGCAGCTACAGGGACATCATCGAGGAGCACCACCCTCGCGAGTTGCTTCACTGCCTCGCATCAGGTTCAAAATAGATCCTCTTCTTAGCTTCCTATCAAATTGTGGCGGACCTAATGCTGCTATGATGTCGTGATGCTATTGACAAGATTTTGGCCTTGTTTGGATCACTACTACAAAAAAATCTTTCGCGAGGTGTTTTGGAATTTTTTCGGAGGTGGGCAACACTGAAAACCGCCTCGGTTAATGCCTCGATTAACCAAGGCGGTCACTTTTCATTAACCGAGGCGGTTACAATTAACCGCCTCGTAAAATCAATTTATGGAGGCGGTTATACATAAGAGGCTTGCCTCGGAAAATAGAGCTATTTTCTGAGACGGTTATTTGTAAGGAGCCCGCCTCGGTTAAAAGGTCAAGCCCACTCCAATTTGAAAAGCCCATATCGGCCCGATATATGACTCCAAGTATATATACAGCAGCTAGGGTTTCACCCTCTCTCACTCATCCTCTCCTCCCTCTCCCTCAGCCGCTCACACTGACGCCCCCTCCCACACTCGGTCTCTCTCGCGACTCTATCTCTCTCTCTTTCTCCCTCCCACACTCAGTCTCCCACATTCACAATTATATTAATGCAGAAACTACTTATAGTTTCTATAACTCGAATAAGACACCACAACTAGAAACTATTGTTTCCAATACATACATAGTTTAAAAGAGTAGTTTCTACAGAGAAGCAAATTTAATATACAACACAAACACACAAGATCAGCTGTGGCACATAGCTGTGTCGTGTGTTTGAGATCCTCTATCGCCGGCGTCATCTTCTTTCTTCCTCTCTCTGGCGCAGATTTGATGCATAGGATGATTCACTCGAAGCATTGCATACGTGAAAACAAAAGAGATTTAGGGGGTGTTTGGTTACACCTCCTAAACTAGTCGTTGTTTCATCAGATGTTTAGACACATGCATAGAGTGTTAAATATAGACTATTTACGAAACTAAATGCACAGATTAAGACTATTTTGCGAGATGAATTTTTAAGCCTAATTAGCCCACGATTTAACAATGTGGTGCTACAATAAACATGTGCTAACGATGGATTAATTAGGCTTAATAAATTCATCTCGCGGATTACTGACAGATTCTATAATTTGTTTTTTTATTAGTATTCGAACACCCCATGCGACACCCCCATATGACACCTCCTAAACTTTAGTCCCTGAATCCAAACACCCCTTAGAATGTTGGATTTCTGCTCCTAAATTCTCCGATCAGAAGAAACTATCGGGCGTTGAGAGCAGGGAAAGCACTTGATTCTGCGACTGTGCTTGGCAAGGGGGACTCCGTCGCACGAGCACACACGTGAAGGGGCGGAGACAAGAGCGCGCGGGGAAAGGGCAGGGTGGGACGAGCGTGCGCACAAGATCTGGAGCAAGATGATAGAAACGACACTGGCCTTCTCAACTCAGTCGCGATATAGTTTCTTCGGCCTCGATACAAATGTAGACGTCGTTTCCTAACAAGGCCAGTCTCAGTGGAGAGTTTTATTGCACTGTTTCCAAGACTGCCAAGTCATATAGAATAAAATAAAACTTGGATGAAACACCATTCCCACTCTCAATGCAAAGTTTCATAGGCATTTAATTCTAAGACTCGTAGAGAGTTGGTAATCATGCCAAGAGAGTTTCATCTCCATGAAACTCATTTCTTCTCTCTCTTCATTAAAACATTGTCATATCATCAAAAATGCATATGTGGTAGGCTATTAAATGTAAATGAAACTCTTATGAAACTTCCACTGAGACTGGCCTAAGAAACGGCTTCTGTTTTTCCCCCTCTCTCTTTGTTTACCTGGCAGTGCAATTAATAGTGATAGAAACTATCATGGTTTCTGTATTGGGAGTGCCCTAAACTTGAAAATTATTAATGGAGCACTTAATTTCATTGCTTTAAGTGCTAACAAAATACTACTAATCTTGCTCCCTCTGTTTCATTTAATTAATGTCATACTGGCACCCCCTCTTTTTCTACTGAAGCTCTGGCACTGACTACGTATGCCATGTGTTTTTTTTTTGAAAGATGGCAATTTTGTTAGAAGAACAAAATAAAAAACAAATAGGTGGCCTAGTTTTTGGTGGAAACCAAGCCAGAAAAAATAAATAAAACCATACAGACACAGTTAGAGAGTGCGGCACTCCTCCCATACAACTCAACTGCAACATAATTACTAAACACACTAACAACTACGCTGTACTGCTTGGAGCCAACTTGGTGGAAACGACCTAACATCTCAACTGAAACGACCCAACATGCAATTAGTCGGTGAACACTCTCCTCAACTTTCTATGAAACTCGACTAAACAAAGGTGTAAAACCTGGCAACAAGCTCTGAAACTTCTTGACATGCACTCCCTAGTCCCTAAGCACAGCAAAGCGCGGGTCACCACACAAGTGAGATTTACGCCAGAGTCCGCGTGAGTGTCCTGCACGCACCGCGGGTAATTAAAAATGAGCTCCTCATGGCGTCGTGGTACTAACGGAACCGGTGCGGATGCCTACTTGACTTTGTCGTTGGGCCGTGGTGGGCGAAAGGCCTACTTGACTCTGTTGTTGGGCTACATATTGCGTCGGTTCACCACCATCAATCGTGAAAGGACCGCGGTAGACTGACCCTAACATGCAGGCCCATTATAGATTAATCTACCCGCGGCCTGCGGGGACTATTCTTCTGAACTCTAAAGTGTGCACAATTGCAAGTTTGCACATCCACAGCTACTGCAAGCCATCTTTGGTACAACCAGAGCATGGGTTTTCCTATTTACATATAAACAATTTCAAACACCAAATCACTTGCCTACATTCTGTACATTATTCAAATTCACGACACATCTCGTCTCAAATTACTCGTCACAAGACAGACATCCGTGTGTCTCCCTCCATACATAGACCTAAGTTCAGCTCAGAGTTTGTGGCCACCAGCTACGCTACGCCCCTCATCAGTCACAGGTCGAGCTTGCTGGAGAGATACCAGGAGTGCATGGCCAGGCTGCCGAAGGCCATGATGTTGGCCAGCGACGACAGCCCGTGGATCATCCCAAACTTCCGGTTCATCGCTGCCAGTGCGGGGCTCCTCTTTGCCGTCTCCGCGTTCTTCGAGTACCCGACCTCGGTGCCGATGCCGAGGTCCTTCTCCATCTTGTGCCTCTTCATCATCATCTGCGCAAGCAGAGCCCTCTATAAGAACAATAAGAGATAATGACAGGTAGAAAAAGATTAGTGCTTAACCAACCAAAGGCATATTCTCTGTCTTCTTTTCCCCCTTACTTGTCTACTTGAATAGTACAAAGAGTTGTGCTCAGTGTAGATTTCAGCTATCAAGATATCTCATTTGTCAAGTTTGTTATCTAAATAAAAGCACAGAAAAAGATGACCTTTAAAATGCATTGTAAATTCGTGACAATCAGATATCTGAAGGTTCATACACATGCATGGCCCGATGGCCAGACATACCTCTATGATTCTGGTCAAAAGCTAGATTCTTGCCTCGCAAATCCCAACACTACATGGCTCACTAAAAATCAAAACATAGCGGATCCTGTTTGAAAAAGAAAAAGAAAAAGAAAAAGGAAAAGAAAATGACAGGGAAATCAAAGTGTCAACAAGCTGATTGCAATTTGGCAAAACCCATCTTGGCGGTGCCAAGTTTGCGAAGCCATTTATTGGAAATGGCAAATATCCAAGTTTCTATGATTAGACAAGTTTTCTACTCCTGATTCCCAAAAACAAATCTATAGGTTCCTGTATGCACCCCAACGATTTAGTACTCAGAAACAGCAGTCATAGTCATGACCTATATAACAATATAAATCTTCATCAAAGTGTCTTCCCTTTGCCTTACATACCTCAAATACCAGGGCAGTTAATCTCGAAATTGGAAATAAACAGTAAAAAATATGTACCCATTAGTCCTGAGTTTATCGTGTACAGTGTACCAAAACTATAATACCGTGTGTCGTTTGGCAAATGCAAAGAGAGGTACATAAAAAGATAAAGAGCATGAACAAAGTATATCACCTCAACAGTCATGGGCGTGAAGACCAAAAGGTTGGACAGGTTACAGCCAAGGGCTGAAATAAGGAACCCAAGCTGGTAGCGCTCAATGGTTGATGCTGTCTTCCAGGGGTGAAGGTACGCAAATGCTGCCACGGATATCGCTGAACATGCTGATATCAACATGAAGTACGCCGGGAACATTTTCCCCTGCAGACTCCCAAATTGGTGTCTCGGCAAGTACCTTCCAAATTCAAAAAGGATTTATCAACACATCATCAAGGTTTACACTTCTAATAAGGGAATAACTGACCCGCACAGGGTGCTATTGCAACTGTCACAAAAAAGGGTGCTATTGCAACAAGGACATATATGCTAAGCTTTACTTTTCCGCTGGGCTTCTTAGTTCTCACTATAACAAGGTGTTACACTAGCACTGTGTAAAAAATTATTGAAGGTATATTTTAACAGCTGAGCAAAAGGAATAGCTTCTAGACTCTAAGACTACACTGAATATTACTCAAAAATCCTAATATGTAACCAACAAACAAAAAAACCACCCCACTTACTGGAAAATGGCAGTGGTGCTGGCAGAATTTTCAGAATGTTTAATGAGAAAACGGTGAACAAAGTCATCATAGTGTCCAGAAGCTTACATCTATTGTTCTAGCACCTAATAGTAAAAGGTGTCTCGATATGACATAAGAGTACTCCAGACATCCCAATTCTCCTTCCCAGCATATCTTCAAGCTGGAAGTCCTATTTTTGCAGTGTAATTTTTCAGGACTAATAGTTACCAAATTAAGATGCAGATCCAGTGAATTCGTGAGGAGCAAAGACCCATGCAACTACAAGTCACATAATTCTAAAGAAAGATTCCTGCTGCTTCTCATCTTACAACCATAATTCAAAATCACCATGTGAAGTACTGAGTTTTCCTCAAGGTTCTTCCAAGAACGGGTGCTGTGCACTGAAAATATGAAATTGATTTTGAATCGCTGCTGACAGCAGCAGCACATCAAAATCAGGGGTTTATCTTGGGTTTGGGTGAAGTACTGAAGTGGCATCGGCAAGGAAGACAGGTGGATCGCATCTCTCCCCGTCTCCCAACCTTTCCTCTGACTTGGGGACGGCCCGTGCGTGTGCTGTGGCCGGTGGGTGGTGAAGACTCGGCGCTCCGAGCACGGTCAAGCCGATGCCGGAGAGGGAGGGACGACACGGAGTGGCGACCGTGGAGGGGAAGAAGACGTCCCAGTCCGGCGGCAGCCATCGCCGACTCGCCGTCGCCGCGGTGGTTTTGCAGATAATCCCCTGATTTACAGAAAAGCCCCTAGTATTTTGTATTTAACCTCTCGCCGTCGCCGGATCCCGGCGCCTGGCGGCGGCTGAGCGAATGCTGGCGCACGCCGACGGCGAGGCAGAGGAGGGCTCAGCGCGGGAGTGATGCTTCGCTTCCTCCTCGAATGAAGCTAGCAGCCAATAAACCCCGACTCCCCGACCCGAGTCCCAGCGACAGCGAATCGACGCGGCGGCGTTTGCTTATGCTTAGTGCTTGCTTACTTGAACATGACGATGCCGCCGATGAAGGTAACCCACAGCCCGGCGCCCCAGGCGGTGGCAAAGGCGAGGACGTGGACCAGCCTCGCGGCCGCCGCGGCGCCGGCGCCGGAGCCGGAGCCGCCGCCGGCGCCCAGCGCGTCGGGCGCGAAGAGGACCCCCGCGGCCAGGAACGACACCGCCGTCAGGAACCGCGCCGCCCACCCCATCGCGTGCCCGCTGCCCTCTAAGCGAGCTCCGGACGGGTGCCGCCTGGCCTGGGAGTCGTGGAGACTGGAGAGCGGGGAGGACGACGGCGGTGAGGTGAGGTCGCGCGTGGGAGCCTGAAACTGAATGGGAGCTTGTGAGCTCTGATTTTGAAGGACGGCCGGCTCCGTTGACCGTTGACGGCCCAGAGAAACACGTGACGATGACACCTAATTTTTTTATAATTTAGCCCTTTTTCTGTTAAAAAATCAGGTTTGGACCTCAAAAAGTAAAAAATCTAGATTTGGACCCTTTTCTCGGCGCCGTGACTTACGGCGTCGAGGTAACACGTCTCGACGCCATAGATCACGGAGCCGAGGTAAAAGCTTAGAAATGACGTGGCTGACGACGTGGTACTAAGGTCGAAAGAGATCAGCCCCACAACCTCGCCCCGGATCTTGGCGCCGAGGTCGGATATCCAGGACGCGGGTTCACATGCCTCCTTACTTTTGCAAATGAATGTTAGGCCTTGTTTAGTTACCCAAATTTCTCCCCAAATTCCACTATGCAAAAAGAAGATTCCCATCACATCAAAATGTCGGCACATGCATGGAGTACTAAATGTAGATGAAATCAAAAACTAATTGCATAGTTTTGTTGTACTTTGCGAGACGAACGTTTTGAACCTAATTAGTCAATGTTTGGACAATTTTTACCAAATAAAAACAAAACGCTACAGTGTAGCTACAGTGGTTTTTGCAAATTTGGGATGTCCCAAGTTGGGCATCTAAACACGCCCTTAGAGGAGTTGAAAAGACCTGACATAGTGTGCACTATGCCATGGCGAGCTCGATGGGGCCTGTCCTGTCACGATGGAATTGATGAAGGCCAAGTACGGGTACTAGCTTTTTTAATAACTCTTCTTTTCTTTCTCCTCTCTCATCTCCAATAGCTGATGCAATTGCATGTTGTTTTAGTATTTCCGTCAAACAACTATGAAATAAAATACATAAATAAACCAAACCACTAAAGTTAATTAATCTTGGGCTATTAATTATAACCAAACCAAACCAAACCACCAAGTTCATATACCATTAATTATAATGTTGAAATTATCATAAATATAAGTTTTTAATCAGCCTGCTCGGCTACGTTTCCTGTGCAGTACCTTTAGCTAGTTTATTCTACAGTATTTTTCAACCACATCTACAACAACAAAAAAAATACAGCCGTGCAGACCCAATCGTTTTAAATTATATAAGTATAATAAGTTTTTAATAGTTTTAAATTATAAATATAAGTTTTAATAATCATAAATATAAGTTTATAATAGCCATAAATATAAGTAGCGCGGAAACTAGTCGACAAAGGAGGGATAGAGAGCTCCTCTCGACGGCTGAAAATTACGAATTAAAACCCCATGCAATACAGTATCACATACAATTATGCAAGCTATTCACTAAAACATTAAATCTTCAAATAATTTTATTACGAAAGTATATTCAACGATCTATCTAATGATACTAATTATGTATTATGAATATTAATATTTTACCATGCTGTTGTGTACGGTTTTTATTTTTTTTGCTACCCTTCCACAAAGAAGTCTACCAAGTTTCTCATAGTTTTTTTGCTCTCATAATTTATACATGAAAGTAATATAAGTAGATTCATCTCGAAATGTAGTTTCATAAAAGTATATATTAACTATATTTTATAATAGTAAAAAGTAACTGTCAAAGTTGTTTTTCGAGAGCGCGTCGCTGTCCAAAACAACATTTTTATTAACCGGAGGGAGTACAATTTTACAACTCAGGGCTTGTTTAGTTCCTGAAATATTTTGCGAAATGTTACTGTAGCACTTTTCATTGTTATTTGATAATTAGTGTCTAATCATGGCCTAATTAGACTTAAAAGATTCGTCTCGTGAATTTCGTCTAAACTGTGTAATTAGTTTTATTTTTTATATATATTTAATGCTCCATGCATATGGACAAAGATTCGATATGATAGAGAATCTACCGTTTTTTTGCAAAATATTTTGGAACTATACCAGCCCTAAGTTCATCCCGCGCATGTCTTTAGCGTAGGCATGCATCAAACACTGGCGTTTTGGCAGCTACCCTCCTAGCAGGCAGCATGCATTGTATATGCATGCATGTCTCCTGCCTCCATCTTTAAAAATGTGCGTACCTTTTCACTCAAGGTTGATTAAAGTGAGTAGAAGGTGTGTTTAGTTCCGCGAAAAGGTATAAAAAAAGTATTATAGCATGTTTTGGTTTTATTTGGTAAATAGTGTTCAACCGTTGACTAATTAGGTTCAAAACGTTCGTCTCGTAAAGTACAACCAAAATGTACAATTAGTTTTTAATTTCATCTACATTTAGTACTCCATGCATGTATCGTAAGTTTGATGTGACGGGGAATCTTTTGTTTGCACCGTACTTTTTTTTTGAAGTAAACACAGCCGAAATCTTTCACATTCATCTACAGTATAGTTGTATACAATTAATCAACATGAATGTGGTTACATCAAAAGGTTTATTTAATTAGAAAATATTGATCAAATTATTGATAAAAAAATTAAAAAAATTGATTATTGCTATATACTCCCTCCGTCAGTAAAAGAATGCAATTATAGGATCCGTACCGGTCAAGCCAACTCAAGTTTGACCAAGTTCATAGCAAATAGTATTAGCATTTATGTCTTCAAATAAATTTATTATTGAAAATATATTTTATAACTAATTTAATGATACTAATTTTGTATTATGAATGTCAGTATTTTTTTATATAATTTTAGTCAAAGTTCAAACTGTTTGACTTCTTGAAAAGCTAGAATTGCATTCTTCTGTGGACGGAGGGAGTACAAGATACCTTATAACTATTCATCTGTTTAAAATAAGTGTCATTCTCGTTTCCCAATAAGTCAAACACTTAATATTTATATTACATATACCCAACGTACTAAAAAATAAAGTGATCTGGACAACATTTAGCATACTCCCTAATCCCTACATTTGAAGTCTAAGTGTACATGTTTTTGTGCACTCTACTAGATAACAATGAGTTCGGATTTGAACTTGCCACCAGAAAATGAGAAAAGTTGTAAAAACCGTTCATTTTGTTATTGTAGATTTGGTTAAACTTTTAAGACTAAAATTATATATTCACCTTATTCGGCTGGCTATAAACGCACTGCTAAATGGCTGATGCTGATCCTAATTTGTTGTGAGAGAAAAACACTGCTGAACGGCTAGCTGATTCTGACAGATTAGTTTAAGCGAACAAGTTTAAGCGAACATGGTGATTTATTTTGGATGGAGATAGCATATTTTATTTTTGCAATGTAAATAAATAAATGCTCTAAATAATGTAAAGATGAGTGTATGTTGTAGGAGTAAATGCACTTATGTAGTTGGAGTATCCCCTTGATTAGTTCTCCGATTCTCCCTAAATTTCACTATGCAAAAAGAAGATTCTCCGTCACATTAAAATGTCGACAAATGCATGGAGTACTAAATGTTGATGAAATCAAAAACTAATTGCACAGTTTTGTTGTACTTTGCGAGACGAACATTTTAAGCCTAGTTAGTCAAAATTTAGATAATTTTTACCAAATACAAACGAAATACTACATGAATTCTGATACAGTGTTTTTCTCCTCAATTCACTTAACTAAACTGAGGCCTATGCATGCATACAAAACTGAGTCCCTTGCTCAACTGCGCGCACAGAGAATCACCGAGGCAGCAGGCGTCGGCCCTCCTTTCGCTGGCGCACTGTGGCACTGCGGCTGTGTTCAGTTCAAAAAACACTATGCAAAAAAAAATTCCCCGTCACATCAAACTTGCCATACATGTATGAAGTACTAAATGTAGATGAAATCAAAAACTAATTGTACAGCTTGGTTGTACTTTGCGAGACGAACGTTTTAAACCTAATTAGTCAACGGTTGGACACTATTTATCAAATAAAAACAAAACGTGCTACCGTACTTTTTTTTTATACTATTTCAGGAAACTGAACACAGCCTGCATGGAGGCCATCAAGAGCAGGAGTACTAGCTAGGGTAGCATAGCATATAGGAGTATCCTTGAGCAGAGGCTTTATTACTGGCCGGTGCGTTTATTTGTTGGGAAGTGTCAGACCATGTCTCCACTTACCGATATGCGAGGCCTCGACGCCCACATCTACGGCGCCGAGGTCGACGCCATGAGTTCTGGCGTTGAGATTCGGCCACGTTAGTGCCACGACTGATGCCACGTCATAATTGATCTCGAACCTCGGCGCCATAGGTCACGGCGTCGAGATGTGTTACCTCGGCACCGTGCGTCACGGCGTCGAGCTCTGGGTCCAGAAATAGAAATAAAACGTCCAAGGGTTTGGATGTGAATATTTTAAAAAAAAAGACTAAAAAATAAAAAATTCGGACGATGACATCCTTTGTTTCTGTAAATCGTACTTAGTACTGTACGTACTACTAGTACATTTGTTGCATTGTCTTGCTTGACAAATCAAATCATTCTATTTTAAGCTAGATTTCTCGGTTTCAAAAAAGCTAGATTTTTCGCAAACTTAAAAGTGCCGGTCATCAGTAAAGAAGACTTTTTTCTTTCTTTTTGATCGATCAGCAAAGAAGACATGAGACTTGAGAGAAACAACTAGTGAATTTTGGTGGAGTCACGGAGCCCAACAAATCCATGGGTGTGACCACTGTCTCACAAGCACAAGCTGTGTACACCAAAATCTGTGGGCAGTGGGGCCAAGAGGCCATAAGGACCAAAGAAACTACCGGTATCATTTGAATCCAAAGAGATTTTAAGAATTTGGATTCTAGCTTAGGGATTTTTGAATCCAGATTACAGATAACTAGGTACCCATAATATTATGCCATTGCTGACTCTGGTGAATGTTCAAGTGCGTAAAAAGGCTTAGAACATTCACAAAAAAGATAAAGGCTTAGAACTCTGGAGAGGACTTGATTGAGCTCTATCCATGTTCTGTCTGCATCGGTTCATTAGAGCCAAAGCCACTGTGTCTGCAGGGCACTCCGGCGAGCCTAAGGTCGGTGACGTCGAGTCCACCTAGTTCCTTTGGTCGGCAACCGTATTTCACGCCACCATGCATTTGCCTTGGACGGAACCTTCCTTGCACATCTAGAGGAACAGGTGGGGGATTGCATCCGTTTCCTTGTGGACCTATGTTGTGATATTGACGCCTAACGCGGAAGCGATTGCTTGGATCTACTTAAGAGAGATGCTTACGAGAGATCACACACACACCACACAAGAGACTCGATATTTGGTAACGAGGTTCGGCGAAGCCTACGTCCCTGGGGCATGCTTACGGGCGCTCCTCCTCGAAACTGTGACACCGGCCGCCCGGGGCACCGGCCAAAATCGCTAGCACCCACCGCGAGCCTGTCACCTTGTGTTGCTTCTCACTCTTGTGACTGAGTGGGTTACAAGTGTAGCCCCCTCCTTATATGGAGGGGCTGGGTTACAAGAGCCAACACCTAGCTCACTTAACCCTATACTGCTTATTACAACACAAGTTCACTGTAATCCTAATTAGTACAAATAAATATTCGACACATTTCTCACAAACTCCACCTTGGCGAATATTTTGCCACCTTGAAGTCTTGCCATGCCCGAACAACCATGTACTCCGGACTTGAGTTATCGACTTCGCCGCTTCACGAAGAGCAGCCCGACGCCTCAGGAAACCTTGATACTATGCAACTCCATCCCAGTGATTCCACCTACAGGACTGCACCCTTGCAACTTAGGGTGTGTTTAGTTCGCGAAAATTTTTGGATTTGGTTACTGTAGCACTTTTGTTTGTATTTGTCAATTAGTGTCCAATCATGGATTAATTAGGTTTAAAAGATTTGTCTCGTGGTTTTCTACCAAAATATGTAATTAGTTTTTTTTATCTACATTTAATGCTCTATACATATGTCAAACATTCGATGTGACGGGGAATCTTGAAAATTTTTGAAAACTAAACATGGCCTTATACAGCTGCTGTCATCCTCTCAACTGACCAGGGGCTTGTTTAGTTCCTAAAAAAATTCCCAAAAATTTTTAGATTCCCTGTCACATCAATCTCTGGACACATGTATGAAACATTAAATATAGATAAAAATAAAACTAATTAGACAATTTAGCTGTAAATCACGAGACAAATCTTTTAAGCCTAGTTAGTTCATGATTGGACACTAATTACCGAATAACAACGAAAATGCTACAGTCTGCCACAGTGATTTTTTTAAAATTTTTTTACGAACTAAACAGGCCCTAGAGAAGATTACTGTCATTGTCCGAGTCACCCCCTGATGCTGCAACATTAGCACTTGCCTCCTTTCCCGGACACTCTTTCTTGACATGTCCCCAATCTCCACACTTGAAACACTGCACCTTCTTCTTCCTCTTGCTCTTTGGCCTCCACCTTCCCCTGCTAGGCTCTCCACTGACAAGCAAACCTTCAGCTTGAGTTGCTTCCACTGCATTGTTCTTCCTCCTCTGTTCCCGAGCAAGCAACGCTGCAGTAATATCCTCAATCTTGATTGTTTCCTTGCCATACGTCAGTGTAGTAACCACATGCTCATAGGATGGTGGTAAAGAGGAGAATTTTTGCCGTATCTTCATCATCAACAGTTACCTCTCTACGTGCTAGATCAGCAACCAACCGATTGAAGACGTTCAAGTGCTCCACGAGATCTGACCCCTCCTGCATCTTCAGCCCATACAACTTCTGCTTCAGATACAACTTGGTGGTCAGTGTCCTGGACATCACTGAGCGACTAGCTTGTTCTAGATTTCGTTTGGTTTGGTTAAATCCATGACATGGAACATGATCTGATCTGAGACACACAGGCCGCTTGCAACTGCATCTCCGCCTAATCTTCATCTTCCATCTTGTTCGGCTTATTCTCCTGCAAACCCTTCAGGACTCCTTGCTGAGCCAGCAAATCCTTAACCCTTGTTTGCCACAGAGCAAAGTTGCCACTGCCATCAAACTTCTCCACCTCAAATCTGGTACCTGTCGGCGCCATCCTGCCGACCTGTGGTTTGATCAATTTCTTGACAATCTCACGGCCCGAGCCGCCTGCCTCAACTGACTCAGGCAGATCGACTTTCTCCAGGATCTCCTTCCCGGCGTCTGCTCCAACCGGCATTTCCTCGCCAGTCGCTAGACTGCCTGCTGATGATCACCTCGAGCACTCCTGGTCACCACCGAGCTGAGCCTGCTAGCTCTCACCCACATCGCCTGTAACAGAACCGACTAAATTATAAGAGCACAAGTACAAAAACAAGCACCGAAGTGCTTAAATTTTCGAACTTGAGCCCATATAATCCCGGTAGTCAATCAAAACCACGAAGCATTTCAAACCAACTTGCTTACAACCAGGATCGCATCATTCAACATACAACATCATACGTTACATTTCACAAGTAGTTCTGAAATAAGTTTACACACACGGAGTCGCAATTATTACAAACCAAGTTTATAAAAGTAGCGGAAGCAAACGCACGCCAGTTGTTTAACTACTGCCAGTCTTGTTGGTCAACATTCCACAAAAGCATCAGGAAAGTACATAAAAGATGATCACGCCCAAGTGATCTAGTCTTCGTCACCCGCAGGGTGGAGACAATTTTTGCAGAAGCCTTGGTAGAGCATATCATCTGCAACAGGAGGGAATAAACCCTGAGTACTGGAATGTACTCAGCTAGACTTACCCGTCGAAAACCAGAAATAAGATGACACAAGGATTATGCAAGGCTTACACAAGAGGCTAGCTGACATAACGTTTTGCATAAAGTCATAAGTAATTGAAACTCTTATAGCCTGTACTAGCAGTTATTTTTAGCATTTACCTGTCATCTATC
The DNA here is from genome assembly GCA_020631735.1 of Saccharum officinarum. Taxonomy (NCBI): domain Eukaryota; kingdom Viridiplantae; phylum Streptophyta; class Magnoliopsida; order Poales; family Poaceae; genus Saccharum; species Saccharum officinarum. Next base: position 90,186,229 of record CM036186.1, on the reverse strand, counting down.
TTAGCACCTGTACTAAACATGCACTTGATTATAATCAAACAATTATCATCATTATATCCAAAGCAGATATAAATTGTGGCAACATTGTATCATTCCCTTAACCACTAGTTCATTTAATGAGATCTACGTTGCCGCTGCTCAAGTCAAGTGCTCACTAACCGGGAGCGACGGCGATTCGAATCGAATTCCTATCCAGCTGGAGGGGTATTTCTAACACTCACCGCGCAGGCCCCTGCCAGGGTCGCACAAGCCACCTTTTCATATGATTCAGGAATCGCGGGTCCGAATGATGTCGCGACCCCAAGGGCGACACTCTGCCAGGTGATAGGGACTCTAACTCCCCCCTTGGTCTCACGCCAATGTCCCCAAGCACATCCTTTCTCTCCTTCAAGAAGCAACCTACCATTCGATTCCCGGCCTGAACCACATTACTCGGCTTCGCGGTCGGAACGACTTATCCGGCCAACTAAGTGTTAGACTGCGTTCAACATGACTCAAGGACGTACAGCGAATCGGTCCTTAAACGACTCAGACGGGCATAGCTCCACACCCAAGACGTGAAGTGTCTTGCGGCTGTACCATCGAACTCCCGCCCGGTCTCAATTTCATTTTTAAGTATGGTTCCATCCACGATAGCCATAAAGCCACTCGTGACTCCTTCCTACATCTCGCGGATGACCGGAAATCACCCGACTTCTACCGTACTAAGCAGGGCTAAGCATTGACACGTGCCTAAACCTAATATAGGATTAAGTACGATATCTGGACAAGGACAGGTATAATGCAACAAGTGTTTTCATATAACTCCTACAACTTAATGCAGTAAACAATTAAAAGTACTCAAGATTAATTTATAAATCAGTATGTTCAGCATGCACCGGGGCTTGCCTTTCAGAAAGGTCGAAGGCCGGTGGTCAGGACACTCAGGCAGGTCTTCTGCGGGAACTTCTCCGCCGGTTGGTTCCTCTAGCTGCTCCGGCTGGTCCTGGATTTCCTCCGGAATCACCGGCTCGAATTCGAGGAGAGTTACCCCCTCCGGAACACCTATTGCATGAGTGCACAATAAATATCATGGGTGCATAATGGTGCAACATGCTCGGAATGAAATGCATTTCAGAAATAAAATATAATAATCTAATCAGGTTACTTTATCAGTACGTGCAAATCTCTTCTCCGGTGGAGAAGTACTTACCTAATCTACCCAACCTAAGATATAGTTGTTCATCTTCGGTTAAGGCCCTAACACCTAACAAACACAAGAGTGACATTATTTAGGTTACCACATCCAACCCAAAATATCACGGTAAGACATTCTGGACAGCAGCTATTTGTTTCTAACATAACTGGAGATTTCCAAATCCAAAAGATATGATCTAAGACAATCTGGAAAGCTTAAGAAATGTACCACAAAATGTTTTCAGACCACAACACTTAATTCCAAAGTTTACCTAGTCGAAATTCCAAAGTTCCAGAATCTGTTCTCTCTAAACAGAGAGCAGTCAATTCTGGACTGTCACTTTAAACAGCAATAACTCCTAAACTACTAAGCCAAATGCTCCCAAATTTTGACACAACCTAATTTATCAAGTTTACTGCAACTTTGGTATTTACCAGTTTTCCCAGCAACCACTTTTATTAAGGGTCAAACCCAAAGATACTACCAGCTGTCCTGAAAACCTAGAATTGCAAAGATTAAATAATTATTTATGTGGCAAACATTCTCTAAGACCAAACTAATACTACTACAAGTTCACAAAGGTCACAAAAACACCAGAAAGTAAGGTGTGCCCACCTAAAATATTTATTTAAATTCATTTCTTAATTTACTTAAGTAATTAAGTGGAATTTCAAACATATATGTAAACTGCTCCTAAAATTCTACAAAAATTACAGGAGACTCTCTGACCCAAAAAGAGGCTACTGTAAAAATTTGAACTAAATTTATTCAAAGGAACGTTCTACACAAAATTCCCAAGCCAAAAAGGCAGATTTTTGTATAAATAACAAGGCATAGTAAAAAGTGTCAAACAACAGATTTCCTAATTTTCTTGGACACTCTAGGGTACCAAGACATTCTCCAAAAAGTTATATGAACATTGCACATGTAGAAAAATTACAAAAATTCATTTAAGTATTTCTTAAAATAACAAGATAGCATTATAACTTGAAAAGTACTTAAGCACTACTGCCCAAATTTTTACCAGAGCTAGAGCAAGTATAAATTAGTCTACCCACCAAATTTCATAATTTTTGGAACACTGAAACTCGAGATATAATTTAAACAATTTTGCATGTGATTTAAAACACCCTTCAAAGACCTATTTAAATATCCAGAAAACTAAACATCCCATAAGTATTTGATATTTTTCCTAGACCCTACACTTTATTTGGAACCCAACAAAATTTGGGTCACCATTTTTGGATCTACAAAACCCTAACTAAGAAAATCACAAACATCAATCAAATCTGTGAAAAAAAAATAAGAAACTGGATTTTCCAAAAATCAAAAAGGCACTGGGCCGGCCGACCCGCCCGCGCGGTCCAGCTCGAGTGGCGCGGCCCGCTCGGCCTCCCGCCCGCGCGCGCGTCTGCCAGGGTGGGACCGCTGTCAGCGAGAGGGGGACAGGGGAGCGGCGAGCCGAGAGCTCCGGCGAGCGGATTCACGCCGTCGGCGGCTCCCCTGGCCAAACCGAGCATACCACCGTGCTCTCCACTCCAAACCGCATCTAGGCATGTACTTTTTCCCAACTCTACCGCGCCGGAGTACCCTTGCCGACGGTGAGGGCGGACGGCAGCGAACGCGTGGCGGTACGCTGGCGTGCTCCGGCCGCTAGATGGCCGGCAGAGGGGTGCGCCCGCTTCCTGGAACCCTGGCGGACTTCCCGAGGTTACTCAAACGGATTGGGATGGGGTGGAGCAGCTTGGCCGCGTGAGCACCTGGCCGTCGGCCATGGCGGGCAGTGCGTGGCCGTGTTCCGGCTTGACCGGACCGAGACTGGCGGTAGCGTCATCACTCGAGCATCTAGGTGTGCAGGGGAAGAGGGACCGTGAGCGAGGGAAGACGGAGGAGTGCGGTGCGGTGCTGGCCACGGTGACTCTCAACCACGGCGGAGCTCCGGTGACATTTGGAACGGGCGGAAGCGACAATGCGGCTCACCTTGGGCTCGATTGATGTCACGGGTTGGTCGAGGAGGTGCAGGGCAGTGTGGTGGTGTGAGGGGTGTTGATTTGGCCGGTAGGAGTATGGCGGTGAGCTCTCACGGCCGCGACAAGGCACGCGACGGTGATGCGGCTTGGGGCGTCCGCCTGAGCTCGGGAGGAGCAAGAGAGAGGGCAGAGGCACGAATGAGGTTGGGGGCGGCATCGTGGCGCCCTTGAAGCCCTCGCGGTCGGACTAGTGGGGCCACGGCCGGTGTACGGCTGCCACCGCGTGGCCACGCGTCGACGACGGCCTGCGGCCGGTCGACCACGCTGCTCTGATCGACTGAAACGAAACCGGCATTCAGCGACTGACAGAGCAAGTTTGATGCAGATTATCTCCTAATCCATCTCGAGTTAGCAGAAGATGACAATACCAAAATTGTAGAGCTACATGAGGGCTACAAGTTTGTCAATTGGAGTTTGGACTAGTTCGGCCTGGATTTGAAATCACAGAGCTCCAAAGTGGTGTACTTGGAAACTAAAACGTGTTTTCAGTCAGTGAACCCGACTGAAACCCTATTTTCAAGACACCACAACTCCTAAACCATTTAGAACTAGGTGATGGTGATATTGACAATGTTGTAGATCTATGTGTGGACAACAACTTTGTCAATTGGCTCAAAGACTGGTTTGGCCTAGTTTGTGAGTAACAAGTTGCCAAAGTGAGGTACAGTGAAACGGTTTTCAGCTTCACACTTAGCCAAAATTTGCTAAGTCCCAAAACAGCCCCTAATACTGACTTGTGGGCCATTTTTGAGCATGTTCTGGTCATTTTCATGAGATGGCCATATTAGAACTTTTGTTCCTTATGAAATTCTCTACAACTTTGCTTAAGGGTGCTCCTCCATGCCAGATTTCTAAGCTGGACTTTTTAATTGGTCAAACCAGATCACTCTAGGGGTCCAACTTAGTCAACCATATTTGGAAGGGCAATTTGGTAATTTTGGTCAACATGAACATTGCTCCACTACTTACCCTAAATGTAATTAAGGTGTTATAAGACCTAATTAGCCACTCTACACATTGGTTGCACAAAATTCCTAGTGTCACTTACTTTGGAACAAGTAATTCAATACTTTCTCCCAAATGTTGCAAGCTCATGTTGCACATGTTGCATGAGTGTGTTGCATAACACTTGCTAATTATGTTACACTAAAGTGGTTGACATGTCTCACAAAGGAAATTGCACATAAGGTACTTGTGTGTTGCACACTACTCACTTTTTACTTCACATGAAATATAAACATATGTGGTAATGTTTCCAAAGCATGTTTCACATATTATAAGCTTATGCATGAAATGAATGATGCTTGCTTATGCTTATGCAAATGCAATGCAATTAAGGAGCTAAACACCTGAGGTGTTACAGCCCTCCCCCTTATAAAAATCTCGTCCCGAGATTTGGAAAGCGTACCATTTTTCATAGAATTCCTTATAACCATCCCGTAAATAGTCTTCCCGTTCCCATGTAGCGTCACTTTCACTACCCTGATTACTCCACATTACTTTATACCACTTAACCACTTTGCTTCTAGTCACTCGTTCCTGAGTATCGATCACTCGGACTGGCTTTTCTTCGTAAGTTAGATCGGACTCCAGCCTGATATCTCCTAAAGGGACTCTTTCCTCAGGAACTCGAAGACACTTTTTGAGCTGTGATACAAGGAAGACGTTGAATATGGCACTCATTTCTGGAGGTAACTGGATTTTATACGCAACAGCTCCACTCTTGCCTATGATTTGGAAAGGACCCACGTATCTTGGCGCAAGTTTCCACTTAACACCAAAACGTTGGACACTCTTCATTGGAGAAACTTTCAGATAAACGAAGTCTCCAACTTCAAACTCGAGCGGTTTTCTACGACGGTCAGCATAACTTTTCTGTCTAGCTTGGGCTGCAGCCATATGTTTTTGGATGGTACGGACTTGTTCCTCAGCTTCATGAACAAAATCAATACCATAATACCTCCTTTCACCAGCTTCTACCCAGTTTAGTGGAGTTCTACACTTACGACCGTACAAAGCTTCGAATGGAGCCATCTTAATACTCTCTTGATAACTATTATTGTATGAAAACTCGGCTAGAGGTAACCATTTTTCCCAAGAACCCTTGGATGAAATGACACATGCCCGCAACAGATCTTCCAAGATTTGGTTAACCCGTTCCGTCTGTCCTGATGTCTGGGGGTGATAAGCAGAGCTTCTCACTAACTTGGTTCCCAGAAGGTGATGCAAGTGCTCCCAAAAGCGAGCAGTGAACTGGGGACCACAGTCAGATATGATAGTACGAGGTATCCTATGGAGCCGGACTATCTGATTGAAGTACAACTCAGCATAGTCAGTGGGACGATAGTCCACTCTAACTGGAATGAAGTGAGCTGATTTGGTCAAACGATCCACAATTACCCAGATGGAGTTATGATTTTTGACAGTAGGAGGAAGACCGACAATGAAATCCATACTTATCTCTTCCCATTTCCAACCTGGGATAGAAAGTGGTTGAAGCAACCTAGCTTTCATGTGCACAGCTTTAACTCTACAGCAGGTATCACACCTAGCCACATATGCAGCTATCTCTTTCCGCATCTTGGTCCACCAATAGTATGGCTTCAAATCATAATACATCTTATTGCTACCAGGATGGATGGATAACTTGGACGAATGTGCTTCGGACAGGATCTGATCTCTAAGCTCTCGGTCCTTAGGCACAACTAACCTATCCTTGAACCATAGTACACCCTCTTCATCTACCCTGAACTGTGTAGTTTCTTGCTCTTTCATCTTACGCTTGATGTGGAATATACCAGTGTCTCTTTTGGAGCTCAATAATTCTGCTTTTGAGAGTACAACTGACAGTGATGTTGTACAAGACCGCTGATGTAGAAGGCGAGATCGATGAAATCAGTTTCAACTAGGGAATGGCAATGAGACTTACGGCTTAAAGCATCCGCAACCACATTTGCCTTGCCAGGATGATAGTGCACTTGAAGGTTATAATCCTTAATCAACTCGAGCCATCTCCTTTGACGCATATTTAACTCGGGTTGGGTGAAGATGTATTTGAGGCTTTTGTGGTCTGTGTAGATATTGCAAACATTGCCCAACAGGTAGTGCCGCCAGGCTTTCAAAGGATGAACAACTGCGGCGAGTTCTAAGTCATGTGTTGGATAATTCACCTCATGTTTCCGAAGTTGTCGAGAGGTATATGCAATTACTCGGCCTTCCTGCATCAGAACACCTCCCAAACCTATGCCTGAGGCATCACAATAAACATCAAATGGTTTCTCGATATCCGGTTGTGCCAAAACCGGAGCTGAGGTTAGGAGGGTTCACAGTTGGTGAAAAGCCGCATCACACTCAGGAGTCCAGACAAACCGGGTGTCTTTCTGTAGCAACCGAGTCATTGGCTTGGCTATTTTGGAGAAATCCGGGATGAAGCGACGATAATAGCCAGCCAAACCAAGAAAACTCCGGACCTCGTGAACCGAGATAGGAGCCTTCCAGTTCAGTACTTCTTGTACCTTGGCGGGGTCCACCATAATTCCTCCATCGGACAACACATGCCCAAGGAAAGGTACTTCTCGAAGCCAGAATTCGCACTTACTGAACTTTGCATAAAGTTGATGTTCACGCAGTCTTGTGAGGACTATACGCAGATGTTCAGCGTGATCTTCCTCATTTACAGAATATATCAGGATGTCATCAATAAATACCACCACAAACTTGTCCAATTCGGGCATAAACACCGAATTCATCAAGTACATAAAGTGCGCGGGGGCATTTGTCAAGCCGAAGGACATAACAAGATACTCATAAAGACCGTATCTGGTAGAGAAGGCGGTTTTTGGAACATCTTCAGGACGGATTTTAATTTGATGATAGCCAGATCTTAGATCAATCTTGGAGAAAACTTTAGCTTTAGACAACTGATCGAACAAGATGTCGATGCGCGGTAGAGGGTACTTATTTTTGACAGTGACTGCATTGAGAGGTCTATAATCTACGCACATCCGCAACGACTGATCCTTCTTCTTTACAAAGATAGCAGGCATCCCATGGCGACGAACTAGGACGAATCAACCCCTTCTTCAAAAGTTCATTCAATTGCACCTTAAGTTCAGCTAGTTCATTCGGAGGCATCCTATAGGGTCTCCTAGAGATGGGAGCTGTGCCAGGTAACAACTCAATTTTAAATTCCACATCCCGATCCGGAGGGAGTCCCGGCAAATCATCGGGAAAAACGTCCGGAAACTCATTCACTACTGGAATTTCGGCCAACGCCTTTGCTTGCACAGCATGAACTTCCCCAGACAAATCAACTTTTCTAGGAAGTTGTACCAGAAAACCCTTTTGATCTGTAGGATCTCTGAGCATAACTACCCGCGTGGATGTATCAATGAGTACCCCATTCTGACTCATCCAATTCATGCCCAGAATAACATGTATGCCTAAACCCGGCAAAACCACTAAGGCAAGCGAGTACTTTCGCCCTTCTATCTCAAGCTCAAGATTCCCCACTACTTTATTTGTGGAAATATTCCCACTTGCTGCGCTAATACAATAACCCCCACCTTCAACAGTATGCAATTTGTGTGCAAACTCTGATGCAAACTTAGGACTGATAAAGGAATGCGAAGCACCTGAATCAAAAAGTACCACTGCAGGGTGTTGGTCAACTAGGAACTTACCAGCAGTGATAACCTCACCAGATGGGATTTCCTCAATACTGTTATAATGAGTGTGCCCTTGACGGCCACCTTGGTTGACATTCTTCTTAGGGTATGGATAGTTCCTGGACCAATGGCCTGGCTTGTAGCAGTTCCAGCAGGGCATGTTGCTAGGAGGGACACTGGAGCTGCCTTGGCTCGAACTACTTTTTGGCAGAGCCACTGTATATGCCTTGCGAAACCCAGTCTTCACTGGCGCCTTCTTTTGCGGAGGACGGAACTTAGCACTTGTGGCAGGAGGGCGAGGAGGTGCCCTCGGGGGCAGCGAGCTCGAGACTGTGAAGCACCTGCCTCAAGTGCCCTCTTGCGGCTCTTAGAAGCAGCATAGATAGAGTTATTGTTCTCTTGAGTCAGAGCATCACTGATAAATTCATTGAAAGTAATGCACTTGCTAGTGCCCATAGTCTTCATCAGCTTTGGGCCGAGGCCTCTTTGAAAGCTAGCAATTTTCTTGAAATCGGTATCCACAAACTCTGTGGCATACCTTGCCAGGTTGTTGAAAGCTTGCAGATATTCAGTCAAGCTCTTATTGCCCTGCGACAGCCTCATAAATTCTGTGTGTTTGATAGCCATAAGACCTGGAGGAATATAGTTCCCACGGAATGCAGCCTTGAACTGGTCCCAAGCAATCAGGACATTTGCAGGCAGTGTGGAACGATAGTGGCTCCACCAAATACCCGCTGGACCATGCAATTGGTGAGAGCGTATTCAGTCTTTAGCTCATCAGTCAAGCGAAGCAGACGAAACTTTTGTTCAATAGTGTTCAACCACTCATCAGCTTGCAGTGGTTCCTCCGCCTCCTTAAAGAGCGGGGGCTTAGTATCAACAAAGTCCTTGAAATCACTGTACTGATTGGGTTCTGGGCCCTGGCGGCCAGGACGAGCCTCCCGGTTGGCAAGCTGGCGTATAGCATCTGCCAGCATGCGCTGCCTTCGACACGGTCTGCATTAACTCAGCCGGGGTAGGTGGTGGCGGAGGGGGTGGCTGTTCCTCATCCTCATTGCCA
>CM036186.1:89965118-90177195 GCA_020631735.1 Saccharum officinarum | reverse complement strand
GAACTGGATTGCTTCGTGCCTTCGTGTCTCATGGAATTCCGCGGCTTCTGTCGCTGTAGCGGTGTAGCCGCCTGTACCTGTGAAGGGGTTGGCACCAGCTTATGACTCAGGCTACCTGTCGTTGTAGCTAAGCCACAGCACAGCCCATGTGACGGTGACGCTGACCGGTGGGCCCGTGCTGAGCCAATCAAACAGATGCTAGACGATAAGATGGTACTGTGCTACCCTACGTATGCCTCCATGGTCCATACGTACAACAGGCTTGCAGCTGGTGTGGGTGACGACTGATGAAGGGAACCAAGGAGATCGATCGATGTATGGCCATGGACGAGTTGAGTGAAGGAGACTCCAGTCCACAGCAACAGCAATGATGATGAGTGGTACGTACCGGACTGTCTGTACGTATACGCCTTCTTAGACTGTCCGCACCGCGTGCGGTAAACACATACTGGAGGATGGCTTTACAGGAAAAAAGCTTGCAACGGGTTCGCTAACCGGCTCGCTATACAAGTGGACGGCCGCGTGGCCGCTACTCCTAGCCGAGGTACGGAGCATACGCTACGCGCCTGCCTCGCCCCACCACGCTCCTACCACTGCTGCCGGCCGTTGCCCGTCGCGCCGCCGGAGAGGAGGAGGAGAGGGCCGCTTCTGCTTCCACATCTGTGAGGTGGCGAGCAGGGTTGTCGCGAGCTCGCGCGCGCTCGCCCGGCCGGAGAGGGAGAAGGGCAGCTGCTCGCGAGGCTAGAGAGGGAGGAGGGGCCTCGATTCGACGCCGCCGTACCTCGATTCGATCCGGCGCAGGCGCGGCATGCACCTCGATTCGACGTCGCCGCACCTCGGCCCACGCGAGGAGCTCCGCCCGCCGCGCACGCTGCCCTCGTGGCCGCGCGCCCGCCCGCCGGAGTACGCCGTGCGCCGGAGCAGGGCCACCGCATGGGTCAAGCTCCTCCTCCGGGTCCGCCAGCGGTCGCGGGCGCGGGTGCAGTCGCGGTCGAGCTCCTCCTCCTCGGTCGCCGGAGGCACGGCGCACGCTCGCCGAGGCACGCCGCACGCCGGGTAGGGAGCCTGCGAGCTCCATGGCCACGAGGAGGGAGAGGCGGGGGCGGGGCTCGCCGGCGCGGGGAGGGAGAGCCCGTGCCGGCCCGCCACGCGCTCGCGTCGGCGCCGCGCGAGGACGCGAGCCCCGCCGCCGGCCACGCGGGCCGCCGAGAGAGAGAGCGGAGAGAGAGAATGGGGAGGGAGGCGTGCGGTCGAACGGATAAAGGAGGAGAGGGGAAAAAAAAGGAAAGAAAAGAAAAGGAAAGAAAAAAGAAAAAAAAAGAAAAAATCTGACAAGTGGGCTCCACAGTGGATAGAATATGATATAGAGTATGAATGGATGTGGGAGAAATTGATATAGAGGATGAAATCTCGATAACTAAGACGAAATATTTTTTTAAAGGATAAATTTAGAGTACGACGAGTGCGGATAGTCTTATCCGTTGAGCAAATAGGGCGATGGGCGAAACGCCTGGTGCTCCACTGCTGCTCCGTATATATATATATATATATCCATATCCGTATGCCATGCAGATCGATCGGTGGTGACATAACATATTCACACACATATGTTTGGCTGCTTGCTTTCTGTATCATCGTCTATCAGCGGTACAGTCAGTGACGAAAGAGGAACGAACGTACATTTAGGCCCAGTTTAGTTCCTAATTTTTTTTGTCTCCACCCATCACATCGAATGTTTAGACACGTACATGGGATACTAAACGTAAATGAAAAAAAACTAATTACACAGTTCTCAGAAAAATCACGAGACAAATCTTTTAAGCCTAATTAGCCTATGAAAAGCCTTAGGTGCTACAGTAACCAACATATGCTAATGACGGATTAATTAGTATCATTAGATTCGTCTCGCAGTTTCCTGACGGGTTCTATAATTTATTTTTTTATTAGTATCTGAAAACTCCTCCGACATCATTCCGACACATCCGATATAACATCCAAAATTTTCTTTTCACGGACTAAACGCATACTTAGTATTCGTGTTCACGCCTACACTTTGACCTGCTGCTGCCTGCCCTGCCTGCCTGCCGCCGCCGCTTGTGTGGGTGAAGCTTTTGATCATTTGGGAATAGACAGAGAGCTGGTAGAAACGTACATCGCTCTGTAAATCAACAGTTTGATATAAATAAAATAGGTGGTATCTTCAGCGGAATTAATTGGTGCAAACACATACGTAATAATTTATTAGAGAAACGGCGCCGCTAGCTCCCGGACGTCCGGACGCTCCCACCATCCGGACGCCCGTGCCCGCCCCACCTAGCACATAAGCAATCATAACCTCTTTGTTCTTATTGTCTTTGGCTTATGTGAACCAAGCATGATCGAAAACCTCATCTCTTAAATCTACTTACTCAAGGTGTTGTCATCAATCATAAAAAAATAGGATATTGAAAGCATCTAGGCCCCTAGAGTGAGTTTCGATAATTGATGACAACGCAATATTACTATGACTAACGTGTGTTTTGCAGAAACTTTTGTAAGTTAGGTCATGGTAATGGTGATTGTTTGGGCACTATGGTTTTCATGCCCCTTAATGGAAATCGTTTCGGTTTTCAAAGGATTAACGGCAAGGTTAAGGACAAACTAGTTCTAAGTGCCGTTTGGTGTTGGAGAGGCATTTAGAGTAGTTTAGGACTTCGTTTTTCTCCTTTGGCCGTACTATAAAGGGGGGCATGAGCGGGTAGCTTGATCTAGGTGAGTCTATTTATTTAGGTGTGGTGCACACTTGTCAAACTTAGCACTAGGTAGCTCAGGTGAAGCCCAAAGATCATTTGGAAGAAACTTGGTTCAGGTTGTGTCGCGATCCGGAGTAATTTAAGCCATTTCTCTTTGACCGGATGCGGTCTTTATCTTGACCGGACGCGTTCGGTCAGTGCAGTGGACAGAAGTAGAAGCAACATCACCGGCCGAACGCGCAGGTGGCGCGGCCTACAGTCAGGAGAGCTAGGGTCAGTAACCGGACGCTAAGCCTGTCTGACCGGACACCACTGTGGCCGAGTCCGGTCAATGTACAGAAAGGTTCTAGAGAGGGTTTCGAGCAACCAGACGCGTTCGGTCACCCCTGATCGGACTCGTCTGCACGTCCGGTCACTCAACACCCTTGATTTTCAAATCGACCGTTGCCACCGACCGGACGCGTCCAGTCACATCGACCGGTGCGTCCGGTCAGTACGAAAAATGCTGAGTTGGCACTTAACGGTTGGGATTGACTTAGGAAGTATAAATACATTCCCTACCCCTCCATTTGAGCTCTCTTGCTCATTTGTTCAGCTAAGAAACACCTTTCATGTGTAAGGAGTGCAAGAGCTCTAGTGAGGATTGAGATTTGAGAATCTGAGATTAAGGACCCTCATTAGTGACTAGGGAGTAGCAAGTGTGCATCCACCTTCTCATTAGGCTTGTTGTGGTCAAGTGAGAGTTCTTGCTTGTTACTCTTGGTGATCGCCATCACCTAGATGGCTTGGTGGTGATTGAGAGCTTGGTAATCATCCGGCGGAGCTTGTGGATGACCCAACTCATCTTGTGAGCGGTTGTGGGTGATTCACTGTGACGGAGTGTCAAAGAATTAGCCCGTAGAGAGCACTTGATCCTCGCGCGGATCAAGGGGGAGCTACACCCTTGCGTGGGTGCTCCAACGAGGACTAGTGGGGAGTGACGACTCTCTGATACCTCGGGAAAACATCGCCGTGTTTCTAACTCTTTACATTCAAGCAATTTACTTTCTTGCATTACTTTTGTTGCTTGATTTACATTCCTAGAATTGCCATGCTAGACTAGGATTGGAACTTAGGGTGCAAAACTTTTATCGGTAGAATCACTAGGAACACTTGTAGGCACTAGGAGTGAATTATGGCTTAGTAGGATTTAATTCTTGCAATAAAATTTAGAAAAGCTCAATTCACCCCCCTCTTGGGCATCTTGATCCTTTCAATTGGTATCGGAGCCGAGTTGCTCCTAAATTAGGCTTAACCGTCTAGAGCAAGATGTCTAATGGGGAAGGACCACCTCCCATCTTTTAAGGGAGATGACTTTCCATATTGGAAAATCCACATGGAGGCGTACCTAGAAGCCATAGACGTCGGGTGTCTTGGAGCCGCCACCGAAGGGCTTCCTGAAGTCAAGGATCCCGCTAACCTCATTGGTGACGAGGAGAAGTACGACCGGTGGAATGCAATGACAAAAAATGCACTCTGCTGTGGCCTTGGCAAGGATATCTTCAATCATGTGCGTAATGCAAAAAACGCTCATGAATTGTGGGAAAACCTTTGTGCTCTCCATGAGGGAACTAAGAGTGAGTGTGAGGAATGCTACCATATTGCTTTAAAGAAAATTAATTCATTTGAGATGCTTCCTAAAGAAAGTGCTAATGACGTGTACACTCACTTGAATGTTCTTGTAGAGGATCTCAATGCTCTTGGGCTCACTCAAATGAGTCCATCGGATGTTGTAAGGAGGATCTTAAGTGTTCTTCCCGTTGAGAAGTATAGCCATATTATCACCGTGCTTCACCAAAGCAATCTCTCCACCGCAACACCGACACAAGTATTAGGAAATATCAATGCTCATGAGATGTACATGCACATCACTCCGAAAGAGGGTTCATCATCTTCCAAGAAGAAGGACTTGACCTTCAAAGCTATCCATGACAAGAGAAAGAAGAAGAGCCAAGCCATGATTGTGAATGAAAGCTCAAGTGAGAGTGACATAGATGATGCATCACTTGCTCTCATGGTGAAAAAGACCACCAAGATGCTAAAGAAGCTTAACAAGAGTGGCATCAAGTTTGATGGCAAGAAGAAGAAGTTCTTCACAAGCAGCAAAAGAAAACCCATATCCAAAATGGATTGCTACAATTGTGGTGAACTTGGTCATCTAGCTCATCAATGTCCTAAGCTCCCAAAAGACAAATACAAGAACAAGAACAAGGGCAAGAAAGATAAATCTAGTGATGAGGAGGATGAAAAGAAGAAGAACAAGCCATACAAGAAGAAGGATGGAAAGAAGAAAGAATATCACAAAAAGAAGAAGGAAGGCAAAGCTTACATTATTGGTGATTGACTCACCGATATTGAGTCATCATGTGAGTCCTCCGGTGATGAGAGCGACAATGAGAAAGAGAAGATCGCCGCATTTGTGATTGGGTCATCATTGTATTTATCAACATCTTCACCGCCACCTTCACCGCCATCGTCACCGTTATCATCCACTACTCACCTATGCCTCATGGCCACGGGTGAACAAAAGGTACAAAATAATGAAAGTGACGATGATGATAGTGATAGTGATGATGAATTTGATGCACCTTCTTATGATGAACTTGTAAAATTGCTCAACAAATACTCTAAGGTCATAAGAAAGACTAGAAATGAAAATGATGAGCTTCAAAATGAAAATGAATCACTTTCATCTAAGCTTGAGATTGCACAAAAGACTAGTGATGAGCTTAGAGATCAAAATGAAATTATGACTTCTACTCTCAAGGAGCTCAAAACTTCCAACAAAGAGCTTAGAGATGAACATGATAAACTTGAGAAGAAGCATGATGAGCTCAACACTAGGTACAACTTGCTAAAAGATGACTATACTTCATTGAAAGTCAATTATGATAGTCTTGTTATTGCTAATGAGCTTTCTCTTGAGACACATGATGCTACTAACCAAGTTGTTAAGATTGATATAGCCACATCATGTGATGACTTGATTGTTAAGAGCATTGAGCAAGGTTCTAGTGTCAAAGGCAAGAAAGTGGTTGAGTTCAAAAATTATGATGATTATGTCAAGCTCAAGAGTGAAAATGAAATGCTTAGAGATGAGAACAAGAAGCTAAAAGGGTTGATGGCTCTTGAAAAGCAAACATCAAATGAGTCACTCATTGAGGAGAACAAGAAACTAAAACAAGAGAAAGAGTATCTCAAGACCGGATTGAGCAAGTTTACAAGAGGTCAATACTTGCAAAGTGAGCTACTCATGAACACCGTCATGAAGTTGGATAGAAGTGGTATTGGTTACTTGGCAAATTAAGAGAAGAAGGCCAAAGCTCAACAACAACAACACACAAAGCCCAAGCCAAAGAGATGCTTTGAGTGTGGACAAGAAGGTCACTTTGCACATGAATGTCAAACTCCACCACCACAACCCTTGCCCAAGCATGCTAAACCCTTTGCCTTGAATGCTCACTACATGCTAAGAAAGGATTCTAGTGGAAAGATGAAAGTCATGTTCTTAGGTCCCCAAATAAGAATAGGCCTAAGAAAAATTGGGTTGCTAAGTCACTAGTTGAGAAAGTCAAGGGCCCTACTCAAATATGGGTCCCTAAGCAACAAGCTTGATCTCTTATGTGTGTAGGTGAACTACAAGACCGGTGGATCACATTGGGTTATTGATAGTGGTTGCACTCAACATATGACCGACGATTCTCATATGTTCGCCTCACTAGAAGAAAATAGAGAATGTCATGAGAAGATCACATTTGGGGACAACTCAAAGGGCAAAGTCAAGGGTTTAGGAAAGATTGCTATATCAAATGATCACTCACTCACAAATGTGCTATATGTTGCCTCGTTGAGCTTCAACTTGCTATCCGTTGGTCAATTGTGTGATATTGGCTACTAATGCTTATTCACTCCAAATTAAGTGGTTGTATCAAAGATGGATGACAAGCAAGTGATATTTAAAGGCTTTAGATATAACAATCTCTATCTTGTTGATTTCACCTCCGAAGATACAAATTTGATGACATGCTTGTTCACCAAGACTTCACTTGGGTGGCTTTGGCATAGGAGGCTTGCTCATGTTGAAATGAACACTCTCAACAAGTTATTGAAGAAAGAGTTAGTGAGAGGCTTGAAAGATGTCAAGTTTGAGAAGGACAAACCTTATAGTGCATGCCAAGCCAGTAAACAAGTTGCAAATACTCATCCAACAAAAGCTTACATGTCAACATCAAGAGTTCTAGAGCTTCTACACATGGATTTGTTTGGCCCTACAACATACAAGAGCTTGGGTGAAAATTTTTATTGTCTTGTGATTGTTGATGACTACTCAAGATACACTTGGACATTCTTTCTTCATGACAAATCCGAAGTGGCCGCTTGTTTCAAGAAGTTTGCTAAGAGAGCTCAAAATGAATTTGAAGTCAAGATCAAGAAGATAAGAAGTGACAATGGCAAAGAATTTGACAACACAAACATTGAAGCTTATTGTGATGAGACTAGGATCAAGCATGAGGTTTCATCAACCTACACTCTTCAACAAAATGGTGTAGTTGAGAGAAAGAACCAGACTTTGATCACTCTTACAAGAACAATGCTAGATGAGTACAACACACCGGAGAAATTGTGGGCCAAGGCAATTAACACCACATGCTATGCATCAAATCACCTTTTTCTACAAAAGTTTTTTGGCAAGACCCCCTATGAGTTGCTAAATGGGAAGAAGCTGGATGTCTCATTCTTTCAGGTGTTTGGCTGCAAATGCTACATCTACAAGAAGCGACAACACCTAGGGAAGTTCTAAAGGCATTGTGATATTGACTTTCTTGTTGGCTACTCATCAAAGTCCAAAGCATATAGAGTATTTAACCATGCCACCGGTTTGGTTGAAGAAACATATGATGTGGAATTTGATGAATCTAACGGCTCCCAAGGAGCAATTTAGAATTGTGATGATGTAGGTGATGAACCATTGAGAGAGGCAATGAAGAACATGCCGATGGGAGACATCAAGCCTAAAGATGATTAAGATGATACTCAAGTGATCAATCCACCATCTTCATCACATGTGCCACATGATGATGACAAAAATGAGAGAGTTAAAAATGAAGACACTCATGTCTCTCATGAACAAGCTGAGGCACAAGCTCAAGATGTTGATGCTCCCCAACCTCCTCCTCAAGTGGTTGATAGAAGACACTCACCTCTACTTCAAGCACATCCACAAGATCTCATCATAGGGAGTCCTACAAAGGGTGTAATGACTTGATCTCAAAAGCTTGCTTATTTTATTGAACATTACTCTTTTATCTCTTGTCTTGAGCCTAAGAATGTATATGAAGCTCTTCAAGATCCGGATTGGGTAAATGCAATGCACGATGAATTGAACAACTTCACCCGCAATCAAGTTTGGACACTTGAGGAGAGTCCAAAAGGTGCAAGGGTCATTGGAACCAAGTGGGTGTTTCGCAACAAGCAAGATGACCAAGGCATAGTTGTGAGGAACAAGGCAAGACTAGTTGCAAAGGGGTTCTCTCAAGTCAAAGGCCTTGATTTTGGAGAGACCTTTGCACCTGTTGCAAGACTTGAAGCCATCCGTATCCTTCTTGCATATGCATCACATCATGAAATGAGATTATATCAAATGGATGTTAAAAGTGCTTTTTTAAATGGCTTCATAAATGAACTAGTCTATGTTGATCAACCTCCCAGGTTTGAAGATCCTAGATATCCTAATCATATTTATAGGTTGTCCAAGGCGCTATATGGGCTTAAGCAAGCCCCTAGAGCGTGGTATGAGCGCCTTCGGGACTTCCTTATTGAGAAGGGCTTCACTATTAAGAAGGTCGACACCACACTATTCACCAAGAAGCTTAATGGGGAGATCTTCATTTGTCAAGTCTATGTTGATGATATTATCTTCGGCTCAACAAATGAAGATTATTGCAAGAAATTTGGTGAATTGATGTCGAAGGAGTTCGAGATGTCTATGATTGGTGAACTTACATTCTTCCTTGGCTTTCAAGTCAAGCAAATGAGTGAAGAGATCTTCATCTCTTAAGAGAAGTATACCAAGGATCTTCTCAAGAGGTTCAAGATGGATGATTGTAAGCCAATCAAGACCCCAATGCCATCAAATGGACATCTCGACCTAGATGAGGGAGGTAAACCGGTTGATCAAATTCTCTACCGTTCTATGATTGGTAGCTTGTTATATCTTACCGCATCTAGGCCCGACATCATGTTTAGTGTGTGCATGTGTGCTCACTTTCAAGCTTGCCCTAAAGAACATCACTTAAGTGCCGTAAAAAGAATCCTAAGATATCTTAAGCACACCCCAAGCATTGGTCTTTGGTATCCCAAAGGAGCTAGATTCCAACTAGTTGGCTATTCTGACTCGGATTATGTCAGTTGCAAAATTGATAGAAAAAGCATATCCGGAGGGTGCCACTTGCTTGGGAGGTCTTTAGTATCATGGTCATCTAAAAAGCAAAATAGTGTGGCTTTGTCCACCGCCGAGGCGGAATACATTGCCGCGGGGGCTTGTTGTGCACAAATCTTATATATGAAGCAAACCCTTCTAGACTATGGTGTTGTTCTTGATAAGGTACCACTTTTATGTGATAATGAAAGTGCCGTTAAAATTGCCAATAATCTAGTACAACACTCACGCACCAAGCATATTGATATCCGTCATCACTTTATAAGGGATCATGTTGCTAAAAATGATATATCACTAGAAGGTGTAAGAAGTGAAAATCAATTGGCGGATATCTTCACTAAACCTTTGGATGAAGCTACCTTTTGCAGGTTGAGAAGTGAACTCAATGTGCTTGATTCAAGTAACTTTAAGAAATAAACTTGTGTTGTCCCTTGCATTGCATTGTAATATATGTCATGTTTAAATTTTCATAATGCATTTAGGGCTTGTCTAACACGATTATGATAACCCTCTTTGGGAGGTGTGAAGAAGCCTAACCGTGGATCAAACTTGACAAATAATTAGCTTTATCTTCTTGTATTGCATTGCATTTGCATGAGTGTTGCTTTGTCGTTTCTTTTCGGTTTTGCTTTGAGCAACCGCTGTGTTCGTCCATGAATTGAGAGAGAATTTGATGCTCCTAAGGATTTACAAACTCCATTGCATGGCCATACGTTGCTCCTCAGGTGTTTATCGCTTATTTTCTTAAAAATAATATTAGCCCGAGGCTAATTAATTTGAAAACTTGAGGGTTTGAGAGAGGCCACTCCTATCAGGTTCCAATTGGTGTTTATTTGTGTGTTATTGAATTAGAACTTGATTGGGAGAAGTCGCGTCAAAGATCGAAAGAGGAAAAGATGAAGATCACTAACCGGACGCTGGACCGAACGCGACGCAGCTTGACCACTGCGTCTGGTTCCGGACATCACCTGCGTGTCCGATCGCGCGAAGATGGTTCTCGGGTTGTTTTCTGACCGGACTCTATCAACGTCCGATTGGAAATTTGCGGACACGTTCGGTCATCCAGGGGGTTCTCTGTTGTGTATCGGCTTTCGGACCGGATTATGTCAGCGTCCGATCATCACTTACCGGACGCGTCCAGTTGACCTCGGGACCTGATCAGTTAAGGAGCACGTCCGGTCAATGATTTGAAGAGCGGATCTCATTCTTTTCTCTGACCGATCTGCAGGGGCCACTCTCCTTTCCTCTTTCTTCCTCGCGCTCTTGGTTCCATACGCCACCGCTCCATTGCTCTGCCCTAACCCTAACCCCATCCCACAACCTACTCCTACATCTCTGGCCAGCCGTTGCCGCCCACGGCTCGCCACCATCGCGCCACCGTGTGACACCCTAATTTGTGTATTATTTAAAAATAGATAAATTTGATTTAAATATGAATTTGTTTATGCATTCAAATTTAGGGAGTAATAAATTTTGGGAAATTAAAATCAATCATAAGGTTAGCAACTCTTTGGTGCACTCATGCTGCTGCATTTTATTGTGATGAGTGGTTTTTGTTAAATAGCTGTAAGGATTTGAAAATCATTTGGAAATGTGATTTGAAAAATCAACTCTGAAAAAGAAAAACAAATTCTTTTTCCCGCCTTCACTTCCCTCCATTTCGGCCTGCTAGCCCAATTCTCGGCCGGCCCACCATTTCCTCCCCGCGCCCCTTCTCTTGGGCCGTGGCCCAGCCCAGCCGGCAGCCGTTGCCGCGCCTGCCCTCTCTCCATTGTGCGGCTGACATGGCGGGCCCACCTGTCGGCGCTCCCATCTCCAACCTCCAGCTGTTCCCCCGACTCCCTCGGTCAAGGCAACCGCCATGACTCACACCGCGCCCACCTTCCGCGTCGTGGGAGCGTCCTTTTTCCCCCGCGCTCGGCTTTCAAAAGGGAGCCGCAACCCTTCACCGCCTCCCCCCCTGTTGTTTCCCGCTCCAGTCCCTCTCTTCTGAGCAGTCGAAGCCCCGCGGCGGCGCACCACCGAAGCACCGTACGGCCACCTCGTCGGTCTTTGCCCCGAGCCTCCTCCGTCTGTGATTTTTCGTTCGGTGGGCCTCCCTGTGCTTCCCTCCCTCTCCTTGCACCTTCAATTCTACGATTCGTGGTCTCTAGGGCCGTTCTACATGAACTCTAGTGAGCTCATCCATGGCCGGCCGTGGCGGGTGCCCCTCGAGCCTTCCACCGGCCTTGTTTTGCCCCGGGTTGGGTTCGCCATCCTCCCCTCTTCGCTCCGGAGCTTTTATTTTTGAAAATGACGTCCTGTAGCACCCGTGCGAGCAACGCCGGCGAGCTCCACGCCGCGGTAATGGCAGCGCCGCCGCGTTCATCCCCAGCTCTGGCGGCCGGCTCTCTCTCCCCCCCTTTTTCTTTCTTGACCGTACATCGCGAGATCAACGGCCCTGGTTGGCCGATACCCCTTCGCGGGTCTTTTTGTTAAAGAGACCCCTCACTTTCATATAATTGAACCCGTAGTCCTCGGCCATTTGAATAAATCCGAGTTTTGATCCGAAAATAGTTTGATCTATTTATAGAATTGCCACTGCAGTAAAACGTGTATAAAATCGTCGTTTTAGCTCCATTTCGACCCGTTCAACTTGCGTTAGTTTCGTAATTTCATAATCTACGTATTAGTGATACTGATAGACCTGTTAGAAGCTTTTAAGTTTCTCGATTAAGTCTAGTTTAATAGCTAGTTTTGGAACCTTGTTTAGCGCGTAACTTTTGCGTTGTAGCTCCGTTTTTCGTGCAATTCACGTCAATGTGATCGTAGCGAGACGTAGATGATTTTGGTAAACATTTTATTCAGATTTATTTATTGTTGGTGTACTGTTCTAATAGTAGCTATGTTTTGCTTGTATGTCTGCTCCGAATTGCGTGTTGTACTTCATGTCGTTCGAGTTCAGACGGTGAGGAGTACGTTGGGAATCTGGACACGTACGAGGTGCAGCAGGACCAGCAGCAGTTCGTGAACCAAGTCAAGTATAGCATGGGCCTACCTTGATTCCTATTCGTTATATAATCTACTCATTATGCATGTGTCTAATATTGCTCGACTATAAGGACATCCTAGCCATTGATGACTTATACCTTGATGCCTATGGGTTTTATTGCATATGGGTAGAATGCTAGTGCTCTATTCAAACATGATCAATACTATGATTAATGGAACAAACGGATAAACATGATGGTAATAATTGAACTATAGGGTGATGGTGCAAATGATGTCGATCATGTTGCCCTAAACTCTCCGTAAGGACTTATCTGTAGGGCAAAAGCTGGGACATACAGTGCAACCATGAGAGTTATATGGCTCTGACTTTAGCTCAGTAATATGATCTTTTCTAGCTTGTTAGAGGTTACCCGAAAGGGCGCAAGAGGGGCTTGCCACTTTGGGTATAGAACTGCCTCTGTTCTTGTGTGTATAGCCTGCGGGAATTGTGCCACAGAAAGGGGGGTTCTCTATATCTGCCTGCCGAGGAAACCTCGCGGCCCTAACTTGTTAGACAAGACCTATGGAAGGCTTCATAGTGTACCCTACCCGCTCACCTTGGAAGTGTTATGGGAGTAATTAACCCGGGCATATGGTAAACACGACTCACGGGTAAAGATGCACAACCTCTGCAGAGTGTTAAAACTGTTATAACAGCCGTGCTCACGGTCACGAGCGGCCCGAAAAACTCACAGAATAACTGGTTACTTATGATGTTGTTGTTAATGGTGAACTATGATGGTATTATGATAATGATGACGACGATGGTGATATAATGTTGATCAATAACTCTATTAATTCTAGTATGTGATCATGTGGGTTAATTTGGGAGCCTAAGCATAAATTGATGTTAACCAATGATAAAATGCTGACTTACTAAAATGCTAAATGCAGTAAACCGTGTCTACCTTTTGAGCCTCATGAATCCCCATGTTATGCTTGTGGAGTACGAAATGTACTCACGCTTGTTTATTTTCAATATTTTGGAAAAATTCCGGATGGGTACCAGATTTCCAGAGATTGGAGCAGACAGGCTTGTGATCAACCAGTCAGTTATCCCTGTGAAGTGGAGTCTTCACCTAAAGACCGGAGTTGTCTTTCCGTTGTTTGCTATCTAAGGTTATATCTTTTATAATAAGTACGTTATATATTAAGCATTGTCATTTGATATTACCCTTATTTGTAGCTATATGTGAGATTTGACTTCCTGGGCTCACATATGGTGTGTATCTGGTTTTGTTCTTAAAACCGGGTGTTACAAAGTGGTATCAGAGCAATGCTGACTGTAGGACACAAGCCTAGTTAGCAATTGGTCGTCTTAAGGTTTAGGAATTGCTATAAGACCCTTGTTCTATAAACCTTGATATTTCTCCTCTATTATTTCTGTACCCTTTATATTCATCTCCTTCTTGATACTTGTTTAAGCCTTTGCTCTCATCTTCACTCCTTGCTTTGATATGCTCTTAGAATCTTGTCTCTTACCATCTTCCTGTGACATCGGAAGCGGAGCTTTAGGATATTTGCCCTTAATATGAATAGAACGATAGCATCGCAAGCTGAGTCAATGATTGAAGTATGCACCTTAATTGCTTGTTGAATTTTCATTATGCATGTGCTTGTTTTGGATCTTTGTAATGATTGTAATGATCTTGTGGGGATTTTCCACAATTTCATTTAGTCCATAGGCCTAAGGCATAAGGATTAATGAAGTAAATATGCGGGTTTTGGTTTTCTCCTGTTTTATCCATCCTGTTTTCTAGAGCAGTCTGTGTTCATCATGATATATCTCCAGATCTGGGCATCCAAAAGTTATGAAACTTTTATAGATAAAAGAAGACTCTTGTATGTTTCATCTGCCGCTGGAATCAATTCCATAGCTATTTTGGTTTGGGAGTTATGGAAATCACAAGATGATATAGTTGTGCTATCTGAAACCTGGAGTAGTTTTGTGGTGCACAGTTTTCGACCAAATTATGTTTGGAATCAGAAAAGTGTTCTATACAAAAGTTGTAGAGGATTTCAACAGCTTTCCAACAGTATAAACTACAACTTCATTGGATTAACAGAATAGGAGTTACAGCTGTTTTCATGCGCTGCTGTTTTTCTACTCATAAGGAATTTCAGACTTCTTGTTCTTACTTATACACATGAGTTTCCGTGGGATATCAGAAGGTCATTATGATGGTTAACTCACTTGGAAGAAGATGCAAGCTACCCTTTGTTGTCCCCTAGTTGATCTCTCTTAAGGGGGGTAGCCGAGTAAAGAAGTAACAAGATGAAGGTTTCTTACATTCAAGTACTCCACCTGAAAGAATTAGTTATCCCTAGGGTTGAGAAGTCACCATCAAGCACAGTTGGGTGTTTGAACTTCACCATACCCAAGACAAGTCAGCAACAATGACAAGGCAAGGAGATATGGTTCATCTACAGTTGGTTCTATAGAGACTCGAAAGATTCATTGTGACATCAATTATGGCAATAAATTTTTGATTCAAGGAAGATCTCTACTTGGATAAGTTATCTCAAATGGTGGAATTATGGGAAACTTAAGAAAGCTAATGATGTGTTGAGTTGGAACCCACCAAAGGATGCGAGATGTGAGTGAGATTTAAAGTTTTCCTAGGAATAGAAGATATCGTCAGAGGTTCATTGGAGGCATTATAATCTTGGATATAAGGGTGACATCCACAAGGATCGTAAGAATCTAAAGGATATCTTCGCTAAGTTGGTTTTGATCTTATGAAATCATCGATGAATTAGAGCGATCAAGGATTATGACATGGAAGTGTGTTATCGTCTGGAGAAGCAAAAGTTGTTGCTGATGCTCCTAGCATAAAGAGTGAGCTAGGGAGGTTCGGTCGACACCAAGGTTGAGTTGTGTGAGAAACTTGAGTGGTGTCACCTACACTACAAAGTTGGTAATTAATAGTGATCACCTTGGAACAAAAGGAATTGCAAAGGTCAATTGGAGGAATGGCATAAAGGGCTAAGGGATTGTGCTTAAGAGTTGATCAAGCAATTAGGAGCAAGGTTGTAACAACGTGCAAGCTACAACGTGATCGTTATGAGAAAATGAAGAAGATCCAAAGACAGAGCATGTACATCTCTTTGATCACCGTCTTCCGAATCTCGAGGACGAGATTCTCTTAAGGGGGGTAGAATTGTGACACCCTAATTTGTGTATTATTTAAAAATAGATAAATTTGATTTAAATATGAATTTGTTTATGCATTCAAATTTAGGGAGTAATAAATTTTGGGAAATTAAAATCAATCATAAGGTTAGCAACTCTTTGGTGCACTCATGCTGCTGCATTTTATTGTGATGAGAGGTTTTTGTTAAATAGCTATAATGATTTGAAAATCATTTGGAAATGTGATTTGAAAAATCAACTCTGAAAAAGAAAAACAAATTCTTTTTCCCGCCTTCACTTCCCTCCATTTCGGCCTGCTAGCCC
The DNA here is from genome assembly GCA_020631735.1 of Saccharum officinarum. Lineage (NCBI taxonomy): Eukaryota > Viridiplantae > Streptophyta > Magnoliopsida > Poales > Poaceae > Saccharum > Saccharum officinarum. The sequence goes on along the minus strand of CM036186.1, from coordinate 90,161,498 downwards.
AATTCTCGGCCGGCCCACCATTTCCTCCCCGCGGCCCTTCTCTTGGGCCGTGGCCCAGCCCAGCCAGCAGCCATTGCCGCGCCTGCCCTCTCTCCATTGTGCGGCTGACATGGCGGGCCCACCTGTCGGTGCTCCCATCTCCAACCTCCAGCTGTTCCCCCGACTCCCTCGGTCAAGGCAACCGCCATGACTCACACCGCGCCCACCTTCCGCGTCGTGGGAGCGTCCTTTTCCCCCCGCGCTCGGCTTTCAAAAGGGAGCCGCAACCCTTCACCGCCTCCCCCCCTGTTGTTTCCCGCTCCAGTCCCTCTCTTCTGAGCAGTCGAAGCCCCGCGGCGGCGCACCACCGAAGCACCGTACGGCCACCTCGTCGGTCTTTGCCCCGAGCCTCCTCCGTCTGTGATTTTTCGTTCGGTGGGCCTCCCTGTGCTTCCCTCCCTCTCCTTGCACCTTCAATTCTACGATTCGTGGTCTCTAGGGCCGTTCTACATGAACTCTGGCGAGCTCATCCATGGCTGGCCGTGGCGGGTGCCCCTCGAGCCTTCCACCGGCCTTGTTTTGCCCCGGGATGGGTTCGCCATCCTCCCCTCTTCGCTCCGGAGCTTTTATTTTTGAAAATGATGTCCTGTAGCACCCGTGCGAGCAACGCCGGCGAGCTCCATGCCGCGGTAATGGCGGCGCCGCCGCGTTCATCCCCAGCTCTGGCGGCCGGCTCTCTCTCCCCCCCTTTTTCTTTCTTGACCGTACATCGCGAGATCAATGGCCCTGGTTGGCCGATACCCCTTCGCGGGTCTTTTTGTTAAAGAGACCCCTCACTTTCATATAATTGAACCCGTAGTCCTCGGCCATTTGAATAAATCCGAGTTTTGATCCAAAAATAGTTTGATCTATTTACAGAATTGCCACTGCAGTAAAACGTGTATAAAATCGTCGTTTTAGCTCCGTTTCGACCCGTTCAACTTGCGTTAGTTTCGTAATTTCATAATCTACGTATTAGTGCTACTGATAGACCTGTTAGAAGCTTTTAAGTTTCTCGATTAAGTCTAGTTTAATAGCTAGTTTTGGAACCTTGTTTAGCGCGTAACTTTTGCGTTGTAGCTCTGTTTTTCGTGCAATTCACGTCAATGTGATCGTAGCGAGACGTAGATGATTTTGGTAAACATTTTATTCAGATTTATTTATTGTTGGTGTACTGTTCTAATAGTAGCTATGTTTTGCTTGTATGTCTGCTCCGAATTGCGTGTTGTACTTCATGTCGTTCGAGTTCAGACGGTGAGGAGTACGTTGGGAATCCGGACACGTACGAGGTGCAGCAGGACCAGCAGCAGTTCGTGAACCAAGGCAAGTATAGCATGGGCCTACCTTGATTCCTATTCATTATATAATCTACTCATTATGCATGTGTCTAATATTGCTCGACTATAAGGACATCCTAGCCATTGATGACTTATACCTTGATGCCTATGGGTTTTATTGCATATGGGTAGAATGCTAGTGCTCTATTCAAACATGATCAATACTATGATTAATGGAACAAACTGATAAACATGATGGTAATAATTGAACTATAGGGTGATGGTGCAAATGATGTCGATCATGTTGCCCTAAACTCTCCGTAAGGACTTATCTATAGGGCAAAAGCTGGGACATACAGTGCAACCGTGAGAGTTATATGGCTCTGACTTTAGCTCAGTAATATGATCTTTTCTAGCTTGTTAGAGGTTACCCGAAAGGGCGCAAGAGGGGCTTGCCACTTTGGGTATAGAACTGCCTCTGTTCTTGTGTGTATAGCCTGCGGGAATTATGCCACAGAAAGGGGGGTTCTCTATATCTGCCTGCCGAGGAAACCTCGCGGCCCTAACTTGTTAGACAAGACCTATGGAAGGCTTCATAGTGTACCCTGCCCGCTCACCTTGGAAGTGTTATGGGAGTAATTAACCCGGGCATATGGACAACACGACTCACGGGTAAAGATGCACAACCTCTGCAGAGTGTTAAAACTGTTATAACAGCCGTGCTCACGGTCACGAGCGGCCCGGAAAACTCACAGAATAACTGGTTACTTATGATGTTGTTGTTAATGGTGAACTATGATGGTATTATGATAATGATGACGACGATGGTGATATAATGTTGATCAATCACTCTATTAATTCTAGTATGTGATCATGTTGGTTAATTTGGGTGCCTAAGCATAAATTGATGTTAACCAATGATAAAATGCTGACTTACTAAAATGCTAAATGCAGTAAACCATGTCTGCCTTTTGAGCCTCATGAATCCCCATGTTATGCTTGTGGAGTACGAAATGTACTCACGCTTGTTTATTTTCAATATTTTGGAAAAATCCCGGATGGGTACCAGATTTCCAGAGATTGGAGCAGACAGGCTTGTGATCAACCAGTCAGTTGTCCCTATGAAGTGGAGTCTTCACCTAAAGACCGGAGTTGTCTTTCCGTTGTTTGCTATCTAAGGTTATATCTTTTATAATAAGTACGTTATATATTAAGCATTGTCATTTGATATTACCCTTATTTGTAGCTATATGTGAGATTTGACTTCCTGGGCTCACATATGGTGTGTATCTGGTTTTGTTCTTAAAACCGGGTGTTACACACCATTGCCACCCGCGCCTCACCTTCGTCACGCCACCATCGCGCCACCGTAGCCACCCACGCCTCATCTTCGTCGCGCCACCATCGTGCCACTGGTGCTACCCACGCTGCCCTCTCCTCTGTTGCCTTCTACCGCGTGACTCCCTCCTCCTACTCAAGGCATCACACCTTCCTCCCATGGGGGTGCTCTCCAGTGAGTTGTTTCTCCATGGCCCTTTTCACTAGATGAACACCTCCCCTACAATGCACCTATTTGATGCTTTGCCTCAGAGCTCTGTGATTCACCTTGTGGTTTGTTTCCTGTTTCGGCGTTGCAGTGATCGCTTTTCGTTCCTATGGTACCCCCGCATGTCAAGGTCTCTCATCTCTTCACATGAGTCTCGCTCATCTAAGGTAGCAAGCCATGATCTATTCTTCTCTTACCTCTTCTGCTTGCTCTCATAAGGACATTGCTCATCTATTAGTTGAAATATGTTGCTTACAAGTAGCTCTATCTATTCCATCTTTGCAGTGAGCCGTGTCAGTTGTTTTGTGTGACAGTGAGCAGCTAGTTTAGTGGAAATTTGAACCCAGGGCCAAGCCCATGGGCATGGATTGAGACCAAGCCTCACAAGAGTCAGTTCATCATCTACTCAGCGATAGTTCTCTTTACAGTGATCTTGTCAGTCGTGAGTTGATTCAAGGGAAGTTTTTGTTTGGCTATTGATCTTGCAATGTCAGTATTTCTCAGTCACAGAGTCTTGTCAGCATGGCCCAATGCAAGAATGTTGGTGGAGCTCCGAGTGACGGGGACGGAAGTCCTCCATGTTTGATAGAGGTTACCCGAGGCAAGCGCAAGAAGATCATCACTAAGAAAAGAAAGAGAACAGAGGCAGAGGTAGCACAGGCAGTGGCTAACGCTGCCGATCGAGCCAAGAGAGGAGGCAGAGGCAGTGGTATTCAGATTGGTGAGCGTCGTTTTCACCTTGAGGGATGACAGCTTGGTACAGAGGCCACCGAGCAGACAGAAGAGCAGCTAGTAGAGCAAGAAGAGGAGTCACAGGAGCAGACACAATAGACTCCACCGCGTCGTCGCTTAGGACGGACGCATGCTCAGGTGACTCCCAGGCCAGAGGGTCAGAGACGTGGTGGTTGCCCACCTCCTAGAGCTCATGGTCAGCCTCCTGTTGAGCACTTTGACCTAAGGGGAGCCACAACACGATAGGTTCAGAGTCTCCATTTCGTCGAGGTTGCTCAGTGGTTCCCACCTCAGCGGGACACGAGAGCTTCATAGGGCTTCTACACACCTCTGTAGGAGGACTTATACAGTGCTTACATTGACAGTGGGATCGCTTTCAGACCATAGAGAGTTTGTAGACTAGAGGCTCTTGTTGCAGTTATTGGCGAGCAGCTCCGCCCTCATATCTCCTTTCTACCAGGATTGTTAGATCTTCTGGGTCGGATAGGGGCATACTGTGGCACGTGGGTCAGGGAGTTTTACTCTTCTCTTTGGATAGACCTCGCTCACGAGTTTATTCACTTTGCATTCAGAGATCGTGACCGCAGACTGTATAGTACCAGGGTACGAGAGATTCTGAGGCTCCCATCTTTGAAGACGAGGATCCACCAGCTCTGTTTTGGTTAGACACGACCACCGAGGCATCCTCATGGCGGCACTGTGCCACCTACAAACTTCGTCAGACTGTGCTTTCACGAGCTGTTTGGTGAGGGGTCCAGACACACACCAGCTATGATGACTCCTATTGCCAGAGTTCTTGATGCTATTGTGAGGAGGACACTGCTTCTGAGGTTGGGCTACCGAGAGGGTTTGACTCGTATGCAGCTTTGGGTAGTTCACCACCTTATCTCTCAGACTCTGTTTGATATTTGGGATTTGATGCTTTGTGAGATGGAGGATACGCTAGCAGAGGACTTCAAGGGTCATCGTCAGCTACCCTATGCCCATTGGATTTGTTTTCTGATTCGGTGTGCTTGCGACCTTCCAGCTGAGATCTGAGCAGAGATCTCCGACACCACAACAACTTTTCATAAGTACGACATACGTCAGCTGTGGGCCACTATCACCCGAGAGCAGGCACCTAGTCAGAGTCAGCGTCAGAGAGCAGAGGTACCTAAGACTACAGCTAAGCAGGACCAGATTATTGAGGGACATGCAGAGGCAAAGCTTGCCAACTTGGATGCTCAGCCAGCCGATCCAGACGAGGACGATGCCACCGACAGCACTGATGACGACTATCAGCCACTTCCTCGGTACCGCTCTCCTCGTCCTCATGACTATGAGGCCGGTGGTTTTGGTTCAGCCTCCCGCACAGACCCAGCCATGGTGGTTATACTTGAGAGGCTGACCCAGGCTCAGGAGAGGCAGGAGATTCAGTTATAGAGACAGGTTCAGGACAACGCAGCTGCATTTGCACAGATTCAGGCTCACCAGGACGAGTTTCAGAGGCAGTAGCTAGAGATACAGAGGCAACAGACAGCTATCCAGCAGCAGTATCTTGAGCTTTTGAGACACCTTGTTACTCTTGGGGTCCCTCCACCTCCGTCCGTCCTTACTCCAGCTTTACAGCCTGGTGGGATTCAGTGTCAGGGACCACAACCGAGCTTTTAGTTTACCTCTCCTCAGCAGCAGGTGCCTCAGTCGTTTCAGTCCCCCGGCTACACTCCTATTCAGACAGGATTCACTCCACCGGTTCAGCTCAGGCCTCACCTTCTGACTAGCACTCTATTTCCTACGGACTTGAGTGCGTCCTATAGTGAGTTGACCGGTCAGCCGACACCCTCCCAGACCATAGTTCTGACCACTACAGAGATGTCAGTTTTAGAGACAGTGGCTCCTTTAGTGACTGGGACCGGGACTACAGAGATAGTTCCTTCATCGGTCGCTTCGACTGATCCTACTACAACTGATACTCTTCAGGCTTAGGTGACAGAGACTGCGGCTCTCGTGGCTACTACTTCATCAGCTATTGCTCCCAAGTTCCAGCTTGCCGACCCACATACTGAGCAGATCCAGACCGTTTCACCTCCACAAGCACCTACAGAGGGTCAGCATGACAGCTCAGAGTTAGAGGAGGACACTTCTCAATTTTTGCTCACTCCGCATTCCTCTGCATCCGACTCGACTGCTTCCATTCCTCCTTCGGGCCCTTAGTTTTTGGCTCTTGATGCCAAAGGGGGAGAGTGAGTTTGTAGATTTAGGGGAAGCTGCGAGAGGTTTTTTTAGTTCTTTGTGTGCTACTTTCATGCATCATGTTTAAATTCCCGCACTTGCATTGTGTGACATGTGTGCTTGTCAGATACTTGAGTAATATGTTGGTTATCTTGTCTATATTATATCATGTCACTTGATTGGTTCTAGCTCATAATGTCTTGCTTCCGTGTTTTGCTCCGATTTCTTATGAGCTATGCTATTGTGTACTAACTCTTCTTGTTTCATCTTATGAGTTCACCCTTTTGGCTTGGAGCACATAAGTAATCCTAACCTCTTTGTTCTTATTGCCTTTTGCTTATGTGAACCAAGCATGATCGAAAACCTCATCTCTTAAATCTACTTACTCAAGGTGTTGTCATCAATCACCAAAAAGGGGGAGATTGAAAGCATCTAGGCCCCTAGAGTGGGTTTCGATAATTGATGACAACGCAACATTACTATGACTAACGTGTGTTTTGCAGAAACTTTGGTAAGTTAGGTCATGGTAATGGTGATTGTTTGGGCACTATGGTTTTCATGCCCCTTGATGGAAATTGTTTCGGTTTTTAAAGGATTAACGACAAGGTTAAGGACAAACTAGTTCTAAGTGCCGTTTGGTGTTGGAGAGGCATTTAGAGTAGTTTAGGACTTCGTTTTTCTCCTTTGGCCGTATTATAAAGGGGGGCATGAGCGGGTAGCTTGACCTAGGTGAGTCTATTTGTTTAGGTGTGGTGCACACTTGTCAAACTTAGCACTAGATAGCTCAGGTGAAGCCCAAAGATCATTTGAAAGAAACTTGGTTCAAGTTGCGTCGCGATCCGGAGAAATTTAAGCCATTTCTCTTTGACCGGACGCGGTCTTTCTCTTGAACGGACACGTCCAGTCAGTGCAGTCGACAGAAGTAGAAGCAACATCACCGACCGGACGCTGTGGCTTGCCTGACCGGACGCGCAGGTGGCGCGGCCTACAGTCAGGAGAGCTAGGGTCAGTAACCGGACGCTAAGCTTGTCTGACCTAACGCCACTGTGGCCGAGTCCGGTCAATGTACAAAAAGGTTCCAGAGAGGGTTTTGAGTGACCGGACGCGTCCGGTCACCCCTGATCAGACTCGTCTACGCGTCCGGTCACTCAACGCCCTTGAATTTCAAATCAACCGTTGCCACCGACCGGACACGTCCAGTCAGTACGAAAAATGCTGAGTTGACACTTAACGGTTGGGATTGACTGTGGGGAGTATAAATACATTCCCTACCCCTCAATTTGAGCTCTCTTCCTCATTTGTTTAGCTGAGAAACACCTTTCATGTGCAAGGGAGTGCAAGAGCTCTAGTGAGGATTGAGATTTGAGAATCCAAGATTAAGGACCCTCATTAGTGACTAGGGAGTAGCAAGTGTGCATCCACCTTCTCATTAGGCTTGTTGTGGTCAAGTGAGAGTTCTTGCTTGTTACTCTTGGTGATCGCCATCACCTAGATGGCTTGGTGGTGATTTGGAGCTTGGTGATCATCCGACAGAGCTTGTGGATGACCCAACTCATCTTGTGAGCGGTTGTAGGTGATTCACCGCGACGGAGTGTCAAAGAATCAGCCCATAGAGAGCACTTGATCCTCACGCGGATCAAGGGGGAGCTACACCCTTGCGCGGGTGCTCCAACGAGGACTAGTGGGGAGTGGTGACTCTCTGATACCTCGGGAAAACATCGTCGTGTTCCTAACTCTTTTACATTCAAGCAATTTACTTTCTTGCATTACTTTTGTTGTTTGGTTTACATTCCTAGAATTGCCATGCTAGACTAGGATTGGAACTTAGGGTGCAAAATTTTTATCGGTAGAATCACTAGGAACACTTGTAGGCACTAGGGATGAATTATGGCTTAGTAGGATTTAATTCTTGCAATAAAATTTAGAAAAACCCAATTCACCCCCCTCTTGGGCATCTTGATTCTTTCAACTTACAATATACATCTGAAACAGATGAAACATGTATTTTGAATGGATGCTTGCAACATATGTATATAGCCACTGAAACATATGCAACATCCAAATAAAACACTTGCAACATGCGACTAAAACTGATGAAACATTTGAAACATACACTTGTAACATATGCAACATCCAGATAAAACACACACACCATCTGGATGAAACCATGCAACATCCAGATAAAACACTTGGGGCATACGTCTGAAACAGATGAAACATTTTGAATGGACGCTTGCAACATATGTTATAGCCACTGAAACAGATGCAACATCCAGATGAAACACATACAACATCCGAATTAAACCATGCAACATCTAGATGAAATATGTGAAACACATACATCTAAATACATGAAACATACGGAGCTCAATACCATGTGTTGCCCCCGAACGAGTGGCCGCATGAGCTCCCATGCACTGCCCCCGCCGCATGCACCCTACGCCAAACGAGTGGCCGCACACGCTCTCATGCGCTGTCTCGCAAAAAGGACCGGTGCGGGCCCTGTCTAACTGCAACTATCTTGGCCGTCATGCACACGCGGGGTTGGTCCGTCTATCCGGACAGATGCCCTAAATGCATTACTATTAGAGAAAAGGTGGCGGTCGTTTCATGCTGCAGAGTGCAGACACCATCAGCCCCAGGTTAGCCCATCCGAGCTGATGGGCCTTGTTAATAAATTTAGGCCCAGTATTATATATGCTAGGCTCACCTCCAGCAGTTCGGCCCAAGAAAGATCCAAGTACATCTCAAGCCTGGCCTAAACCTTTCAAGTACACTAGTGTCCTGTTTTGCAGGGTATATTTTGGCTCGAGCTCTTCTCAAGGAGCTCGAGCCAGTGAAACTAGAAATACTAGTTTTATTGGCTCCTAATTTATTTAAAAAACAAAGAAAGAAAAAAAACCATTTGCAATAGACTTTCAAGAATAAAAATGCATGTGTGACAGTAGGTTTTTGTTGGCACGCTAATATTGGAGGCTGATTACAAGTTCCCCAAAAGAAAAAAAAATCATAGGTCAACTTTTTTCTTCTAAAAGTTGTTAGGAGTTTTTCTAATTTTCTATTAATATAGGATAGGATAAAATAAAAGAAAAACATACGTTTGGTTGATCTTAACAGTGGTCTAGAAGAAGATGCTAATCACGTGATTAAAGAAGTTTATCCAGCCGTCAAATGGTTTTTTTGTCTCTCCTCTGAATATTGGTGCACCCTTCAGAAAAAAGAGGCAGCAGAGAGGTGAAAAGCAATCCCGCTTGCTTGCTTAGACAATCCAGAGCAGTAATAGCTCGGTTGATAGAGTTTTTTTTTGAAAGAACAGGAGGGGTTTTGAGCCCCTACTGAAGATAAATTAAAGCTAAAAGAGTATTGTTACAGGGAGTTACCAAAGAAAAGAAAAAAGAACACATTACAAGCTTTCTCAGAAGGTAAAAGGGAACTTAAGGAACCAGGAAAGAGATAAAAAAAAACTAACAGGCGCACCACCACATGATTAATACTTATGAAATTCCACTTATCCATTCTTGTAACCTTGGTGAGTAGTTTTTCTTGGCACGCAATAGCAGCACATCCATTTCCAATAAGAACAGAGTCTTGCATCCTTGTGTCGAGGCATTGATTTACTTAAAAATCTTGTTGTTTCTGGTCATCTAAATGGTCCAGCTTAAAAGAATGATGATCTCCATAAAGAATGGACGGTTAAGCTGAGTTTCAAGACTCTCCAGATTAGAGAATGGGCCAACTCTGTGATCCACATCCAGGTTTATGAGCCTCCAACAATCCTGAGCAAAGGGCCAGCTTATGAAGAGATGTTCAACTGTCTCCTCCACCTGACCATTGCAAAGAATACAATTATAGTCCTCCAGGTCCATATTTCTTCTTCTAAGCAAGCCTCTAGTACCGAGCCTATCCTTCATGAGAAGCCAGAAAAAACTCCGATGTTTATTCTGGCAGGCACTCCTCCAAAGCCATCTGAAGGCTGGATGAGTGGTACAGTGTCCACTTAATTGTGTATATACCTTTCTTGAGGAGAAATTAGCAGATCCCCACAAATAAGTCCAAACATCAGGAAGCTCAGAGATTTGTACTGCTTGTAAGATACTTTGCAACTGACCCAGCTGATCAAAAGCTTCTACTGACAATGGCAAGTGAAAGAGGTCATGTAAATTGGGGACTGCTTTTACCTCAGCCAGAGCGATCTTTGTTTTTCTTGTGAAGAAATAGAGTTCAGGAAAACTTATCTTGGGAACTAACCCATTCCATAGATCCTCCCAAAATAAGCATGATTTTCCATCCTGGATGTTTACACTGGCAAGGCCCTTGAATTTGTCAATTAGCCTTAGGATATCCCTCCACCAAGGTGAACCAACATTTGCAGTTCTTGGTGATCTTCCATTTCTATAATATTTTTACCATATCAAGTTTACCCATGGCAAATCCTCCCTGTTCAGGAACTTATGCAGATATTTGAATAAAAGAGCTTCATTCTGTGTTCTCAAATTAAGCACTCCAAGACCTCCTTTTTTTTCCTCTACAAACCATGGGACAAGCAGCTTTCGCAGGCTTGGTTGAGTTTTGATCAGCTCCCCTCCATAGACAGTGTTTTCGATATTTGTCTATTTGCTCTATCACTGTTTTTTGGAGTTTGAAGGTACACATTGAGAAGGTTGGTAAGGCTGTGATCATTGAGTTGGTTAGCTGTAGTCTCCCTGCTTGATTGAGGAAGAGGGAAGTGGATACCAACCTCCTTTCACACTTGCTCACCAAGGGGGAGAAGTCAACTATCCTGGGCTTAGTCAATCCAAGTGGGAGGCCAAGGTAAGTAAATGGTAATCCACCTTTCTAGTAGTCAAAAGTTATTGCCAAGTGATCAAGCTTTTGATCTGATAAGTTAATTGGTACCATCATTGACTTAGAATAATTCACCCTGAGGCCAGTAGACTCTCCAAAAGACTGCAGAAGACATTTCAGAGTGAGCAGCTGCCTTGAAGATGCTTGCATGATGATTAAGGTGTCATCAGCATACTGTACAATTGAAAAATCACTGGAGTGTTGCAGTTCTAATGGCAGACTGAGGACCCCTCTTTCTCTGGCTTAAACAAGAGAGGGGAGAGTGGATCTCCTTGCCTCACCCCTCTCTTGCAGTGTATTGTTTTTCCAGGCACCTCATTGAGTAGGACTGAAGAAGTGGCAGAGGCAAATAGTTCCTCGATCCATCCAATCCACTTACTGCCAAAACCCAAAGTTTCCATTATTTGAATAATTGCATTAGATTGACAGTTACTTCATCCAGGCCAGACGGTCGGTCTCTGCTGCTAGCTTCGCTTTCCTGACGTTGATCCATGGGACGAAAGCTGAGACGACCAAGAAGAGGAGGAAGAAGAAGGGGACAGGTAGACAGAAAAGGGTAGAGGAGAGCGTGTCTTGTTGTCAACATCGGGTGGCTAAAATGGCAAGCGGATCGGGCAGGTGAAAACGATTTCAGACGGCGGCGGCAGCGAAACGAGTGGCAGCAGGGTTAAATTGATTGATTCGTCATTTATTTATTGGAAAAAGTCTAATTGACCCCCCAACTATTGAGGGTAGTCTGGTTTACCCCCTCAACTATGAAACGGTCTAATTTACCCCTTGAACTTTGCAAAACCGGCCAAATCACCCCCTCGAGCGGTTTTGGACGGTGGTTTTACTACAGTAACAACGGTTTGCTACAGTAGCAGTGGTTTTGTCCTTTTCTTTTTAATTTATTTCGTCTGAATCTTTGAAAAATCATAGTAAATCATAAAAAAACATAAAATGAAAAATCCAATTTCGTTGGACTCCACATGAGTATATCTACACAGTAAATATATAATATAGTATGCTTTAGTACAAAGTTTTTGTTATATTAATTATTCAAATTAATTACAGAAAAAAATAGATCAAAATTTACAGCAAAAACTTTGTACTAAAGCATACTATATTATATGATCACTGTGTAGATCTACTCATGTGGAGTCCAACAAAATTGAATTTTTCATTTTGTGATTTTTTTGTGATTTACTATGATTTTTCAAAGATTCAGACGAAATAAATAAAAAGAAAAGGACAAAACTACTGTTACTGTAGCAAAACCGTTGTTACTGTAGCAAAACCACCGTCCAAAACCGCTCGATGGGGTAATTTGGCCGGTTTTGCAAAGTTCAGGGGGTAAATTAGACCGTTTCATAGTTGAAGGGGTAAACTAGACCACCCCAATAGTTGGGGGGTCAATTAGATTTTTTCCTTTATTTATTTGGCCTTGACGAATGACGAGGTTAATAACGTGCCTTGGAAGGCTCTGCTTGTGTGCCGACTATGGGCCGGTTCAGTTCCAAAATTTTTGGCAAAACGACACTATAGCGATTTTCGTTGTTATTTGGTAATTAGTGTCCAATCATAATCTAATTAGGCTTAAAAGATTCGTCTCGTCCATTTCGTCTAAACTGTGTAATTAGTTTTATTTTTTTATCTATATTTAATGCTTCATGCATATGTCCAAAGATTCGATGTGACGGGGAATCTTGAAAAATTCTGCAAAATTTTTTAGAACTGAACAGGGCCTATGTTCACCAAGTCTATAATGCTGCCTATCAACATTTTAGAGGAAAGATTGGAACTGCTAGCAAGAACTTTTGGCTGCTCTAAGGGATCTTTGCCCTTCACCTACCTTGGACTGCCTCTAGGAACCACAAAACCAAAAGTTCAGGACTTCCTGCCCCTAGTAAACAAATGTGAGAAAAGGCTTGGGGGTATTTCTTCAATGTTAAGTCAAGCAGGCAGGCTTCAAATGACCAATGCAGTCCTATCCTCTCTACCAACCTTCTACATGTGCACCCTTGAATTACCCAAAGCAGTGATTAAGCAGATTGACAAGTTCAGAAAAAGCTGCTTATGGACAGGATCCAATGTAAATGGTAGAAAGACTCCAAAAGCGGCGTGGAAGATGGTCTGCAAATCCAAGGGGGAAGGAGGGCTAGGAGTGATCAATTTAGAACTTCAAAACCAAGCCCTTCTCATGAAAAACTTAGACAAATTCTTCAACAGGAGAGACATTCCTTGGATACACTTAGTTTGGGAAAAGCACTACAAAAATGGCAGGCTTCCTGGTAATGTGAAGAAGGGATCCTTCTGGTGGCGTGACATTCTTAAATTGCTACAGTCCTTCAAAAACATGGCAGTAATCCAAGTGAAAAATGGACAATCTTGCCTATTCTGGAAAGATAAGTGGCAGCCCCAAGCGCTACAACTCCAGTTCCCCCAGTTAAACTCCTTTGCCAAATGCAAGTCTATTTCTATACATAAGGCCTTCAACCAGGATCCAATCTCCTCAATGTTCAATCTACCTCTCTCGCAATTGGCATACTCTCAATTCCTTAATTTGCAGCAGATTCTGTCAAACACAACTATGGATGATTCAAATGATGTTTGGTCTTACCTTGGAGGAGCAGCAAAGTTTAAGTCCACCTCAGCTTATAAGAGAATAATGGGGCACCTTGATATTGATCCTGCATTCAACTGGCTCTGGAAGTCCTTTTGTCAGCCAAAACATAAAGTGTTTTGCTGGCTTCTACTTAAGGATAAACTAAGTACAAGAAACATCTTAAGAAGGAAGCACATTGTTTTAGAGTCTTTCAACTGTGAGATCTGCGCATGGGGAACTGAAGAAACGGTAGAGCACCTCTTTTGGCACTGTCCTTTTGCTCAACAGTGCTGGGGAATTTGAAATCTACAAACAGTTCTAAATGGTAACTCAATTGAAAACATAGCAGCAATCAAAATCCAGTTGCATTCCCAGTTTTTTATGACTGCAATCATCATCATGCTTTGGACTATTTGGAAAGCCAGGAATGAACTCATCTTCAATAACAATCAGATTGGGATTCAAGAGTGTGCGGTTTTTTTTTTCAAAGAAATCAGGCTTGTCTCCCTAAGGGTGAAGGAAAGCCTTTCTGAATCATTTGATCAATGGATACAAAGTCTTCAGTAGAGGCCTGTTTTTTCTTTTTTTTTTATCTTTTTTTGTTTCCTAATTTTTTGGGCCTCCTCCTGTACTGAGTCAGCTGTAAACTCCCTCCTTTTTTTAAATAATAATTATCTACTGTAGGGCCCTGGCCCCTCCAGTTCCATCAAAAAAATGTTCACCTCCTTCTTACAGGCTTCTTTACCGTTGTAGGCTGGAAAAAAAGCAAAGTCCCAGCAAAATTTGTTCCAAGGTTATATTAGTACGTACTGCTCTCATCCAAACTACAGTCAGCCTGTCAAAGAAAACCAACCAATATCACAGACAACAAAACCAGTTTTTTTAGCTATCTCATCCAAACAGATCCTGGTCCTGTCCCCAGGGAATCTGGGATGGCAACATGCCAATCCTTTTCTTTTCTTTTTTTCAGTTTTTGAAACGAAACATGTCAATCCTCAGCCCTTCCTTCCTTCCTTCCTTCCTCACTTTCATCATGTGCTCACCACTGGAGGGTGTCCCTAAATTCTTGCTGCCTTTCAACGTGCATATCAGCATATGCTCTGTTCTGTTCTCTTCTCTGACAGTGCTCTAGTCTCTACCCTTTTCAGCTACAAAGGGGAGAAAATGGAGGACTGGGCATGCGCCCTTTAAGTTGTAGGGGTCCCTTGGTGCACTAGCTGCAGTAGTAGTATCAACTGCTCTACGCTTAGGACAGCAGTTACATCCAAGGGGCAAGGGCAGATGTTTGGTCTGTACTTATGGACCTCTGCTGCATTGTAATTTGTCAAAGCAAGACAAGATATCCTGCACATATATGACACTACTCCTACAGTGGTGAACAACAAGATATATGGCTAGCTGCTAAATGGCCTGTCCTTGTGTGCACCGTACCTATGGGCTATGGCATTTGGTTTTGTTCTATTATCCTGAAAGATCAGTGGAATTTGGCTTTCAGCGCAGGAATAAATAACTGGAGTCAGCTACTCTTAAGCAGGTGCTAATTGCTAAAACAATAGGGCCGGGGCTACCATCCTATATACTTAGACCAGTTGGTTACCGCCTTGAGGTTTGAGCATGACCCTCTGTTTCTGAACATCAGTGATCCGGTGTTCCCCGCTACAGCATGGTTGCCTGGTTGCATTGATGGAGTATTCTACAGTACTACTCTCGGAAACGTACCCACAAATTTCGTCCCAAAAACATGCATGGGGAGTGTGTGAGGATATTCTGTTTCCACATCACCTCCCGTTCCCCGTTCTCAATTCCCAACGGCCAACGCCTCGAGCCCTCATCAACGCCGGCCATACAAACTGGGCACTTCCATCCGATGCGTGCGTGCATCACCTGTCGTGATCTCTTCCATGACCCAACTGGGGAACTGGATTGCTTCATCTCATGGAATTCCGCGGCTTCTGTCGCTGCAGCGGTGTAGCCTGTACCTGTGAAGCGAAGGGGTTGGCAGTTGGCACCGGCTTATGACTCACCTGTCGCTGTAGCTACAATAGCACACAGCCCGTGTGACGCTGACCGCTGGGCCCGGTGCTGAGCCAATCAAACAGATGCTAGATCGATAAGATGCTACTGTGCTACCCTACGTACGCCTCCATGGTCCGTACGTACAACAAGGCTTGCAGTTGGTGTGGGTGACGACTGATGAAGGGAACGAAGGAGATCGATCGATGCATGGATATGGCCATGGACGAGTTGAGTGAAGGAGACTCCAGTCCACAGTGAGGCAACGGCACTGATGATGAGAGTGATGTGAGCAGTGCGTACCGGACTGTACGTATACGCCTTGCTTATCCGTTGAGCAAATTGGGTGATGGCCTGATGGGCGAAACGCCTGCTGCTCCGTATATATCCATATCCGTATGCCATGCCATGCAGATCGGTGGTTACATGACATATTCACACACACACACACATCTTTGGCTGCTTGCTTCCTGTATCATTTATCAGCGATTCAGCAGTCAGTGACGAACGAGGAACGAACGTGCGTGTAGTATTCGTGTTCACGTCTCCACCTTGACCTTCTGCTGCCTGCCCTGCCCTGCCTGCCTGCCGCCGCTTGTGTGGATGAAGATTTCCATCATGCATTTGGGAGTAGATTAGAAACCTGAGAGAAACATCGCTCTGTAAATCATCGGTTTGACATGAATAGGTGTATCTTCAGCGGAATTAATCGGAGCAATTTTTTTTACATAATTGATTAGAGAAAAGGTGACAGACGTTTCGTGCGGCCCAGGTTAGCCCATCCGAGCTGATGAGCCTTGTTAATTAATTCAGGCCCAGTATTATATATGCTGGGCTCGCCTCCAGCAGTGCGGCCCAAGAAGATCCAAGTACATTCAAGCCTGGCCTACACGGCTACACCTCTATTTGTTTGTAAAAAAAACTAGCATCCTATTTTGCAGGTATATTTTGGCTCGGCTCTTTTTTTTCTTAAGGAGCTCGAGCAAGTGAAATCAGAAATACTAGTTTTATCGTCTCCTAATTTATTTCAGAAACAAAGAAAGAAAAAAACATTTGCGATAGACTTTCAAGAATAAAAAATGCATGTCTAACAGTAGATTTTGTTTTTTTAGAATTACACGCCCACAACAACTCACACCTATGAATACACTTACGCAAAGCTTACTCTTATGAGCACCTTCGAAGGACTTACCTGTATGAATACATATACGTAAAACCCTACTCCTATGAGCATCTTCGAATGACTCACCCTTATGAATACACGTCACCACAGACACCTCACTGTCGTCGCCTACCAGAGAAAGCATAGCGCTGTTAGATCTGGAATAAATTCAGGAAAATGCGAGCATCCGTACCAAATCGAGGACTTGAACCAGGGTGGGCAGTTGCACTCTAATATTGGAGACTGATTACAAGTTCTCCAAAAGTAAAAAATCATAGGTAAGTTTTTCTTCTAAAAGTTGGTAGGAGTTTTTCTAATTTTCTAAAAGTAGATACACGTCACCACAAGTGTCACTCTTGTTTTCAACTTTTGAAATTTGATATTTGGGTCCTAGCCTCAAACTTGTACACCGGTGTGATCTAGATTACTGAACTTGCACATGAACACATAATTAACATTGCCACGTTAGCATCTTTTGTGTGTTGACATACAACATCAGGAACCTAAATGACACTGCCACACAAGTTTAAGAATCCAAATATCAAAATACAAAGAGTTAAGAGCCCAAGTAACACCGCAATACAAGTTCAAGGACTCAAATATAAAAAATCAAGAGTTAGAGTCCAAATGTCATAAAGCGTTCAAGTTTACAGACTACCAATACTCAAAACTAGAAGAGGTTCAAGATGAAATTTTTGGTTCATCCATTTTACTACGTATCTAGACATATTATTATATCCAGATACATGACAAAATAAATATACTAAAAAAAATTAAAGTGACTTATAATTTAGAACGGATAGAGTATTATATAGGATAAGTAACTGAATATTTATGCAGTAGCAAAATCGAAAAGAAAAGAATTCGAAATTTCCAGCTTCTAGTGGTTAGAAAGGACACGATCAGGCTAGAGAGCTCGACTGAGTGCAATGACCAGAACTCCAGAAACGCCCTCTCCAGCGCCTTCTCTTCTACCAGGTTCCTCCAGACCGCAGACCGGCACGATGCTTTTGTGAAGATAAATGCCTCCTGCAGATAGATGCTTGCTCCTCAATTACACCTTTCTGATATATCTGCTTATATCAGAGGATAAATAGCATCAGTGCTTCACAATTGCCTCTGCCTCTTGGAATCAGTTACGGGTCACTGAAACAGAGCAGGGGAGCTGACAGGCAGCAGCCGGAGCAGCAGCGGCCATGAGCACCATGAGGTTCTGCCGTGAATGGTGAGCTCAGCTCATGGTCGATTGATTGGCATACATATGCTCATCCGGTCATCCCCTTTCTTCAGTAGTAGTACTTTACTTTTCCCAAGAGAAGAGGCGACTGATTCATGAGCAGAGTCTTTCTGTTTGTTTGATGCAATTTCAATGCAACGCAGCAACAACATACTGTATCCGAAGGAGGACAGGGCGAACAAGGTGCTTCTCTACGCCTGCAGGAACTGCGAGCATCAGGAGGTGGCGGACAGCAACTGCGTGTACCGGAACGTGGTGGACCACGACGCCGGCGAGTTCACGCAGGTGCTGTTCGAGGACGTGGCCTCCGACCCCACGCTGCCGCGCACCAAATCCGCCCGCTGCGCCGCCTGCGGCCACGGCGAGGCCGTCTTCTTCCAGGTCAGGGTCATCATGGGCTCATGCACGGCAGTTTTTTGTTGATTAATTAATCTTCAGTGATCGGTTCGGTGACCTCGAACAGCATGAGTGTTGATGCATGGGCGGCGGTGCAGGCGACGACGAGAGGCGAGGATGGCATGACGCTCTTCTTCGTGTGCTGCAACCCCAGCTGCGGCCACCGATGGAGGGACTGACCTCATCTGCATGCTGGTGTGCAACGATGGACGCCTGCTGCCAGGGATTTATTTAGCACGTGACAATATAGTTGTTATGCTTGTATCATACTAGCTACTACCATGCTGGTATAGCGGGTTTAAGGCATCTAAACTCTACGAAGGTGAACCGGTCGCCGAGTAACCAGCCTATCCACGTTGTCATCGGTACCTCCGTGTTCGTGGTTTCGTGAAACCTCGAGTCCTCCGCTCCCACGCCAATACGAGGCCTCCAGCTCCTCTCTCTCCCCCGTCTCTTCCCTTCCCCTCCCTCTCCCTTGCTCCCGATCTCTCTAGAAGCGGACAGGGCGGCGCCGCGGGCAGCCCCCGCCGGTGCCCATCCCTCGGCCCGGCGGCCGCCCTCCTCCTCCTCTCCCCCCATCCTCCGTGCGGGCTCCTCTCTCCCTCTCCCTCTCTAATCTCCGGTTTCGCTTTCTCTCCGCTCCTCGCGTGGCCTAGGCGAGGCGACCGGCCCAACAGGCCTTGCCCCTCTCTCCGGTCTCCCTGCGCCGTGTGTGCTGCTGGGGGCCCAGCGACGCCGGATGGCCGTGCGGCGCGCTCTGTGGCGCAGCACCGCGTGTGGGCCACGGCGGTGGCCGTCGCCGGCCATGGAGGGGTGCGACCCTGCCCCACCGGTGCCCGCGAACGCAGCTTCCCCTGGCGAAGAAACCCTAGCTGCCTCTTTGGCAGTGCCCAAGCTCGCCGGGCACCGCGCGTGGGCCACTGCGGTGGACGTCGCCGGCCATGGAGGGGCGCGACCCTGCCCCATCGGTGGCCGCGAACGCGTCTTCCCCCCCCCCCCCCCCCCGCGAAGAAGCCCTAGCTGCCTCTTTGGCACCAGCAAAGCTCGTCGGCTGCATCTACCGGTATTTCACTCTCTTCTCCTCCTTCTTCGACTCATGTAGCGGCATCAGGCGGACAGCACCAGCCACGCGCCATCCTTTGGCCCCTGCTTTCTGCGGTCGGCTGGCCGATTGGCCTGCCCCTGCTGTGGGGATTTCTTTTGGATTTTTTATTTTTGGGTGAATTGTACGGATTCAAGCATCTCGAGGCCCGGGACCTTTGCAGGAGATATTTCCAAAGAGGCTGATGTTGAATCTATGATAAAACAGTAGCTGAGTTGTGAGTGAATTTTCCAGTTACCAATTTGTTATTTCTTACATCAATTCTTCACCTTTTCGATTCTGACAAATATATACATGTGTACATCTCGCACTTACAGGCCGTTCATACATGGGAACCTCCATACTCAATAGCAGCTGAGGCCATGAGTTGCTGGGTTGCTAGCACAGGTACTTTGGGTGTGATTTAGTTTAGTAGAGAGATAACCTGCAGTGTGTGCTTCTCTTCTTCATCTTGTTCTGAATCCCAATTTTTTCCTGTAGCGTGCGCTTCCTCAACTACAAGATTTTCAGGGGCAAGCTTTGCGCTTACTGACTTCCTCTTTTGTGCACAAAGCCCTTTGTACGTCCCTGGTAAGCAGCAAATGCAGTACAAGCCTTGTCACAAACAGCCTGGACATCAAGCGCTTGTACTTTATAGCTCTTTCCTGGCCTACCAGGCTACCACGTACATAATGCTTCGTTGTGCTAATGATAAGATCCATCTATGGTTGGCGTCAGCAATGGAGCATGATGCTTTTTTTGTTTCATGCCACAACCTTGCCCCATTTTTTTCAAGATTATTGCAATGCACATTATACTGACTGTTTTCCTTTGGTACGTTCATCGAGGAAATTAGAGCTACTCTCGAGGCTTATACTAAAAGACTACAATGTAAGTGCCTAATTAGCAATGGCTTTCATATTTTGCACAGTGGTTTCCTTCAGCTTTTCCTTGCTTGATTTAATTTAATGGAGGGATTCTATGGTTGGGATTTAAGCCTGCCAAGTCTGAGATTTTCCTAACCAAAAAAAGGTCTCTCACTTCATCCTCGTCGTTGCTGGAAATCAAAGGATCGGATCGTATAATTCATTGTTTCCTAATTCATACCAGGAGGATCAAATGAAAGTGCAGATCAACCAATTCTTTTGTCCATGTCAAGTACTTGCATGTTAGCATCAGGGCTTGCATTGCAAAATAGCAGTTTGGTTCAGAAAATTGGTTGTGTATCTCCGGTCTCCTTACATTGAGGTTTATCAGTACTCAGTTCTACATCGAATGATTCAATATGTATTTTTCAACTGTGAACTCACCTATCCCCACCATGGCTCTGTTGGGCCAAAATTTTTGCTCTGTACGAAACTCAAACTTCTAAAGTAGCTTATTAGGCTATGAGGTTTGATTATAGATTAGTGGACACATTTAGGTTTTCCTTTTGCAGTTGCTGCACTTTTTGAATGATAGTTTTCACAAAAACAAATTATTTGTTAGCTCAACATTTGTTTATGGCTTCTTGTATTTAGTTGCAATTCTGATCTTCTAACACTACCTGGTTGTCACTCTCCCTCTCTGTTGAAGTGCCATATGCGTGGACGCTGCTGCTACGTAGTTTAGTATACATGTTAGTTTTCCTGAGGCTGTCATCACCTTTGGTGGGTTAGGTTTTGATTTTCCTTATCGTATTGCTACATACCTCAGTATGTGTTTTTATTTTTTCTGAAGTGGCTGTATTATAGTACTGAGGCCTCAGTATTCTTACGCTATTATATTTGCTTTTTGTATATGTGTATTCTACTAATAACATCCTGTTACTATTAGTAACATCGTCACTTTTGTACATTGTTCATATTATCAGTAGTGAAATTTTTATATCTTGGTCAAGAGTATGAAACATGCTGCTACAAAAACAGAGAATTATCCTGCTGTTTATATAGGTTGGCTTAATGTGGTCTGGTTGCTATTACACTTCCTATGTTAACCATAGTTGTTTCCTATGGCAAGATCCTTGGAGGTGTGGATAGCAATTCCTGTAATTCTCTGTATCTGCATATTCAAAAATATATTTGCAGGTTATGTTCACCATTCCATTAAGAGGAAAGAGGAATACTCTCCTACTCCCATGTCTCAGTTTAAATTGTTTACTAGAAAATTTAATGGTTAATTTTTTTGGTAATCATCAGTGTTCTGATGGTGTGCGAGAGATTTTATAACTTTTCCACATCACGTCAAATGGTACCTTTAGTAGAATACTATGTTAATGAAAAAATTGATTACAGTATATATATTTTAATGTTGTATTGCCATACATTAATGAACTTTTTCCTTTTATGAATTATCAATGAAGGTAAAGAGTTATTGCACGACATTGTTCATGGAATATGTTATTTCTGTCAAATAATTTGATCGTTCGCAGCCTGTACTGAAGCAGATATAAACATTGCAGGTCTACTGCTGCAGAGAGAAGGGAGGATGCCAACCAGAGCCCATTCATGGATAGATGGAGTATTGCATCTTTTTGGTTTTCTCCTCACCTGTTTTTTTAAATCTTCATCGTAGAAATACCTGGAATTATATGCTTCCACAGCACATACTTGCTTGGGTCTGTTAGTAAAACAGTTATCAGATTGTCAGTATAAGTACATTTCCTTTTAGAGTTCCGATTAAAGAACTATGAGTTTGCATGTTTGTCCATTCTTTGTTTACCGATTAAAGAACTATGAGTTTGCATGTTTGTCCATTCTTTGTTGACCGGCCAACATTTCGTATACATTCATTGACAGGCAGTCAAGTACTACCTGGTATCATGTTAAATTGCTGATTACCAACTCTAGCAAGTACACCTTTCTCACTGATGGTTGGGCTGTTTCAGGTACTGACAACCATTTAATTGTTATTAGATCCATGCTCTGTCTCCTTATTTTACTCTCTTTTGTGGAAATGTTCACATTACATTTTCTTGCATTCGGTGCGATGGCTGCTAATGCTACATTTTTGCCCGCCTTCTCTGTCTGCTTGCTACTACTCCTTTGTACAGCTACCGACTGATATGGTGCTCTTTCATATTATGATCTTCAGGCCAACGGTTGAACATCTAGGACTAAGGAAATGGCTGCAGATCTCAAATTGACTGTCATCAACCACTAGAAGGTAAACAAGAAATCAATCATTCTCTACATGATCCTCTGTTAAGGTTGTCCTTTCATCTTTGTCAAGGTACACAAAAGGACAAAGCATTGCTTGAAAATTCACATGCAAGAGGAATTTTGATGTACTGCAAACCTCGCATTTCCTAATTAACTACAATGTTTCAAGCCAGCTGACCCTACCTCCAGAGATAACTTACATTTTTACCTATGATAATATAGATAAATAAGAGTTACAACTTTTGATAAGGCTTCCTCTGTACCTAGCTTTTTTCTCCATTTCTTTGACTACATTTTACCTTTTGTTTAGCTTTTCAATAAAACTATGTTCGCCTACATTCCTAAAATTCTAAGACATCATTGTATATACTCATTTCCTTCCATCTTCCATACGTTCTATAGACTTGCCAGATGGAAGTGGCCTGGCCATAAACTACAGCAGTAAGATGTGCACACTGTACCAAAGTTTGTATCACCTCTAAGGTTGCAAGCCATGGATAATTACGACACTACAAAGATAACAATGGATGTCGGTCGACTTTTGAAATTAGCTTTGTCAATTTAGACAACCATACATATTTGTTCCTTAATTGTTGGTATACCTTAGTTTAAAACATACTAAGAACCTCATACCGGGACATAGCGAAGTTTCATGTGAGCTTTTGGTTTAAAAATGTTTAATTGTTCTGATTCCTTTGGATTCCCAGTTTATTTCCCTAAGCAATCAGCAAACCTCACTATGTTGCCCACATCAAACTCGCTATGTTTTAATGAAGCTATATATATATATATAATCGATGTGCATATCTTACTTGCAAACAATCACGTCTACATGTGTGCATCATACATAAATAGATCTCGCCAGCGTCCTTACCCTCACGCGCAGGGCGCGCGTTTGCCACTAGTTCTGTTATACCGGGAGACCGGGTAGCGGGCAACGCCACATGACACGCGGCAGCCGCGAATTGGAGGGCCGTACATGAACAGGAGGCAGGATGGCTGTGGAGGCGCAGATCCTACGCGCTATATGAAGTTTCATATATGGCAAAATGCACAGTGATGGGCACGTCGTCATGCATTTGGGTGCATGTGTGGCGCCGTTTCTCGTCTGTAATTACGTTGCCCAATGATTTTAATGTATGAATTCTGAAAAAATATTTATGTAATGGTGTGTGAAGGGACCGATTTTGGACTTGTCAAGCTTCACTGCTAATGGACAGGGGAGCCATTCTGGCTCTTTGGAACTATAATCTAATAAAGTAAAAAATAATGTAGTGTGGAGACCATGTTTATGTTAGATTAATTGGGTTTGGTCCATATGTCTAGTAATTAATCTAAGAATTTCAAAGGCACATAATTAGTACTAAGTGGGAGTGAGATTAGTATCAAATGAGAAACCCACTAGGAAAGTGCTTAATTTCAATAGGAAGCTAGTGTGTGTTTCTATAGGCAAGTTGAGAAGGAAAGTTTTGGGGAGCCACATGTGCGTGCAGTGGGGTTCTGTCCGCCGCCTCCGCCGACCAGGGAAGCGGCGATTCGTGGCCGCGCAGGGGAAACTCGTGTCCGCGTCGGCGATGGCCGCCGCCGAGACTGCGACGGTCTTCCTGGAGACGAGCCTCGGCACCCGCTTCGTCCTCTCCTTTCCCGCCCGCACCACCACCGTCGCTGACCTCAAGCGTGCGTGCCTCTCCATCTTCCTCCCCTTTCTCCTCACTCTCCCAATCTAGAGAAAAAAAATCCGCCTTTTTTTTCCCTTGCTTCTTGTTTATGGCGATTCTGTTGCAAATCGATCCCTTTACCTCTGCATTCAGCATTCCTCCTGATTTGTGCGGCATCGCTGGGAAAAAAAAGCACGAACTGACACCCTGAACCCCAAATTGAACCCGCAGGCCAAGTGAGCGCGGAGCATGCCGCGTGTTTCCCCCGCACCGGGCCAATCGCCGTCGCATCCTTGCAGGTATGGTGCCGGAATAACAATGCGGGTGTCAGAAGATTAATCTTTATCCGCAAATTTCGTTTTGGTTGCCCCGTTGTGGAAAATTTCGTTTCGTTTCTTTTGGCTTCATCTGTTGGCACTGTTTCATTTCGCAGATTGAGCTCGATGGTTCGTGGTTTCAGCTCACTGATTCCGTGGTCGTGGAAGCTGCTTTCGAGTGGGTAAAGGGGCCAAGGCGCCTCCTGGTTGAGGCTCACGAGTTTCGTCCTCATCCACCTGCTTGCAAGGATGCCAAGTGTGGAACTGCTGATGCTGAACCAAATGCCGGCCATTCAGTCCTCGCTAAGGACTCCTTGCAGTACATGTTGCCTCCTGCAGCTGCAGAGGCTCCAGGAGGCAATGGCGTCAGTGACACCACACAGCTGAAGAACTTGCAGGATAAAGTTGTTGAGCATGCTTCATGTCAGCGCGAAGATGAAATTACTGTGCCTCAAGAAAGTTCAGATATTGATTTTGCCATAGACGACGGTGGCACTGGCATCCCACTGGCAAACCAGGAGGACAAACCTCAGGAATGTCTTGAGCATGTCTCTTGTCAGCTCGAAGATGGAATTGCCATGTCTCAACATTCTGATTTAGCTACAGGTGACAGTGACACCTCACTGACAAACCAAGAGAACAAACTTCAGGGATGTGTTGAGCATGCCTCTGTTCAGGTTGAAGATGGAATCACCATGCCTCAAGAAAGTTCACATTTGGATTTAGCCACAGGAACCAATAACACCCCACTGACAAACCAAGAGGACAAACTTCAGGGATGTGTTGAGCATGCCTCTGTTCAGCTTGAAGATGGAATCACCATGCCTCAAGAAAGTTCACATTTTGATTTAGCCACAGGAACCAATAACACCCCACTGCCAAACCAGGAGGACAAACTTCAGGGATGTGCTGAGCATGCCTCTGTTCAGCTCGAAGATGGAATCACCATGCCTCAAGAAAGTTCACATTTTGATTCAGCAACAGGCACCAATAACAGTCCACAGCCAAACCAGGACAAACTTCAGGGATGTGCTGAGCATGCTTCTGTTCAGCTCGAAGATAGAATCACCATGTCTCAAGAAAGTTCACATTTTGATTTAGCAACAGGCACCAATAACAGCCCACTGCCAAACCAGGAGGACAAACTTCAGGGATGTGCTGAGCATGCTTCTGGTCACCTCGAAGATGGAATTACCATACCTCAGGAAGGTTCAAATTTTGATTTAGCAGCAGGAGGCAGTGACACTCTACCAATGGACCAACAGGGAAACTTTCATGATGGTGCTGAGCATGCCTCAGGTCACAGTGAAGGTAGAACTACCATGCCTCAAGAAAGTTCAGATCTTGGTGTAGCAGAAGACAAAGAGAATGATCGTGCTGGGGATCAACAAAAAGACATCATCATGGAGCCAAGAGGGAAGAAACGGTTTAGGGAGGAAGATGAAGCTGACAGAAGCATCGATGTGAACTGTGATGACAATCTTTTCCATTTTGTTAGCCCCACACCTAAGTTTGTGTCTGAGAAAAAGAGCAGTATGATTGAACAAGCAAAATTGGACAGTGCCCCCTTGCTGTATAATTTGCAAGATTCCTCACATGGTTTATTGGAAAAGCCCCCTGGTGGCCAGAAGGAACAATGGACATCTGGTGTGTGCAGTCAGGGAAGCATCAACAATGGACCAGCTATTCCACCTTGTGCTGAGTCCATGGGAAAAGATCAGTCTTCAGACAAAGAAGTGATGACACGGAGAGGTGACAAGGAGGAACCTCAGATACCTGGGTGCACAGGTAAAAACAGCTGCAAAATAACAGATGTTCCACATTATGTTGAGTCCATAAATGAAGGCAATAAGAGGCCAGCTTCCAATGGCCATTTTCTCAACAAAGGGGGAAATGAAGGGTCCACATCATCTGTGACCAAAGAACATGAGCCTTGTTTCAGAAGAAGGCACCACCGGGTTGCTGTGCGTAAAGTGGCTATGAGCAGGGCAATGAAGCTATATCCTTTCAGGTAAATATGCTCTTTCTCGAGATACCATGTGCTTATGGCTATACACCAATTGTTTACCACTGTAGATAGGTAGAATCTCTTTTGCTTCTGCCCTGTAAATGATCTTAAAATGTAGCAACATATTTTTCAAATTCTTGTCCTTGAACGTTCAGCATGCAGCAAGAGTAAATTCGGTTCTAGGCGTCTTACTCCCATCTGGGAGTCCTAGAATGCTTGAACTTATCATGCGCTGGATTATAATTTAATGTTTGATATAGGTGTCCTGATCATGTTTTGATAGCCATATCCAAACTCAGTGGTTATAAGCTTAGTTCCAGGTGGAGTAACTAATTTAATAAAGGGAAGGGGCAGGGCATGCTATATGTGATAAAATTACCTTTTGAACTTTGAAATAAAACTATGCAAGATTTCTTTGTTAAACTTGCACAAAAAGCTGGAATGAGGCGACAAGGATGACATATTGGTGTGGCGAGGAATTCATTGAATTCTTAGCTAATGTTTTGTGAAAAGAGAGATGTTAGTTTAGTGAAGTTATCTAGTTGGTTAGTGTTAGGAAAAGTTTGAGTCTGTTAGAAGAGTCAAGGGCCTATTGGGCCTTAGCCCGTTAGGGTTAATTAGTCGCTTGCTTAGGGGCTAAGTAAGACCTCTTCTCTATATAAGGAGAGGAGATGTATCAATATAATCAAGTAAGAGATTAGAAGGAAAAACCTTCTCTCTTGCCGACCGGGGGCGAAGCCCTGCGGCCGGCGTTCCCAGTGCCCCTCACAGCCCTAGCCGCCGGTCCTCTTGCCTCTCTCTCTCATGAACAGTACCCGCGTGGTACTGTAGCACGTGGGTACTGTAGCTCCGCTGCCGCTCCCCTCAATCCTCCCAATCCCAACGACGTCCATAAGAGAGTCCTAGACTCCTAGTCTGTTGCCTATTTCCTAGTTTCGTAATTTACCTAGATGATATAAATGTAGCCTAGTCTTTGTTTAGGGATCAAGAAAAATTAGATCAAAGTTCTCTAAAGGATCAGCATGTTCTGAGCCTCCTGCCACAGGGACAAACCTGTTAGTGACAAAGGTGACTGTCAGAATTATCTTTGACCAATCCACCAATACTGATCTGCTATGTAATAGATTTGTGTGCAATATTGCAATAAGAACCTTAAATCAATTTTTTTGCTGCTAAATTTGGGTATAGGGTATGACTAGTTTGCGAATAAACCTCTTGAAAATATTTGGAAATTTAGAGAAGTGAAAATGCCATGTAAACCTCGTCTGTGTTGGGAGGCAAGGTTTACATGTATAGTAGCATTATCCTTTTGCAAATTAAAGGATCCTTTTTGTCCCAAAACATTAGTAGTAATACTAAACAAATTCTGATTATTTGGCTGTTAGTTCGAATTATGCTTATCAGGAGTGGGCCACCAAATGCAAAAAATACAGGCAAGAGATGTCAGTCAAGTTTAGCTTGTGTGTTGCTAACAAAGGGGTTCCTATTGGATAAAAAGCAGTCATAGATTGAACAGAACCTTAAAGTAGCATTTAAAATCTGTTTTGCTTCTGTGAATCCTTCTACTATTTGTAACTGCGTGATAATTATTTAGAAAATACTGCTTCACCTATAATGTGAACGTGCCCCCAAGAGGGAGGTGTTGTTGGACAAATATCTGTTATGAAAAGCTGATGAAATAGGTCAAGCTGCCAGAGCACGAGCAGCCTAACAAAAAAATTTCAAGATTGGGAGGCTGTTTGCATTTGGTGACCAGATTGGGTAGCTACAGGTGGTCTCTGGCCAGTGGCCACTCCTTGGCTGGTTTCCTGGCTGTGGTGGTGATAACAACATGAGAGTGGAAGTGTACATAAAGCTGGAAATGGTAAATAGGGAATGGTACGGCGAGGCATTCATTGAAGTCTTAGCTAATGTGTGTGTAGTAGTGTACAAAGTTATTGTTGCCAAATTTCAGCATGGCAGTTTGGGCACAAAACAACCTAATAAGCCCTTGAGAACACATCGAAACTGCTGGATAAGGAAGCAAAACTGCATTGCAAATAAACATAGATAATTAATTGTGTCAGGAAGGTTTACATGTATAGTAGCATTATTATCCTTTTCCAACTAAAAAAAATCAAAAGGGTTTTGATGAGGATTGTATTTTTTTTTCTTTTTTGTGATCAAGTGCTTGAGGTGGTTCTGAATTTTGTGAAGGTGTCATATTGCACATGGGAGTCGATCCTCTTGCATTGTCAATTGTCATTTTTCAAAATCTCTGCATGTTTCAGTACCCCTGTGATCAAAGTGGATGACTACTTTGAGGAATCAGGATCAAGAACTAGTTTCAGTAGCTCTTTTGAGGTTCAGGAAGTGGAGGAACTGGATCAGCTTCTTGACATTATTTATTTGCTGGACCTTTGTTTTGTTTCCAAGTATCGGAAATATTTAATGAGTTTTCTTGTTTGTACAGGTTTTAGTTTGATCTAACATGGACGATGTGGATAAGAACATGTTGCTGAGAAAGCTGTAGAACAGACAGAATGGGAAATGCTTTTGAGTACAACTTAAGTAGAACCGTTCATCTAAACCCTCCATCGAATTTCTGAGCTTTTCATCCAAGTTACTTTTAACTGTTGGATTCGGAGTTGTACTGAAGTTGGGTGTACATGAAAAATGAAGATCTGACCTGAGTAACTAAATAGTATCTAGCTCTCCAGTAGTTTGTCTGTAGAGTTAAC
This sequence comes from Saccharum officinarum, assembly GCA_020631735.1. Taxonomy (NCBI): domain Eukaryota; kingdom Viridiplantae; phylum Streptophyta; class Magnoliopsida; order Poales; family Poaceae; genus Saccharum; species Saccharum officinarum. The sequence goes on along the minus strand of CM036186.1, from coordinate 90,132,550 downwards.
TCATGATCCAGTGATGTAGGTATTAAGACTACAGTACAACTGCAGTTCTGAATGAACCTCTTATGGAGGTGACTTATGTATATACGATGGCATCGTGTCTGACTTATGGAGCTTGATGCAGTTTAGACAGTCTATATTTATCTGGAATGCACTCATCAGCTTATCGCTCTGCTCATTCTATGCGCAACCTGTTTCTGTTCGTGAACTCTAGTTTTTCTAGGATTGTGTGGCAATTAATTTGCATTGATATATATTTGGTATCTCTCTGTATCTCACACAGCACATGAGCCCTTGCAAAGAAACTTAGCCCTGCTGATGCTAGTGTTTATGTCGTAAAAACTGAAGAAGGCTACTGCAGTTTGCAGGCATAGGCTATTTTTCAGTCTTCACCATTGATTATTTTCGTGCTCCATCCTTCGTGTTGCTCATATTTTCTGGGGATTACCTAGATCACATGTCACCGACTATTTGGTTTTGTTGGGAAAAAATTCCAAGTAAAAATATGCACGTCCTATGGTCACAAATCAATCTGTACCAAATTCCATTTTGAATTTTTTTTTCAGTCCAACAACGGCCCATTAGTTGGTAGATATGGCCCAACTGCTTAAGCCAGTCACTATGTGGAGTTAAGCCACTAGTAGCAAAAAGTCTAATTTGCTTCTCTCAACTATAGCAAAAGTCACATTTTCCTCCCTGAACTAGAAAACCAGACATAACTCCTCCCCCCATCTTTTCAAACGGGACATATGACATCCCTGACTGTTTCTCTAGGTGGTTTTTCTTTTTTACATATATTTATTTTGGCCGAATCTTCAAAAAAGCATAGTAAATTATAGAAAAATAATAAAATGGAAAATCCAATTTTTTAGACTCCACGTGAGTAGATCTATCCAGTAAACATATCATATGGGATGCTTTAGTACAAAATTTTTGCTATAACTTTAGATCTATTCTTTTATGTGATTAATTCATAGCTGTAGTTTCTATGGTCTTGTTGAGGTGAAATTTTTATGGTGGACCAATCATTGTATTCTTGAGATGTAGTAAAAATTTCATGCTCATTGGATCATGTATGAGTATGACTGAGTTATAGATTTATTCAGGTTTATGCTTATTAAATAGTTTAAAATAATTAAAAGTGTGTAAAATAGAAAATGTATGTTCTCTGTGTAATTTTCTGTGACAACATGATTATTTAAAGTGTTCATACGATATAACAATAGTAATATTACATAGAGAACACATATTTTCTATTTTTACACACTTTTAACTATTTTAAAACTATTTAATAAGCATAAACCTGAATAAATCTATAACTCTGTTATACATGATCCAATGAGTATGAATTTTTTACTTCACCTAAAACATACAATGATTAGTTCACCATAAAAATATCACCACAATAGGACCATAAAAATTACAGCTATGAATTAATCACAGAAAAACATAGATATAAAGCTAGAGTAAAACTTCTATACTAAAGCATACCATATTCTATGTTTACTATGTATATTTACTCTGGAGTCCAAACAAAATTAGATTTTCTATTTTATGATTTTTCTATAATTTACTATGATATTTCAAAGATTTATCTGAAATAAATATAAAAGAAAAAGAGAAAAACCACCTAGATAAACAACTAGGGAGGTCATATGTCCGGTTTGAAAATATGGGGGAGGAGTTATATCCGGTTTTCTAGTTCAGGTAAAAAAGTTGACTTTTACGATATTTGAGGGAGCCAAATGGACTTCTTCCATACTAGTACTAGCGTGCTGAAGTTCCAACATGCCAAAGCCCACGAAGGCTCGTTTTTACTTGTGTCAAAGAAAAAAAAAGATTTCCTTCATGATCATTTTCCTTTCTCTTATTTCCCCCTCCTAATCTAATGTTAAGTTGCAGCATTTATATTTTTGCATTAAAAATTAAATAAAAATACAAATAAGACGAATGGCTCAAATTAAAAGAAAATGTCTACTAAAGCATTAGAAGAAAAAAATAAAACAGGATACAAAATAAAAAGGAAAAGAAAACAATGGGGAAGAAAAAAAAGAAAATTGGAAGAAAAAAAGTCGTGTCACAACTGGGCCAGAATGTGTGCCACTGCCAGTCCGTCACCACGCGCTTCTTCTTCACGCGAGGAAATGAAAAATTGGCATGCAACTAGGCCGAGGCCAATGCTTCTTCAGGCGAAGGAAAGAAAGCATGGGCCTTGCGCAACTAGGCCAGCCTTCAGGTAACATGGGTCCGGTCCGAATCAGAGATCGCAAAAACCCATCATAGGACGCTGTTAGGGACAGATGGAGGATGGCTTTATTACTGTTTGAATCTAGCCCGTTTGAATCTTTGGATTCTAAGCCCTTGTTTAGATTGAAGAAAATTTCAACCCGATGAATAGTACCACTTTCATCTTATTTGGCAAATATTGTCCAATCATGGACCAACTAGACTCAAAAGATTCATCTCGTGATTTCCAACTAAACTGTGTAATTAGTTATTTTTTTACCTACATTTAATACTCCATGCAAGCGGTTTAAAATTGATGTGATGGAGAGAGAGTGAAAAAACTTGGAACTTGAGGCAAACTAAACAAGGGCTAACTTAAGATTTTAGCTGGTCGAAGATTCTATTGCCCATAATACCCTCCATGTTTCGATCAACTAATAATTGAGTTCATATAAAATTTATTAGCTTTAAGTCCGTGCGTTGCCCTCGTCCGGCCCAGCACCGTCATTCGGCTCGCCGCTGCCAAGCACTAGCCCAGCCTAGACCTAGGCATTTTATAGGCTGGGTCTAGTTCGGGCTGGGCTCGGGCTTAGAAAAAAATTCTAGGCAGCAGAATCTGCGCTCAGGTCCTATCCACTAAGACTCATGGGTGGGCTAGAACCCAGCGGGCTCGGGCTGGGCCAGGCTCAATTTGCTTAGTTCTACACAAACCGCCCAGAGGCCGCGCGTGCCCTCGCCCGTGTGAGTACAAGCCCCCCGCGCTTGCAATCGGCCCAACTCCAACTGCTCGTAGGCCTTACGTGCTAGTGCCCCTAGCCGCCCATCGCTTGCACATGTACCAGTGGCCTCGTGCCCTGACCAAGCCCCTCGCCGTAGGCCGCCGGCGCGCTAGAGCCGCTCACTGTCGGCCACCCACAGAGCCTGCTAGCCAGTGCTTTATCTAAGGTGGGAAAGGACTCTAGGAGAAGATAGATAAGCCCATGGAAGAGAGAATGAGGGATGAATGAGTGGTAATGCTACAAACATGACTCCGATGCCAGCGACTCCCCTCTGGACGCATGGCGTGACGTTCAGCACAACTTTACCTCACCGACGCTCACCTAAATAAATAAAATCAACTCCTGGCCGCCTCGCCTCGCTCTGCTTCGCTCCGCATGTGCCGCCTGCCTTACGAGCTCCTCTTTCTCGTGCTTCCCTGCTGCTCCTCTCTCTGTCTCTCTCACTTGCCCACCTCGGCGCTACCCTCCCCTACCTCAGCGTCCTTCTCCCCAACCTCGGTGGCTCCTTCCCCCACCCCAGTGGTGCCCCTCCCCACACCTTGGCGTCCTCCACTACTGCAATAAACTTAACCGAGGCGGGCAAAAACGATTTTCTGAGGTGGCCAACTAAAACTCCCCAGATCAAACGTCATGGTAAATGGCCTATTTTCCGAGATGGTTTGGTGCCTGCCTCGGTAAATCAAATTAAAAACAAACAAAAAGAAAAAAAAATCCAAGGACAAGCCCGGCGAGCCCATCCATGGGCCCACCGAGCCCATCCACGCGCCGCCCACTGCCTGTCACCGGATCTGCGGCCCTAGCCACCGCGCTGTTGTCGGGAGAGGAGGGGCCGACGCCGCCAGATCTGCGGCCCCTAGCCACCGCTAGATCTGCTGCTCCCAGCCACTGCGCCGTCGCCGGGAGAGGAGGGGCCGCCCGCCACCGGATCTGCGGCCCCTAGCCACGCACCGCTGCCGGGAGAGGAGGGGAAGAGCGTCGCCGCGATCAGAACCGCCTCCACCGCGTCAGAGGGGAGGAGGGGAAGAGCCCATTGGAGAAGAAGTGGCCGGCCTGGATCTCGTCGGAGAAGAGGCGACCGTCGTCGTCCCTCGCCGGATCCGGCCACCTCGGTGCTAGATCAGGCCTCGCTACCACCAGATCCGACCACCTTGGCGCCGGATCCGGCCTCGACCGCACCGACGCGCCGCCGGCCTACCTCTCCCATGCCACCCTACGTCGTAGGAGTGCCTCCTCCTCGCGTGTGTGAGAGAGAGAGGGAGGGAGGAGGTGGCCGGGGAGGGAGGGAGGGAGGGTGCCGCTCGTGTCGGTTGGGAAGGGGAGGGGAGGGGGCGGCGGATGGGAAGGGGAGGAGGAGGGGCTCAGAGAGAGAGAGAGAGAGAGGAGTGCGGGTGCGGCTGAGAGTCCCGAGTTTGGTTTTGATAATTAATGACAACCTAAATACTAATCCTATGTGGCTAAGTGTGATAGCATATGAGGATTGGTACATTCCAAGGTGGTAGCAAGGATGCATGTTGATCATAGTGATTTGATGGCCAATTTGGAGAAAGAAGATGGAGATGGAAAGCTACCCTATGGAGCTCAAGGAAAAGGTATAAGATAGGGCTTTTGCTTTTGGTGATCAAGACGCCATAGAGGGTGTGATCACATTTATGATCGATAGCCGTACTATAAAGAGGGGAATTCCATGGCTAAACGGTTTATCGAGTGCCACTAGGTGACATTGTTCATGTGCATGTATTTAGAATCTAGTGTGCTAACATAACCTTTGGAAAATATTTATGAAAGGCTAACACATCTGCACAATATGGTTTACCCTTGGTGGTGTTGGCACATTTGCAAAGGAGGCGGTGTTGGAGTTGATTATGTCCAACTTGGAGAAGAGAGAAAGATTTTTCAGTGTTCTCCGGACACTAGGATGACTCTTGGAGTGGAATACTGCTTTGATCTATTGTGAATTGGATCAAGTGCTTTTGTGGGTTATGTAGCCCTCTGGGTAAGCTTTCCAAAATATCCAAGATCATCGAAATCGGAGTTCGGAGCTATTGAAAGAACAGGAGAACAAGGTGGCCATTGAAATGATCTTCCCATCTAATCCAGATGTGGTGATTTACGCGACTGTTAACTTTATGCAGATGTGGGGACAACTCCTTAAAGAGGCTGACAAGGGCAAGCTAATGAAGACAGTGCAGTGCTTAGAGGAATGGATCAACAAGAAGCAGAAACGCTGAGACATGAGCTCTGATATAGTGTTTCGGTGATGTCTGCGTTTGCTATCGAGTAGAGTTGGGTGTCTTTCTTCTGTTCTGGACGTTTTTTTTCTGGTACCGTTTGTTAACTGGTATCTACCAGCCTGTAAGACTCATAATCGTTTTCGTAAAAGCAGAGTAAATCTCCTTTCAAATAAACTCTATTGGAAAAAATCTAAGTAAATTAATCTTCCCACCGTAGTGTCACAAATCAATTTCATGCAGTAATTTTCGGTAGCATATTTTTTTGAGAGGAAGTAGACTTTTATTAATTCATAATGTTTTGAGGTACACACAAAATTTCTGGACGCCCAAGGAGCCATACATATATCCGTGGTGCCAATTTACAAACACTTTTAGCAAGAACCTGGGCCTCACAGTTTGATTCTCTATCTTCATGCTTAAAAATGACTTCGTAAAACAAAGTGCTCCTGGCTTTAATTTCCTTCAAGACTAAGGAATAAGCACACAAAGTTTGCTTCTAAAGATTCATAATCACTTCCAAGCAATCTGAAGCTATTACACACTTCTGCACACCCATGTCTATGGACAAGTAAATTGCTTCATTACAAACCAGAGCTTCCAAAGATGGCAGATCAGTTAAACAATCAATGACCATAGCACTTGCAGCAACATAATTTCCTACATTATCCCGACACACCACGCCAACAGTCCCCTTATCTCCAGACTGCGCCACCGCACCATCAACATTAAAGTTCAAGAAAGCTTTAGGCGGAGGTATCCATTTGGAAGCCGATTACTTGTTTCTTGTTGACTTGATTGTTTCAATGTCCTCGATCAATCCAGCCAATTTGATATCATCAAGATATTTTGTAATAAAGCGTAATGGGCTTTGGAATATATCCTCGTGTAATGCCTTTCTCCGGGCCCCCCAGGTTGAGGCCCTGTCTTGCACATGACTATACACAACACTTTGGATTTTTTCGCAGCCCGACAACGGTCCAAGTTGTTACACAAGGCTCAACCTTGTCATTATAAGCCCAAAGAAAAAAGGTCAACCCTACATACAAAATATCCACAGAAGCATGAGATAGGAAAGAAATAGAAAAAAAGAAAAAGAAAGCAAAGGAGAAGAAAAAAGAAAAGAACACCTAGAATTATATGATGTCTTGGTATATAAAAAAAGCTATGCATCGAGAAAAGCTAGAACAACTTACAATTTAGAACGAAGGAGGTAGGAGAAAAGTAATCTATGGCTGACAACTGGGCCTGAGTGTGTGACATTACACATGCTTCTTCTTGACGCTGTGAAAAGAAATGGGCCGCAAGCCAGTGCACCCCATCCTTCAAGCAACATGTTACAGTCTGTAGACAAGTGATCCATTGGTTTAAGTTTTTCATGCATAGAACGTGAGTAGCCTCACAAAATACTGTATGTGAGTCTGCAGACAAGTCAAACAAATCCGAGCTATTGATTTTTTTAGATTTTATAAAATAATTAAACAACTAAATCTATGAAATGAGGAAAAATTAAATCATCCCAAACCCCGTAATCACGGGAGAACACGAAGCGCAGGGGCGGAGCTATACTAAACTTAGTGGGTGCAGCCGCACCCACAAAAAAGAAAAGAAAAGAAAAAAACAGTGTTAAAACCCAAATTTCTACCATATATGCACCCAACAAAGGCAAACGTGCCCCCTTTATATTTACTCTAGCTCCGCCACTGCAGAAGCGGGGTCCCTCCCATGAAAATACTTGTGTCCTTTTGGGTGCAGTAAAGGCGGCTGCTGTTTCAAAGTGATTTAATCCATTTCCCAAGCTATTGTATACACGGAGGTACATGTTACATGTATAAAAAATGGCAAATGACACCTAACACGCTAGCACATGAGGTTGTGAAGCTACTCACGTTCTATGCACAAGAAGATAAAATGTCACACATGCATCAAAAAGTTGCATAATAAAATGATTTACCACATCCAATGGAGCATGCATCAATTTGATCTAAAAATGATTTTTTTTTCATATATCCTACTTTACCAAATAAAAAATTGAATAAATGTATGTTTGACCTATTAACTTCTACGAGATAATAGACGTTCCTAACCATCCGATATATATAATTAAATGAGCGGCTCACAATTATCTTGGAGTAGCACAACAAAGCCCATCTTGGATTTTGCATACAGTTCTATTGCAAAGCCGCAACCTTTCGTGTAACCAATGGGGTCAGACCTATTTATTCCAATTCTTCAAAAAATGACCTCCTCCTTGAAAATTACTTCTCCTGCAGTCTCAGGATGTTCGTCTTCCTCCATAGTTACGAACAAGGATAGATCTAGTGGTGGGGAGGGGGGGGGTGGGCTCAAGCCCCCCTAACACCGTTGATACCATACAACCCCTCCAAGGATTTTTGCCATGACTGTTTTGAGGAGGAGAGGCCAGAGGTTGAAGATATGATGACTTCAGCCCCTATGAACTTTCATCCTAGATCTTCCACTGGTTATGAAGGCATTTGCCATTCACAGCTAATCAGCAATTCCACATCAATCTCATACCTTTTGGGAAATAGCATAGAATGCAAAGCACTGTTTCATATGTGATGGTAGGTCATCAAAACTGAGCTTGAGTATCGGTAAGGTTCCAGTTCTCTCGTTACTAATGTTACTTTTGGCAATATATCCTTCCATTCTTTTAGAACTGTCTGGTACTCAACATAGAGCCAAAGGCTTTGGTAGCCAAAGGAGAACTAGCGCATCTCTCCATGATCTATCAAGAATGCCATCTAGCTCACCACTATTTTGCTTTCGTAAACTGAATGCTAACTTTGGATCATTTCCTTCAAATGCTTATCACTCAGTTTTTTTTAATGTTGTACCATTTAGATGCACACATGGTCATAATTCAAGCTACTTCTACATCACAAGTTGTCGCCACTACTGCACTGCCCTTGCCACCTTACTTAAGGCAAGTCATGAGTTTTCCCTGCTTGGCCTCATCCCGATTCCATATATCATGTAACACAGATAGGTACCTCTTTCCAGTGGCAGAGCCATAAATGCAAATTTTCCATTGTTAGGGGGGACCAACAGAGCAAATTCTATCAGAATTTGGTTGAGTTTGAATTTTTTTGACAAAAACTATACTTAGGGGGATTTGACCCCCTCCCCGCTCCTCCCTCCACCATTCTTTATGTTGATCTTAACCACTTCCGAACCTCAAATTCTTCTCAACTTAGGCCGTTATAAAGGAGTTGGACAAAGGTTGTCTTGCCTAGCCCGTGCGTCCCAACAATGGGTAACACCATGAGATCCATTTTACTAGCTTCTTAAAGAAGAATCCCCACAATTTTGATCTTCTCTTCACCTCTGAATCTACAGACCCTGACAATATCCTTGTCATAGTCAACCAAAATGGAATTTGTCCTTTGCCATAGTTTTGATGGTGGTACTTGCTTGTCACACTCCAAATAAAGGACAATATAGAGTGCATACATCTTATGTGCGCCCCAGGAATAGTCGTACACATAAGCCGACAAATTAATAGAAGTATCATCACTATGTACATACATCACGATATTACATCACGTAGTTCTCAACATAACAAGCGGAAAAGTAAATAACAACTCTCAAGCGAAGTCTCTGCTCCACAGGGAAGGCCGACTGGTTGACTCAAACCTAGTAATCTTCGGGGAAATCCTCGTAGAAGCTGTCATCTGTTACCCATCTAGGATTTTTTTATCCAAAAACGAAATAATAACAAGTGTGAGTACACTCGTACTCCGCAAGTATAGTATGAGGATTCATGAGGCTCAAAAAGGATAGAAACGGTTGACTGCAGTTAGCACTTTTAGTAGATCAACATTTTATTATTATTTATCATCAAGTTATGCATAAGCTCCCATTTAACCCACATGATCACCTACTAGAATTAAGGAGAGAAATTGATCATCATTATAATCTCATCATCATCATCATAAGTCATCCACATGTCAAGTAACCATTTATTCTGTGAGTTTTTCGGGCTGCTCGTGACCATGAGCACGGCTGTTATAACAGTTTTAACACTTTGCAGAGGTTGTGCATCTTTACCCGTGAGTCGTGTTGCAACCGAATCACTCCGAGTGGTAACCAAAACTATTGCTGTAGCTGCAGTTCGCAAAGGAATTCTCAGCAGATTGGACCATACCTCGTGCTTCCACACATCATCCAACACAAGGAAAACACTTTTATTTTCAGTGGCTACTTCAAGCTTTCTGCCAAGTTCTCCAAGAGTTTCATCAGGCTGATATTGTACATCAAAATTTCGGAGAATTTGTTTTAAAAGATCAATTTCAATGTATTCCTGAGAAACACAAATCCACACTCTTTTGTTGATTGTTCCTTTTATTTTGTCGTCATTAAATATCTTTTGAGCTAGAGTTGTTTTTCCAACCCCTCCTGTTCCAACAATACCGAGCTTGTAGGTTGTATTCCCCATATTTTTAAGTACTAATTCTGTTAATTCTCTGCATGCATGTAAAATTTCCTTTCCAACAGTGTTTGGCTCCACAAGCTGCCAAGTTTTCACTTGTCTTACCACTGAAACTTCTTTATTACCTTGCATAGTCTGAAGGGAAAGTCTATCACCAAGCTTTAAAGTCCTGTCAAGTCTAGTGTTCAGGTTCCTGATCTTGATAGCAATTTCATGGCGTATTTGTATGTTAGGAATGCAAGAGCAAAACAAAGAATCTGTAAATGATGCAAGGTTTATAGATGATGAAGGACGATCAGGTAGCAACTTTTTTCCTTTTACTCTTGTGATGTCAATAATATCATCTGCTTCATAGATGTAATCTTTTAGTTGAGAAAGCCAATTCCTAACTGCTGAGTATTAAGTCCTCTTTTGCTCAGCATCATTAAGATAGCACTGGATTTGGTACATCATTTCCTTTAGCTTATTGAACTCTTCCTTTACCCCAAGAACAAGAATAACCTCCTCTGAAATGAGAACTTGCAATTTCATTGCGCATGATAGAACCAGAGAATCTAGTATTGTTGCCATGGACAATACTTGAGGGAGTTGCGCCCAATCAACTGGCTTGTATAGGAGAATAGAGAACTGGTAGGGCTGCTGGCTGCGAATGAATGTATAACATTTGTTAAGTTGATTTGAGATTACACAACCATATCAGGAAAAAAAAAGTCAATACTGACAGTCACAGACTCACTAAGGGCCTGTTTAGTTTGCAAACTTTTTTTTGCAAAAAACCACTGTAGCAGACTGTAGCATTTTCGTTGTTATTTGGTAATTAGTGTCCAATCATAGACTAATTAGGCTTAAAAGATTCGTCTCGTGATTTACAGCTAAACTGTGTAATTAGTTTTATTTTTTATCTACATTTAATGCTTCATGCATGTGTCCAAAAATTGATGTGACGGAGAATCTGAAAATTTTTGGGAAATTTTTTGGGAACTAAACAGACTCTAAAGCGATGGGCAACTATTCGCCAGTAAGAATGTGTTACTATTGGCAAGTCTAATGGTAGTTAGTTGCATCACTATATATAGAGACTCACAAGTACCACTACTTATTCTACAATGTGACGGTTTTAAATCTCCCGCTATAGCACGCTATCTCCAGATATAATTTTGCTCATATGTGCAATTTAGCCATTATTAGCCGCTATAGCCCAATTTAGCTCGCTATTGAGTGTCTAAGCAGGGAGATCACTAATGCTTTAGTCCGCTCTAATCAAAACACTATGTAAAAGTAAGACCTGTTGCAACCATAAAAACACATGATATCTCAAACCGTAAAAGTGTAACCAGATTTTACTCCTTTCACTTTGGAAGCTTGGCACAATCGCTCAGCCGTGTAAACTTTACATATCACAATAGTAAAAATAGGGACACCATGTATAAATAACCCTCAAACTGTATATTTCTCATTTCTATCCTACTTTTCTCTCTCCTCATATCTAGATCTCTATGGACCATGGTGACAGCACACTATTGGCATCGAAGGTCAATCCTGAGCTCCCTCATGGCAAGCTTGCTCCTCTACCACGGTGGTAGTAGCATCCTCCCCTTGCTCTACCACCGGCAGTTGAGGCTTTACTTCCCCGCACCTAGGACTTCTCCAGGCAGCTGAAGGAGGAGGTCCAGCGGTGACCGTTGTCGCGGAGTTGAAACCACGACAAGCATTGTTGTTCGTCAGGTGTCACTGAGTGTGAGGTCTCCGATGACTGTCTATAGCAACCATGGGAACCATTATTAGTTCCTTTGATGTCGTTTAGATGAATTTTTAGTGGTTTGAAGCAATACCTTTTTTGGTGATTTAAAGCATTGTTGATGAATTTTCACTGTAACTTGCACAAATCAAAATGACTACTTGATGAACGACAACACATCAGAAGTAATAGTATTAAGGTTGCATTTTATTTAAAAGGCTACTAGTTGATACGATAATAGTGTTTTGTTTTGATGGTTGCTGGTTAGGGTTGCAAACCAAAGTCTATATGAGAAAGAAATTATATACCAAACTCAATAATTACTACTTGATGACTATATGATATTTTTAATACCCTAAGGGCATGCTCGGTTAGGGGTAAATCCTAAATCCTGCTGGGAATGGTTCCTGGTGATGACTATCTATAGTAATTACACATGCGTTTCCTGGCAGGAACGGTTCCAGGACTTGATTCCCTAGGAACCAAACGTGGCCTAAGCAAGTTTTATGGTTTGGATCACCACTTTGTACTCATTATGGTTAAATTAGACAACTATTCATCATTGGAAGATGAGGTTTATGGTTGCTTGGCTGTTTGGTGGTGAGTACACTGATTTTATGGATGCTGTGTGAGTTTTGCTATATTCGGGTTGAGGTGCTATTGTTGCTGGGCTAGGCGGGTAGACTCTAATCATTAATTATAATAACATCATTGAATAATTTTTTTTAGAAAATAATCCAGCTCTGCCATTATGAAAATAGCCTAGAGTAGTACCTAAATCTATATCTTAATTACCCACATGTGCTATTATGAAGACAACAGAAAGTTATCTATTCAAATCGCTATCTAAATCACATCTTTGCCATTATAAGAATAGCCCAAAGTAACCCCTAATATTCAACTAAATATATCACTAAGAAAATAATTTATGGTAAATTACATACCTTTGTCATTATTAAAAACATAAAATAACATGTAATTTTGCATCCACATTGCCAACATATGCAATTATGAAAATGATCTAAAGTAACCACATAAATTTGCATATAAACTACTTGCATCTATGTTATTAAAATTATTAACAAAAAAGAACATTTAAATCTGCATCTGAATTATATACCTTCCAGTTTTTTCATCCTAGTGATATGTGTATTTTTCTACACACTTCTTTAATTATTAAAATTGAAAAATGAAAGCATACTTTGTGTTCATGCAGACTACTAGACATATATATAGGCTTGAGAAAATCGAGCCCAGCCCTGCCCGAGCCCGGCGGGTTTTAGCCCACCCACAAACCTTAGTGGACAGGGCCTAGACAGAGATCCTGCTGCCCAGAAAAAAAAATCCGGCTTGAACCCTGGCCGAAATATATATTTTGGCTATTTTGCACTACGAATTGCGCAAACGGCCTGACTCAGCCACCTAAGCAAGCGGCAAACTAAGCCGAGCGTAACTCTCTGTTAATTAGGTTCCTCCACTTCGCATAGGTGTTTGCATTCTTCTTGTTCTATTATAGGAAGAAATGATGCTATTTTTTAGTGGTAGGTGACCTGGCAATCATTAGCGAGGCGCTTATGGTTATTTTATCAATCTCAAAATATATAGGCCCAGTCTCATGTGTATTTAAATGTTTGCATCTGTACTATGTTTTCACACAAACAGGGTGCCAAAATCATTGAGCATATTTGTTTTCTTGTCAAACACATATAGCTCAATGGTAAGGTTTCAACTAAATATATGTCACACCCGGTTTTCTAAAGAACAAAACCAGACTAATCATATGTGTGCCCAGGAAGTCCACACATATGTCAGAATGAAAAAAATATCAGAAACAATGTTATTATATAACGTATACATAGCTATATTAACACTTACATCAGAGTATCGCGGAACGGTCACTAATCTTTTCTTCAGGCTCCAACATCACAGGGACGGCTGACTGGGGGTTCCATATGCCAAACACTTCTGAAAAGACTTCTAAAAACTCCACTACACTTTCATCCTTCTTCTGAGCAGCACCTTTCAACACACTGGAGTGTGGTGGAAATAGCAAGAGTGAGTCCATGTCGAACTCAACAAATATAACATGGGGTTCATGAGGCTCAAAGGCATAACATAGGTTTATCAGCATGTAGCTTTTAATTAGCATTATTTCAATATATCAATAATATCAAAGTGTCTCAATGTAACAATAAACATATGATCCATGTGAAATGATTAACGAATAGCAAAAACATATCTATTATTAATGATCAACTATTCCATAAGGGTCCAAGGCCACTCGTGACCGTGAGCACGGCTGTTATAACAGTTTTACACTCTGCAGAGGTTGTACACTTTCACTGTGAGTCGTGATTTACCCTTTCGCCCGAGGTGATCAGCCTCTTGACCCACTACCAAGGAAGGTCGGCAGGGTTCACTATGAAGTCTTTCGAAGGTTCGTCTAACAAGTTAGGGCCATTAGATTTCACTCGGCAAACAGATGTAGAGCCCCCCTTCCTGATGGCACAATAACACGCAGCCTATACACATGAGGACAGAGGCCGCACTATACCCGATTCGTCAAGCCATTCTTACGCCATAAAGGAATACCACTAACAAGCTAGAAAAGGTCCTTCTATATGACTAAAGCCAGAGCCATTTTAGCCCTCACAGTTGTACTGTAAATCCCGGATTTTCGCTTATAGATGAGTCCTTATGGAGAGTAACAAGAGCACCAAAGTAACCCATGCTCTAGTACCCTTAAACAGTAATAAAATCATCTTTTAATGTTTATTGCATATTCCATTAGTCAAATTACATGATCATAATTCATGTTGAGCACTAGCAATACTACTCAATGCAATATAATAGGTATCAAGGAATAAGATCAACACTAAGTCATCCTTAACGAGGAATATATGCATAATGATATTATTTGCTTAATGTGAATAGGATAACAAGGATAATCCCATGCTATACTTGCCTTAGAACTTGCTTTATGCCCAAAACAACTTGCTCTGAAAAACCTCAACTTAATCTTTTATTTGCAACTTCTGGCACTCAGCTTCTGGTCTTCATCTTCGGATCTTCGGTGCTCACAGATAGTCTTTCTTGTACTCGTAGCAACCAAGCACAGTAAACAAACAACAAACACAACTAAGAACATGCATCAAACAAAAGAAACGCTTTAAAAGAGAACACATTAAAGGACACGGTACGTTGCTACAGTCACGAAAACATAAGAAACGCCAATAACGAAATTACGATGGAAAATAAACGACTACCGAGAGTTTATATGAGAAAAAGAAAACTAATTGCATATAGATTAATATTTTATTTGAACGCATAAATTAAAACATGCTAAACAATAATACTATCGAGAGTTTTTATATTATAAAGGAAACAACTACCAGCTTGATTAATTTTAATTAAGAAAAATCATGTGGAACATACTAATTCATATTAGTCAAATTATATTTTAATATTAGAAACAAGTTAAAACTAGTCATATTTTATTTATGAAAATGCCTCATATTATTTAATCAATAATCATATTTTAAATATAAACATGCATGTATCAAAGTAAACTTTAACTTTTCAAATAGAAAATAAAATAAAATTTGAGAACATCTATTCAAATTATACATGATGCGTGTTGGAGCTGATCATAATTTATTCATACAAAATTTGATATCGTTTATGCCAGTTAAACTTTAACTTGCAAAACAATATAACGTGTGAGCCCTAAAACAAGTTTATAATATATATCGTGCTTGTCTAAGCGTATTATAATTAGAACCTATTCAAGTTGCTAATATACATCTCACCTTAAAAAAAATACATAGCAGAAAGAATGGATCGAGTCTAACACAATTTGAATGGGCTCGTTAATCATGGACGTATACGTATACGTATACGTATACGCTCTGCTCTCCAAGCCTGGCAAGACTGCACTTGCATTCTGAACTCGCTCTAGATGCTTGCATGTGGGTGCAGTGACAGACGTTTCATGATCATCCTATGTATGTATGTATGTATATATATATATTTATATATATATTTCTATTGTATTTCAAGTTTTATTTTTCTAAAGAAAAACAGCCACAAACTTATCCATGACACCAACAATAGCAAAACAAGATGAAAAGTTTGTGAAATGATTCTACGTGTCACTACGATCACACAGACGCGAACTACACGCAAATCGGAGGTAAAACGGAAAAGATACGAATTAAACAAGATTTTCTATAGTAAAATAATAAATTAATTCTAACCATCGAAATTCAAAATTTGAAAATATACTGAACAGTAGTACCAACATGAAGATCTCGTAATTACGAACCTAACGAAATTTGAACGGATCAAATCGGAGTTAAAACGAATATTCTACGCTATAATTAATGATAGTTTTGCAAATAACCGGGACTTATTTTTGAAAATAATAAATGAAATCTGATTTAAATAAGATCCGGACTGCAGTTTGGATGGACGACTGAGAGTGATTGTATGTATATGTGTATTTCGGGATTTGTTTTTCTGAAAGAAAACGGCCATAATACATCTATGACATCAGGATGACATCGTCTAGCTAGCCACTCAAATTGAGCGTGTGCTTGGCCGGCTGTGATCACGACTTTGCATCTAAACTGGCTTTATCCGAATCATGGTTAAACTAGACAATTTATAAAAATAAATAAATAAATATTTAAGTTGGTAAGTAATTATAAAAAGATCTATATTCTCCTATGTTGCTTTTATTTGGAAACCAGTTTGCGTAATCATTAATCTAATTAATATTTAACTTACAAAATTTAGAGATGTGAGACATGTTAAAGGTTCCTACTAACATGTAACTTATAGTCGGCACAGCTGTACCACGACCAAAACGAAACTAAACTTAGATCGCTTCTAGTTGGAAAGCTATTAAATAAATATTAATCTAATTAGCATTCAAGTTAATAAATTCGTGGTCAAGTGTCATGAAAAACATCGATACTAGCTAAATTATAATCATAAACACACATGTTAACATGAATGAAATTAATATTTATTTATGAAACCATGGGTATATAGTCTAAATTGCTTTTAATTATAAAGCTAGTACAAACATATTAATCAATATAATATTTAGCGATATATAGAAAAACAGGTGACATAAAAACTTTGTTACTATCGCGTAGAGCTCAACGTGACGAAACTAACGCGACTTGAATGACTCGAATCGGACGTAAAATAATTAAATGGTGGGGATTAAACGAATAGTGGCAAAACTGTAAATAACTTCATCTTGTACCTTGGGCTGCCTGGTGCCTGTACTGACGCAGGAGATGAAACGCTGCTGCTGCTGCTCGTACGTCGTAGGGAAAAGGGAGAGGCCTGGCCGGCCAGCCAGCTGGCGGCGGCTCGTCTGGTTCCTGGGGTGCAGATCGTGTTCTTCAGCACGCCTCCGTGGACGCGAGATCCAGCCAAGGAGAAGTAAAGGCAGGGGATGAACTCGTTCCTAACCCAGATGAAATTGAGGCATCACAGCCACGGGTCCTTGGGCGGTTGGCCGGCCGTGGCTTGGTGTGCACGTGGCCAGGCTGAGTTTACGCACGAGAGGCAGCAAAGCTACCGTACAGTACAGCGACGGCTTGCTCCCCTGCGCACGAACGGGGCGGAGAGGTTGGGTCAGGGTCTGTGGCCCGTGGTGGCGCGGAGTGCGGAGGATTTGTCGGAGTTGGCCGGCGGTGACACGATAAGAAGGGAGAAAATTCTAATTTACTACACGAGAGATTTTCCAAACTAGGGGCTCCTCTTACGGTAGTTTTGGTGTGCTTTTACCCAAGGGATAGGTACGTATATATAGGGAGGAAAACTCTCCATCTCCATGTCAACTAGCGATATGGTGCTAATTGACGTTGCACCATCCACCTTTACTAATAGGCCTAATTAATTATTAAAGCCCATTAGTAAATAAAGATATGGGCCTTTGGGCATGAGGAAATCTGAGATATTTTATTATTTTCGGAATTAATTAATTTCATGGATAAAATAATTCTAGAAAAGTCCAGAATTATTATTTAAGCCACGAAAAATACCTCGAAGGCTCCGAAAATTTAGGAAAAATTCTCAGAGATATTTTAGAATGAGACGAACCCAAATAAAGTATTTGAAGCTCATGAAAAGATTGATGAAGAGATCAAGGAAAAAGATTAAGCTCACGGAAATTGAAATTTTAAATCCAGAAAATACCAAAAAGTTTTCCGGTGAGAAGCAAACGTCGTCCTATGGTATTTTGAAAATAATAGCACTCACCAACACCAAAGACAAGCATCACACAAACACCACATTATCAAATTAATATGAGAAAGTTTAAAACCACAATTTTCTATATTTAAATTAGTAGCAACTTAACTTATCTAATAAATTTATTCAGATATTGAAATTATTTATTTTATTTAGTGTTTCCTATGCACAACCCAAAATTAGAATTTTTGGGGTGTGACAATTCTACCCCACTTAACAGGAATCTCGTCCCGAGATTCGAAGAGACTAGGGAGAAAGATAAAATAGACCAATAAGATTGTTTTGAAACTTTTTGACAAGTTCGGATATAAGTGTCGAGGATTATCAAAGGTTAACAAAAGAACATTGGATTGATCGTTAAGATTGATTCAAGTTAATGAAAGAAGGTCAAAGGATTGAAAGTCAGCATAAGTGAAAAGGAAGATCAAAGGAGATTGAAAACATAGATCAAGGTTGATCATCGAGTCTTCACTTTATAAGGTGTAAAAACAAGGGTGGAAATTAGCAAAAGATAATATAAGAGATAAAGAGATATCTTAAGGTACTCAAAACTCCTAGATTCAAGATTTATAAGATATCACGAAAAAGTGACAGATTAGCATTAGTTGAAGAAAGGTAAAGACCAGTCTTCCGTTTTACCATTCAGGTAGACCTGTGAGAATGATAAATTGATCTTCAAGTCTTTGTAGGTCCTGGAATTAGGATTTATAAGATGTAAGGACAATGGTCAAAAGTTGTCAAATGTTGATAAGAAAAGTAAAGATTGATGGCAAGAAGGTGAGACTAGTTAAGAGGCAAGGACTAGCAAAAGATGATATTATGATAGCGATTGGTCTTTGGATCTTCTTCTCTCGTGACTTGAGATGCTTGATATTAATGATGGTAGCGGACGCTACCCCACTTAACAAAGATCTTGTTCCACCTGGCGATGTCATTGAAGGCAACACTTTCTTTAAGGCTTGCTGCTATTGATGAGTCCTTCATGTGTTGATCCTCCCTTGGGTTAAGATAAAGGAGAAAGCATAGAAACCAAGAGTAAGCATGGATGATTTATGAAACTATAAGAATTAGGATTGATCGAAGGTTAAGTAGATCAAGAGAGGATACTACCCCACTTTAACATAGATTGAGCTAATTCTCAAGATGATTTCGGGCCTCCTTTGGAACACAAGAACAAAGACAACACACAGGCATTACATCAAACAATACAAGCACACATCAGGCAAAACAATGCACCAATCACATCATCAGTACTACACGTGCTTCTTCAACAATGGTGGTCATCCTAATGGCACATTGGAGATGATGAAAGGCCATCAAACTTTTGAACAAGGTAAGATCAGAAAACTTTTGGTAAAAACAACACAAATCAAAAACCAAGGGAGTAAGAAATAATAGCTCAAAGGAAGCTATCAAGGAAGGGATACAACAAGACAAGGAACAGGAAATAGTCAAAATCAATGAGTCAAGGGATGAGAAAATAGTTTTATAGTAAAATGAGTTTTAGAATACGTCTAGTGCTACTTGGCATACGTCCTACAGTCAACACCGCTCCGATACCACTCTGTCACACCCGGTTTTCTAAAGAACAAAACCAGGCTAATCATATGTGTGCCCAGGAAGTCCACACATATGTCAGAATGAAAAAAATATCAGAAACAATGTTATTATATAACGTATACATAGCTATATTAACACTTACATCAGAGTATCGCGGAACGGTCACTAATCTTTTCTTCAGGCTCCAACATCACAGGGACGGCTGACTGGGGGTTCCATATGCCAAACACTTCTGAAAAGACTTCTAAAAACTCCACTACACTTTCATCCTTCTTCTGAGCAGCACCTTTCAACACACTGGAATGTGGTGGAAATACCAAGAGTGAGTCCATGTCGAACTCAACAAATATAACATGGGGTTCATGAGGCTCAAAGGCATAACATAGGTTTATCAGCATGTAGCTTTTAATTAGCATTATTTCAATATATCAATAATATCAAAGTGTCTCAATGTAACAATAAACATATGATCCATGTGAAATGATTAATGAATAGCAAAAACATATCCATTATTAATGATCAACTATTCCATAAGGGTCCAAGGCCACTCGTGACCGTGAGCACGGCTGTTATAACAGTTTTACACTCTGTAGAGGTTGTACACTTTTACTGTGAGTCGTGATTTACCCTTTCGCCCGAGGTGATCAGCCTCTTGACCCACTACCAAGGAAGGTCGGCAGGGTTCACTATGAAGTCTTTCGAAGGTTCGTCTAACAAGTTAGGACCATTAGATTTCACTCGGCAAATAGATGTAGAGCCCCCTTCCTGATGGCACAATAACACGCAGCCTATACACATGAGGACAGAGGCCGCACTATACCCGATTCGTCAAGCCATTCTTACGCCACAAAGGAATACCACTAACAAGCTAGAAAAGGTCCTTCTATATGACTAAAGCCAGAGCCATTTTAGCCCTCATAGTTGTACTGTAAATCCCGGATTTTCGCTTATAGATGAGTCCTTATGGAGAGTAACAAGAGCACCAAAGTAACCCCATGCTCTAGTACCCTTAAACAGTAATAAAATCATCTTTTAATGTTTATTGCATATTCCATTAGTCAAATTACATGATCATAGTTCATGTTGAGCACTAGCAATACTACTCAATGCAATATAATAGGTATCAAGGAATAAGATCAACACTAAGTCATCCTTAACAAGGAATATATGTATAATGATATTATTTGCTTAATGTGAATAGGATAACAAGGATAATCCCATGCTATACTTGCCTTAGAACTTGCTTTATGCCCAAAACAACTTGCTCTGAAAAACCTCAACTTAATCTTTCATTTGCAACTTCTGGCACTCAGCTTCTGGTCTTCATCTTCGGATCTTCGGTGCTCACAGATAGTCTTTCTTCTACTCGTAGCAACCAAGCACAGTAAACAAACAACAAACACAACTAAGAACATGCATCAAACAAAAGAAACGCTTTAAAAGAGAACGCATTAAAGGACACGGTACGTTGCTACAGTCACGAAAACATAAGAAACGCCAATAACGAAATTATGATGGAAAATAAACGACTACCGAGAGTTTATATGAGAAAAAGAAAACTAATTGCATATAGATTAATATTTTATTTGAACGCATAAATTAAAACATGCTAAACAATAATACTATCGAGAGTTTTTATATTATAAAGGAAACAACTACCAGCTTGATTAATTTTAATTAAGAAAAATCATGTGGAACATACTAATTCATATTAGTCAAATTATATTTTAATATTAGAAACAAGTTAAAACTAGTCATATTTTATTTATGAAAATGCCTCATATTATTTAATCAATAATCATATTTTAAATATAAACATGCATGTATCAAAGTAAACTTTAACTTTTCAAATAGAAAACAAAATAAAATTTGAGAACATCTATTCAAATTATACATGATGCGTGTTGGAGCTGATCATAATTTATTCATACATAATTTGATATCGTTTATGCCAGTTAAACTTTAACTTGCAAAACAATATAACGTGTGAGCCCTAAAACAAGTTTATAATATATATCGTGCTTGTCTAAGCGTATTATAATTAGAACGTATTCAAGTTGCTAATATACATCTCACCTTAAAAAAATACATAGCAGAAAGAATGGATCGAGTCTAACACAATTTGAATGGGCTCGTTAATCATGGACGTATACGTATACGTATACGTATACGCTCTGCTCTCCAAGCCTGGCAAGACTGCACTTGCATTCTGAACTCGCTCTAGATGCTTGCATGTGGGTGCAGTGACAGACGTTTCATGATCATCCTATGTATGTATGTATGTATATATATATATATTTATATATATATTTCTATTGTATTTCAAGTTTTATTTTTCTAAAGAAAAACAACCACAAACTTATCCATGACACCAACAATAGCAAAACAAGATGAAAAGTTTGTGAAATGATTCTACGTGTCACTACGATCACACAGACGCGAACTACACGCAAATCGGAGGTAAAACGGAAAAGATACGAATTAAACAAGATTTTCTATAGTAAAATAATAAATTAATTCTAACCATCGAAATTCAAAATTTGAAAATATACTGAACAGTAGTACCAACATGAAGATCTCGTAATTACGAACCTAACGAAATTTGAACGGATCAAATCGGAGTTAAAACGAATATTCTACGCTATAATTAATGATAGTTTTGCAAATAACCGGGACTTATTTTTGAAAATAATAAATGAAATCTGATTTAAATAAGATCCGGACTGCAGTTTGGATGGACGACTGAGAGTGATTGTATGTATATGTGTATTTCGGGATTTATTTTTCTGAAAGAAAACGGCCATAATACATCTATGACATCAGGATGACATCGTCTAGCTAGCCACTCAAATTGAGCGTGTGCTTGGCCGGCTGTGATCACGACTTTGCATCTAAACTGGCTTTATCCGAATCATGGTTAAACTAGACAATTTATAAAAATAAATAAATAAATATTTAAGTTGGTAAGTAATTATAAAAAGATCTATATTCTCCTATGTTGCTTTTATTTGGAAACCAGTTTGCGTAATCATTAATCTAATTAATATTTAACTTACAAAATTTAGAGATGTGAGACATGTTAAAGGTTCCTACTAACATGTAACTTATAGTCGGCACAGCTGTACCACGACCAAAACGAAACTAAACTTAGATCGCTTCTAGTTGGAAAGCTATTAAATAAATATTAATCTAATTAGCATTCAAGTTAATAAATTCGTGGTCAAGTGTCATGAAAAACATCGATACTAGCTAAATTATAATCATAAACACACATGTTAACATGAATGAAATTAATATTTATTTATGAAACCATGGGTATATAGTCTAAATTGCTTTTAATTATAAAGCTAGTACAAACATATTAATCAATATAATATTTAGCGATATATAGAAAAACAGGTGACATAAAAACTTTGTTACTATCGCGTAGAGCTCAACGTGACGAAACTAACGCGACTTGAATGACTCGAATCGGACGTAAAATAATTAAATGGTGGGGATTAAACGAATAGTGGCAAAACTGTAAATAACTTCATCTTGTACCTTGGGCTGCCTGGTGCCTGTACGGACGCAGGAGATGAAACGCTGCTGCTGCTGCTCGTACGTCGTAGGGAAAAGGGAGAGGCCTGGCCGGCCAGCCAGCTGGCGGCGGCTCGTCTGGTTCCTGGGGTGCAGATCGTGTTCTTCAGCACGCCTCCGTGGACGCGAGATCCAGCCAAGGAGAAGTAAAGGCAGGGGATGAACTCGTTCCTAACCCAGATGAAATTGAGGCATCACAGCCACGGGTCCTTGGGCGGTTGGCCGGCCGTGGCTTGGTGTGCACGTGGCCAGGCTGAGTTGACGCACGAGAGGCAGCAAAGCTACCGTACAGTACAGCGACGGCTTGCTCCCCTGCGCACGAACGGGGCGGAGAGGCAGGGTCAGGGTCTGTGGCCCGTGGTGGCGCGGAGTGCGGAGGATTTGTCGGAGTTGGCCGGCGGTGACACGATAAGAAGGGAGAAAATTCTAATTTACTACACGAGAGATTTTCCAAACTAGGGGCTCCTCTTACGGTAGTTTTGGTGTGCTTTTACCCAAGGGATAGGTACGTATATATAGGGAGGAAAACTCTCCATCTCCATGTCAACTAGCGATATGGTGCTAATTGACGTTGCACCATCCACCTTTACTAATAGGCCTAATTAATTATGAAAGCCCATTAGTAAATAAAGACATGGGCCTTTGGGCATGAGGAAATCTGAGATATTTTATTATTTTCAGAATTAATTAATTTCATGGATAAAATAATTCTAGAAAAGTCCAGAATTATTATTTAAGCCACGAAAAATACCTCGAAGGCTCCGAAAATTTAGGGAAAATTCTCAGAGATATTTTAGAATGAGACGAACCCAAATAAAGTATTTGAAGCTCATGAAAAGATTGATGAAGAGATCAAGAAAAAAGATTAAGCTCACGGAAATTGAAATTTTAAATCCAGAAAATACCAAAAAGTTTTCCGGTGAGAAGCAAACGTCGTCCTATGGTATTTTGAAAATAATAGCACTCACCAACACCAAAGACAAGCATCACACAAACACCACATTATCAAATTAATATGAGAAAGTTTAAAACCACAATTTTCTATATTTAAATTAGCAGCAACTTAACTTATCTTATAAATTTATTCAGATATTGAAATTATTTATTTTATTTAGTGTTTCCTATGCACAACCCAAAATTAGAATTTTTGGGGTGTGACAATATATGTGAAAAGTACATGTGCAAATGCAGTTGGAGGAACATGTACATAAGTAACTAAAGTATATCTAAGCCAGATATTAAAGATAATAAATATCTATGAGTATTATGATATGAACACACATAAGAGAGAGCAAATTAAATTAAGCAGTTTTAATTTGGGCCTCACATTTATCCTTGAATGTCTAATACTTTTTATCTCTTAGAATTACAAGCTCATACTGGAGCATGTTGATGGTGATGGACTAGTGACCGTAACTAAAGTGGCTTAGCAGACAACAAGAAACACTACCACTAGATCAAAGCTCCTAGCCTCCTAAGACTAGTGAAGGTACCTGAATACCAGATATGGCTGAACTGATCAGAGCGCTGCACACAGAGCTCTATGAGAATGATTTTCTTCTTTCGTTTTTGCTCCCAACAGGACGTCGTTAATCAGAAATATCGGTGCTCTCTGTGAGAATGAAAAAGTGAAAATCAGAGCTGTTTCATCGATTAAGTACCGGAGGTCAAGGAGGTTTCCACATAAACCATTGTATGTACCATAGTCTGAGCAGAGCACGGTTCATGGATGCGCCTGATGGTTGAAACTGACAGATGTCAGTCTGTATTAATTATGATAGCCAATTACTTTGCCTCCGGACATGATCTTCACTTAGGATAACATTTCTTTTACTCTGGACATGATTTTTTTCTATTAGGTTCTCTGTCCACAGAAAAAAATCCAGCCTTCACGTCGAGTGATGGTGGTACTGTTTTTCTTAACTCATGGTTCTTTGCTTAGCTGGTCACAAAAAAGTGAAGCAATAGGTGCACTTCATATCAAGACATATGAATAGTGAAGTATATATTTAAGAAAAGAAAGAGGGAACCAAAACATCTAAATTGTATAATCCACAACTCCTATGTCTGATTCATTTGGAAAAAAAACAGATAATGAATATGTTACTTACCAGACTGAAACAATATATAAACCAAGGAGCCGGCTGAAAACGCAAAGAGCAGTTCCTACTTAGCACCGCTTCGGCAGCAAGAAATGTAGAGAACTTGTATGTAGCTAGTAGACAACTAACTATATAAGGGGGACTTGCAACCTCAGTGCAATCACCGGTGCCTGATGGCACTGAAAGAAGATTTGGAAGGATTCTTTGGGCCTTCTTCCAGTTGACGCACAAGTCATGTGCAGTGTGCCATCACAGTATTGAACGCACGTCACAGCAGCCACATGTTTGGGCACATCCATTGGATGACATTTCCAGGCAGACGATGAAATTGAAAGGAATTAAATCTACGAAACTGAGAGCAAATGCCCATTGGATCACATTTAATTTCCACGCAGAGGATGGAATTGAAAGGAGTAAATCTATGAAATAGAAAGCAAGAGTGACAGTTCGACGGCTTAATTAAAAAAAAAAAAGAGTGACTTGTTCCACGCATGCCATGCACTCCCCCTAGTCCTGTACTCCTCCGGTCCCTGTTATTGCAGTTTGCAGAATTTAAGGCGGCCAAGTCTACGGAAGGCACTGAAAATTGGCCTCTCGCTCTCAGTTACAGCCCCTGTCCAAACTGCTCTACCGATGGAGTCGAAACTTGGTTGAGATGACCAGCGTGTCATCTTAATTTGGGAGTTGGTAGTATACCACTGTAAAATCTTACTGTGCACCTTGAATGCGCAAAACAAATAGCCAGAGTACGTAACCCCGGCTTGGCTGCCACAGGTTCATGCACATTTCCGGAGAAATAATCAGCCTTTGCAACTTGGAACAGATGGAAGCAATCCTTGACGCGTCTGGGTTCCTATTCGCACACATTCTGCGTTCTCCGTTAACAAAAGAGGAACATATGAAACAGGGTTCTTGCCAATAGATGAAAGTATTTACTGCTGGCCTCCCCCATTTTGCAACTCCTCGAGGGAGGAAGGCACTAGGCACCTGAGCTTGAGCCCCCTTTCTCAGATCGGATTCTTGAACCAGCTGGGAGCGTGAGTCCATGGCTAGTGCAACATCACATCTCGTGCCACTAGCAGATGCTCTCGGAGTCGGTCGTTGCAAATCCTCTTGGCTGCCAAGCTTTGCAGTTCCCTTGACCAGCTTGGCGTCGTTGTAGCCATCGAACTTTTGCCAGAAGACTTGGAAATGGAGCCGTGGCTTGCTATACACTGGCTTGTTGTTTGCACGGCAGCTTCGAAGGTCGCCAGGCGCTAGTCTCGGGCGGCGTTGTCATTTTTATCGCCTGGCCCATCACTGTAAGTGGTGTCTTCCTCAGCTTCGGCTCCTCCTATTCTTCGTGGCTGCAGTAGCGTTCTCTTTCTGGGCCGGCCTTCTGTAGCTGCCGATGCCAGCGAGCTGTGAACCACTTTCCCGGCCTACCAAGGCAGGGGAACCAGGAGGAGGGTGCTTCCGGTTCACGGTGTTCTAATCGTTGGCGGTGTCGGTGTCGGTGTCGGCACTGGCGTAGGGTTTTGCGTGTCCTGAATTTTTTTTCATTTTTCATTTTTTCTCGGTTCTAGCAGGTTTGATCACGGGTGGGTTTGCGGATGCCGCGCGTTGAAGCCTAGGGGGATTTGATACAAACAATGATGGGATAGTTTGGAGTGTTCCCTTATAGTAGAGAGTAGGGCCAAGTACGGAATGCCAGAATTTTTCCAGGTTGCTGCATTTTTCTTGAAAATGAACTTATTTCTTTAAAATTAAATAATATCAATTTATGTAAAATTCTTGTGTCCCAAATGTTAGAATTTATATGGATAGTTCCCTAAATCCATATGAAGAAATTCTAAATAAATCTCAAAAGCCCAATACATGTGTTCACTGATGGGCTTTAATGATTAAACCCATGTGTAGAGGTGAAAGGTACTACATTAATTAGTAACATATTGCTAGTTGATATGGGGTAGGGGATTCTCGTTCCTATATATATGTACCAATCCACCTGGGGTAAATACACAACAAAAACTACTATTGGAAGTTCTAGTTGAAAAATCCTGAGGTAGCCAATTTGTATTTTTCCTCTTCTCGCTACTACGCTACCACCGTAGTCTCTCCATTTCGATCGTCTGCGTGCACCGGCGTTCTGGAGAGCAGGTCTCCGAAACCCTCGTCCTTTTGATCCTGCACCAGGAGAGGATGAATAAGGTTTTCGGGAAGCGCTCTTCGCGCGACTGCTCCCAACTTCCATGACGGCTCATTTTCTGATGGCTGCAGATGGACGTTGTCTCCACAACCAGCAGACTCGTAGCATCTTCAACAGGAACGTTCCTCCACCATTCATCAACGACATCGTGACATTGTCTCTCTCTACAATCAAAAGGTACACAGCTCGTGATCCATTGTCTCGGTTGATGCTGTTTAATCTGACTAGTGTAAGAGCTATGTTTACACTAGTTCTTGTGTTCATGCTATTAAATCATACTAGTATATGAGCTATGCTTATACTAGTTTCTGAGATCGTCATGATTTATATTCTGGTTTTAATCTAGAAATTGCCTAATTATTCAACATTCCAAAAACCTTATTATAGGCTCTTTCCTTATTTAACTATGGCTAGTTTCACTGACACGCTGCGGCCTGAAAAGTTTTTTGGTGTGCATTTTAAGAGGTGGCGAGTTAAGGCCACGCTCTGGCTAGAGGCTATGAAAGTGTTCTAGATTATTGTTGGCTCGCCTAAGGGAAATATCTGAAGAAGATCAGAGAAGATTCTAGGAAGACAACACTATCTTTAGAGGAACAAAACTAAACAGTCTTGCTGGCCATTTGGTAGATGCAAACATGCACTTCCAAGATGGGTAGGCCTTGTGGGATCATTTGAATGCTACCATTGGTGCATCCGATGCATGTGTTGAGGTGAACAACATGGAGAGCTTTCATGACTACAAGATGGTTGGTAACCGATCTGTAGTAGAGCAAGCTCATGAGGTTCAACGCATGGCAAGAGAACTTAACTCCTCAAATGTGTCATACCAGATGAGTTTGTGGCCGGATGCATTATTGCAAAGTTGCCTCCTTCATGGAGGGGCTTCGGCACAACTCTTGAACACAAGATAGAAAATGTCAGTTGAAAACCTAATAGCATCTCTTGATGTTAAGGAGAAGGCTCGGGTTAAGAACACTATTGAGAAGGGAAACGAGGGCCATTCTAGCATCAATTTGGTGCAGAGAAACCCACATGGCAAGAACAAAGGAGAGAATAAACCTTTCAATGCCAAATTAACAACTACCTTTGAGAAGAAGAAAAACAAAACAGAGTTGCCTTGCTTCACTTGTGGAAAGCTTGGTCACTTTTCCAATGAGTGTCCGGATAGAGCAGACCTCAAAGGGAAAAAGAAGAATGTCAACCTCGTGACTATTAGTAATGCTTATGAGGAGTATGGTAATGTTCCTACCATACTTTCAGGGTTGATACAAGTGCTAATATTCAAGTGTGTGCTGACATCTCTATGTTTTCTTCTTACCATGGGCTCCAAGGTTTCTCTATCCTAATGGGGAATGGATCACATACTTATGTTCGTGGTGTTGGCATGGTAGATCTGAAGTTTACTAGGGGGAAGATCGTGCAGCTGAAGAACGTGCAACATGTCCCTACTATTCGCAAGAACCTTGTTAGCGCCTCCCTTCTTTTGATAGATGGGTTTAACGTAGTGTTAGAGTCCAATAAAGTAGTAATGTCCAAGCATGGACAATTTATTGGTAAAGGCTATGATCGTGGAGGCTTATTCTGTCTTTCTTTTGAAGATTTCTGCAATAAGTCAGTGAATCACATTTGTTGCACAATTAACAATAATGCAAGTGTTAGGCATTCTTATTTATGTCATGTGAACTTTGGTTTGATGTCACGATTGTCCAGCATGAGTTTAATTCTAGATTTCACTATTGCCAAAGATTCTAAGTGCCATAGTTGTGTGTAATCAAAGAAACCTTGAAAGCCCCACAAGGCACGTTCCAACAGGCTGCGGCTTGGCCAGAGCTTGCTGGAGGCGGTCGGGGCTGGTTAGTGAGGTCCGGCAGCTGCTACTCCTGACAATTGTCGAGGATGAGGCAGACTACAAGGCCATGGCCTCCTTGAGAAGGTGAGAAACAACAGCACGAAGGCCGGTCTCAAACAAGAACCGCAACAGGAAGGGGAAAAGGCTTGGTTTTGGCGCTGGAAGCTCACCGATGGCAGAGGAGGAGGACGGGTTGTTGGCATGGTGGTGCTACTGTCCTCCAGCGAGGTTTTCGGCACGGTCAGCAGCTCCAGCTCCCGGTGTGGATGGCACGGCTCTTCTGCTGCAGTGAGGAACCACGGCACGAAGGCTGGTTTCAGATAAGATCATCGGCGAGGTGAACAGCAAGAGAAGAAAAGGCGTAGCTTTAGGGTTGGGGGCTCACTGGTGGCACAGAAGAGCTCCGGCGAGGAGGTGCTGCGCAACAGAGGTGAAGGGGGTTGCGGTCGTCGTGCTTGGCTGTAACGTTCTTAGCGCTTGGCGTGGACGTGGCGAGGTTGGTGTCAGGCGCAGCTCCCAAATGGCAAGGAAGAAGGGATAGGTGTTGGTATAAATTAATGCACACAGAATAATCCGCAAGTGCACGGATAATATACCAATGTAGCACTTCACTGGGAGTACCTAGTTTTATATCAAACTCGAGGAAACATGTGTGAGAATAACCAAATCTAACTTATCCCAACTTCACAATCAAGGCTAGATAATAGGAGCGTAGAAGAGACTGCTACGGTCTTCTAGTTCTAACTTCGGTAAGCTTTGTCTTCTATTGTTTAATTCTGGGGATATTACTAGAGAAAATACTGGCAGAGTATGTTTCCTATAGCAATAATGTCCTGCTAGGCCTACTAACGGAAGGTGGACTACAAAGGATTCAACGAGGCTATAAGAGTGACCCTCGCAAGCTACCACCGATCCGGAAAATAGGGTACATCCATGAGTAACCGAGTCTAAGCACCATGCTTACTCTACGAATACTACTTTAACCCAGGAGCTACAAGGATTAAAGTACTCAAAAAAGAGTCGCAAACCTGAAGAACAATATGAACAAGATGCTTACTTGAATTAGAAGTTGATTACCAGAGAAATCTCAGAAGCAAACTTAAGAAGAACTTGATTCCACCAGGGTACAAGCCATAGAGAGAGTACTGATAGGCCAGGACTCCTCCGAAACTCTTCTCTCTCACTCTATCTCACTATCTCTAATACAAGACTAGATTCTATTGAGGACTAATCTTCTCTTGATTGCTAGCCTTGATCCTGATGGACATATGAATTAGGATTTCTGGCTTCTCAGCTCTCAGGATCAAATGAGGCATCTACCTTGGAGGGTGGGGGGTGTACGCTAATATATATAGGCTGGAGTGTCAATCCTGAGCCCTCAGATCAAGCCGACTTGAATAAACGGTGGAGATGCAATCCTTAAGGTGGTGGAGAACCGACATAGCAATGGGAGGCTCACATGGGGGGCCCATAGGTCAGACAGCCTCTAGGTGGGGCCGGCTGGGCCCACATGTCAGAGACATGTGTCCTGCTTCGGTGATTTGCCTTCTGGAGTCTTGTAGAGTCTTCCCACGTCGATTATGCGACGGAATTCTGTAATTTCCTTTGACGAATAGGTCCTCCTTAGCGGTTTTCTGATTAAATCCTGTTGGAAACACAAATTCACCAAAACTCATGGAATTTGTTAGTTTAAACCCCTAAGTCTACATTGGTGATCCATTTTAGCTATTTATACAAATTATATTGATGGTTTATGATGAATGTTAACTACCGTCAACAGTAGGCGCGGTGCGTCCGGCTTGATGAGGCGGCACCAAGTCAGAGGTGGTGGCACCGACACAAGGAGCAGCCCTCAGAGGAGGGTGCTCAGTGGTGGTGTCTTGACGTCATAACACAGCATCGAAGTGGTGGCGTGGAGGCTATCAAGGCGAGGTCGTCGTGCTCTGGGGAAGGGTGCGGCTGCTAGGGCGTGTCCGCGTGCCGAAGGAGACCGGCGGCGCACGCTGTTGGCTCGGTGGCACGGCTCGACAGCCGATCGGCATTACGGCGAAGGTGGACAAAGGCGAGGGTGGCGCGGTGGCTAGCTGTGGCTATGATGATGGGTGGAGCAGCGGCCATGGCTGGCTAGGATTTGGCTGGAGGAAGGAGGAAGGGAGCAGGTGAGTGCGGCGGCGGCAATAGGAGCTCGAGAGGGGAGCGGTGGCTGTGGCGCTGTATAGGTGTGGTTGGCTAGGGTTCCAGGGGCTCTAGCGATCCTCATTGTCCATGCGGTAGCAGGGACACGCGGTGCCCATCCAGCGCGGGGATGGGACAGGCGTGGCAGCGGCGGCATTTGGGGGCGAACGTGAGGCATGGGCTCGCGTCTAGGGTTAGGGTGCACGGGTGCGGCGACCTCAGGCTTGTGGGGGCTGGTCGACTAGGCCTACGGGGGCTGGCGCTGGGGTACGGGTCGCACGAGGGCTGGCCAGGCAAGCGCTGCTAGGCTGTGCAGTGGAGGCGGTGAGCTAGGCGCACTAGAGAGAGGAAGGGCTAGGACGGCGGGTAAGAGTAGAGGGAGAGGGGAAGTGGGTTGGCTTGGTTGGGAGCAAGAGGGAGAGGGGGAGAAACGGAAAAGGACTTTCCTTTTTATGAATTATAAATTTTAGAGGGATTCAAAAGAGATTAGAGATGAATTTGAAAGAGATTCGAGAGGATTTTGCTACGGATTTGTGCACTCCAACTCCAATCAAAACTCAAACCCAATACCAAACTCAAGAAAACAAGCACTCTCCTACAATCAAAGTATATATGAATGCACTGCTTTACTAGCAACCCTCCTAGGTTGACGTAGGTTTGGCCTAGAGACTATTCTTCACACATTTGCAGGAAATTTTTTAAAACACTCGCATTTTTTGATGCTCGAAAAGTTGGGTTGTTACATCTTGGAGGCATTATCTTTGTGGTGAATCTTGTGATATTTTCACTGATCATAAAAGCCTCAAGTACATCTTTACTTAGAAGGAGCTGAATTTAAGGCAGCATAGATGCCTTGAGTTGATAAGTGATTTTGATTTGACAATCCAATATCATCCTGGGGAGGCTAATGTTGTGGCAGATGCTCTTAGCAGAACAGGTGTTCCAAAGACAATGATGCCCTTGGTAATGGATTTGGAGTGTTTGGGTATGCAGGCACTATACATAAGGAGACCCGGTTGCTTATCTAGTCACCCATACTTGAGCGGGTGCGTGAGGCACAATAACATGATTGTTTGATTCAGGAGGTACGCAAGAGGATTGCAGATGGCAGACCTCAAGAGTTCATCATTGATGAGCGTGGTGTTGTCTGTTTTTGAGGACGTCTTTGTCTACCACAGAAGTCAGACGTGAAGATGGATATATTGAGAGAGGCCCATCAGACTCCATATATAGTTCATCCGGGTGAGACTAAGTTGTATAGGGATCTTAAGAAGAGCTTTTGGTGGAAAAGGATGAAAGTTGATATTGCCAAGTATGTAGCATATTGTGGTGTTTGTCAGCAGGTGAAGGCTGAGCATAAGAGATCGGCAGGTTTGCTGCAGCCTTTGGAGATTCCAGAGTGGAAGTGGGAGCATATCACTATGGACTTTGTAATTGGGATGCCTCGCTCGCCTGAGGCAAAGATACTATATGGGTGGTTGTTGATAGACTTACCAAGTCAGCCCATTTCATTCCTATGAAGACAACTAATTCAGCTCAAGAATTGGTTCCGTTGTATATGAAGGAAGTAGTACGGTCACATGGAGTACCTAAGTCTATTGTTTCAGATTGAGACTCCAAGTTTGTGTCCATGTTTTGGCAAAGTTTGCATGATGCTTTGGGTACAAAGCTTTCACTTAGTGTGGCTTTTCACCCCCAAACAGATGGCTCATCTGAGCGTACTATTCAAACATTGGAGGATTTGCTATGTGCTTGTGTCCTTTCTTGGAAGGGCAGTTGGGAGGACCAATTAGCTTTGGTTGAGTTTGCATATAACAATAGTTATCAACCTAGTATCAAGATGGCACCATATGAGGCTTTGTATGGTAGGAGATGTGTTTCCCCTGTGTGTTGGGAGACGTTGGGTGAGAGATCCTTAGTGGATCCAGATTGGGTTCAGCATACTGCTGAAAAAGGTACAAGTGATAGGTCAAAATATGTTAGCCACTCAAAGCCGTTAGGAAAGTTATGCTGATGTGAGGATGCGAGACCTCGAGTTTGCTGTGTGGGATCAGGTTCTTCTTAAAGTATCACCAACCAAAGGAATCATGTGTTTTAGTGCTACTAGAAAACTTAGCCCGAGATACATTGGTCCATTTGATATTGTAGCCTAAGTTGGCAGTTTGGCTTATCGCTTGTAGTTACCTGAGTCCATGAGAGGGGTACATAATGTCTTCCATATATCTATGTTGAGAAAGTATCTACGTGATCCAGAACATAAGATTGACCTTGAGTCAATTAGCGTTCAGCAAGATATGATTGTGAAGTATCTCCCAGTGCGTATCTTGGACTCTTCAGAGCGAGTTATGAGAAGGAAGACAATCAAATATGTTAAAATGTTATGGACTAATCAGTCTGAGTGTGAGGCTACTTGGGAGCTTGAGGAGGAGATGCATAAGGAATATCCCGATCTCTTTGAGACTGGTAAGTTTTGCGTGGTATATGCATAGTTTACCTTTCCGATGGTTTGTCATAAAAACGCATGAATTCAAGGATAAATTCCTTTAAGGGGAGTAGAATGTAACAGCCGAAAAACATAAATGTATATATTTATATTTTAATGCTATCTAGACTATGAATCTTGAACGAATTTATATAAAAAAACTAACGTGGGCTGTGAGCCCAACTAGCCAGCTGTCCTATGGCCCAACAACCCAAAATGCCATGGGAGAGGAAAGGGTCGACCCTCCATCTTTCCAAGAACCACCCTCACGCATGCCTCTCCACCTCCCTTCACTTTTCACATGAAAAACTGCTCTCATCCCGTCCTCCTTTGTGTTGTGATCGAGATCCGTGGAGGAGAGCAGGGAACACCAAGAGAAGAGGTGAAAAACGGATTAGGGAGAAGGGGTGGACCAATTATAGGTACGCCGTGGTATCATTCCACTATCTTCTCTCTAAGAATTCTGTAGGGAAACCCTAGTGTGGTCTTTGAATCCTGGGGCACCAATAGTTTTGGCTGTAGTAGGGTTGCTTGATGGCGATTAGAGGCAAGATTTCTTTGGAGAGTGTTGATTGATCGTTTTCTGGACACCAGGAATTTTTAGAGAGTACAGTCATCTTTCTCTCGAGTTTTTCCATTGATTATATGCATGTTAAATTAGAACAAAATTGATATTATTGTAGCTATAACACCCTAAAATTTGCAAGATTTTAAAATAGGTAAATTTAATTTAATTTGGTATTTTATGAGCATTTAAACCTAGAAAAAAACTTTGTTAAAATTAAAATCAAATATAAGGTTTAACAACTTGTTTGTGCATACATGCTGGTGCATTGGAATTATTGGAATGTGTGGCTTTGTCTAAAATTCAAAATGATTCAAATGGATTTGAAAAACGTTTGAAAAAAAAGAAAACTTAACTCTCCCCCTCTCCTCTCTCCCTGCTGGAAGCCCATCTCGCGCAGCCCAGCAAGGCCAGCCAGCCCTCTACCAACTTCTCCCGCGCGACCCACCTATCCTCAGCGGCCCACCTGCTCGCAGCCCAGATTTTCTCCCGCCTCCTCCATTGCCACGGGCCGCTCGCTTTATCCTTCTTGGGCCGGCCTGGTCGCACGCTGCAGCCGCGTCCTGCCCCTCTCTTCCTCTGACTGCCCGGCCCCGCGCTCCATGTCACTGCCATCCCGGGCCCACTTGTCAGCACCATCCCTTACCTCCACTGTAGCCGAAGCGGACTCCCGCGCCATGCCTTGCCGTGCACTCCACGCCTTCCCGCCCCATATAAGACAAGCATCGTGCCGCCCCCATCCAGCCCCAAGCGCAGCCTCGCCTCGCCGAACTCGGAACCCTAGCACCGCGTCGCCGAGCTTGAGGTCCTCATCCACCACGTCCCGCATTGTTTTCGAGCATCCACTACCGAAGATAACCCCTAGGTGAGTTTGCCATCTCCTTCTCCTTCTCCCCGTGCTTCCGGTTTGCTCTCCCGTGGCCTCTAGGGTCGATTTCAAGCGCGTCGGCAAGGTCTCTCGCCGCCGGCCATGTCCACCGCCGCCCTCGGCTCCATTTCCGGCGCCAGCAACTCTTCTCCCTCCCTGTCTTCTAATCTCTGTTGCCCATCTACGATCGAACGTCTGAGATTGGTCGGTAACCCTTCGGTCAGCAATCTTTCAAAAGAGCCCCTATAGTTTCGTGTAATAGAACCCACCGTCCCTGCACTTTTTCTAAAGAACCCCTGTACTTCTTCTTTATCATGCCCGCCATCCCTGGCTCAGTTTAAAATCTAATTTTATTAATTTAAATTCTTAAATCAAGTTCCAGCTATTTACAGAAGTGCCACTGATCTTGTTTTGGCCATAACTTCTTCGTTTTAATTCCGATTTGACCCGTTCAAGTTGCGTTAGATTCGTAATTGAGTAATCTACATGTTCAAGCTACTGTTAAATATATTTTCAAATTTTAGAATTCGAGGTTAAAATTTAATCTATTATTTTATTAAAGGAAATCTTGTTTAATTCATAACTTCTTCGTTATTGCTCTAATCAGAGTGTTGTTCACGTCTGTGTGTTCGTAGCGAGACATAGATTTATTTTACAAACTTTTCATCTTGATTTTATGTTTGGTGTACTGTTCTAATTTAGATCTATTGTTTGCTTCGTGTATGATTGCATGGATGTTGTGTGGTGCTTTATGAACATGTCCAGTCGGTGAGCTATACGTGGTGAATCAAGAAGCAGATCTTTGAAGATTTGGACTAGAAGAAGATCCGAGTTTTAAGGCAAGTATAGCATGGGATCATCCTTGTTGTCCTATTTACCTTAATATCATTCTAATCATATCATATGTCTACCTTGGCAACCATAGTAATTTTCCTAGGTATTTGATATCCTGGACTCCTTGTCACCTTTGTGGTATTGCATTGGGTA
This sequence comes from Saccharum officinarum, assembly GCA_020631735.1. Lineage (NCBI taxonomy): Eukaryota > Viridiplantae > Streptophyta > Magnoliopsida > Poales > Poaceae > Saccharum > Saccharum officinarum. The sequence goes on along the minus strand of CM036186.1, from coordinate 90,096,504 downwards.
GTATGATGCTAGTGCTCAACCAAAGCCATGATCTTGTAACTTGACTAATGGATTATGCAATAAACACTAAAAGATGCATTTTAGCAACATGGAACAAGGGGCTAGAGCATTGGGCTATTTTAAGGTGCTCTAGATTCCTCTCCCTAAGGACTTATCTGTAAGCGAACATCCGAGACTTACAGTATTGCTGTGAGGGCTACATGGCTCTGGCTTTAGCTCACTATGAGGACCTTTTCTAGCTTGTTAGTGATTACTTTTATTGGTGTAAGAATATCTTGATGAATCGGGTATAGTGCAGCCTCCGTCCCCTTGTGTATAGGCTGCGTGTCATTGTGCCATCGGGAAGGGGGGCTCTATATCTATTTGCCGAGTGAATCTAATGGCCCTAACTTGTTAGATGAACCTTTGAAAGGCTTCATAGTGAACCCTATAGACCTTCCTGGGTAGTGGGTCAAGAGGTTGGCCGCCTCGGGCGAGAGGGTAAATCATGACTCACAGTGAAAGTGTACAACATCTGCAGAGTGTAAAACTGGTATATCAGCCGTGCTCACAGTCACGAGCGGCCTTGGACCCTTATGGAATAGATGATGAACACTAATGATACTGATGATGAAGATGATCACTAATGATTACTGTTTTTGTTATTCATTATTCATATTTACCTGATCATGTGTTTACAACTAAAAGGTAAATGTTGTTAAAACAGTGTCAGCCTTTTGAGCCTCATGAACCCCATGTTATATTTGTTGAGTATGACATGTACTTACGCTTGCTTTACTTTTTAAATCTTTGGAAAAATCGCGGATGGGTACCAGATTCCTAGAGTTTGGAGGAGTTAGGCTTGTGATCAACCAGTCAGTTGTCCCTATGGAGTCTTCACTCGAAGATCACAGTTGTCTTTTTGCTATTTGCTATCTAAGGTTATATCCTTTATACTAAGGCCCTGTTTGGCATGGCTCCAACTCTGGGTAGAGTCGCTCCACTCCAAAACTCCAGGTGGAGCCAGCTCCACTCCAGAACTCCAAAACTAAAATGTGGTGTTTGGCTAGATGGATGCTCTCAGCTCCAAAAAACCGATTTTAGTGTGAATTGCCATTGTTGTCCCCCAATTCAGGACCCACTTGTCATCCTCTCTACCCCATCTTCTTCTTTAGAAGTCTCCTGTGATCAAATTCAGATGGAGTGGTGGCTCCGGCACCAAGATGACGATGATGACTCCTTGGTGGCAGTGGCACCCAGCAGCGCCTCCAGGTAGTCTGCTCCGAGGTCTTCCAGCTCCATCACCTCGCTCCTTATCGCCGCCTTCACCTTCCGGCTCCGGCTCGCTGGACGCCGCATCTGCATGGAATGCCGCCGCTTGAGCGCCACCACGGGCAAGCCAGAGGCAGAACCAGAGCCGGCGCACACATCCATGCCCATTCCTTCTAGGGACTGGCGGACCCGCTCCACGGGGAAGTTGAGCACGGCGGTGGCGCCACACATGGCGAACGCCGCCTGGTCGTACGCTAGCGCCGCCGCCTCCGTGCTGTCGAAGGTGCCCAGCCACACGCGCACGCCGTTGCACGTCGAGTCCCAGATCTCCGCCACAAACTTGCCCCACGGACGCTTGTGCACCCCGCGGTAGGGCCGCCTGCCAGGCCCCATGGCTCCCGTGCCATTATTCGCCTCTGCTTCTTCCTGCGTCGACGTTGCCAGGGCCAGGCCGGCCTCCTCCTGCAACTGCCGCTGCCGGCGATCATGTCTAGCAGCGCCACCTCATCGGTGTCGTTGCTGCGGCAGGAGGAAGTCACAACGCGCGGGTTCGCGAGAAAAGAAAACGAATCATTTTTTTGTGTAACGAGTGGCATTGGTGGGTAATTACCCACCAACTCAACGAGGAGGCTCAAGAAAGGGGTTTTGGAGCAGCAAAAGAGGTGCTCCAAAACTCCACCCCCATTTGCACTATAGCTCCATGGAGTTGGCAGCTCCATGGAGTTTTGGAGTTGGTGTGTTTGGCTAGATTTTTTGCTAGAGTTGGTGGAGTTGTGGAGTGGAGCCATGCCAAACAGGCCCTAAGTATGTTATATATTAAGCATTGTCTATTGATATTACCCTTATGTGTAGCTATATGTGAGATTTGACTTCCTAGGCTCACATATGGTGTGTATCTGGTTTTGTTCTTAAAACTAGGTGCTATAGTGGCAGACTCTTAGAGGTTTCCATGAAGTCCAATTTTATGCTTCTATACCAAATGAATTAGGAGTTATGAGTTTTTGAAGTTGGCTTTTAGAATCTAACAAAATTCAAAACAGTAGTTGTCGACGAAATATGTTCGGCAGTCTACCGAGGGGTATGCCCACGGTAGTAGTTGAATCTGTGGAGGTGCGCGTGAGGGAATCGGATGGTGACATAGAACGCAAGAGACAACGATTAGGCTAGTTCAGGCCATCAGCTTGACGTAATACCCTATGTCTTGTGTCTTTGTGGTTTGTATTATCCGAGATTCGATCAAAACGAGGGGGGTCCTTACCCACCTTATATAGCTTTAGGGTAGGGTTATAGGTCGGTTGTTTCTATCCTGATCGGTTTACAAGATAGGAATTACAGAGATTACAGATTCTAGCATATCCAAAAAGATCATCCTTGATCACCAAGGATCTTCACGCAGTCTTGCGAGGCACGTCGACTTGAGCCATGCTCTGCACGGCGTAATCTTGCGGGCTGGGTCTCTCCTGGCGGCTTGACCCATGTTCAGCCCTATGGGTATCAGGGGTTATACCCCCATAGCTAATCCCTGAGCGCCTTGTATCCGCCGAGCAATACCATCTTGAGCTTGTTCGAGCAGTTCAGCTTGTCACCAGTTATTAAGAGCGGGCGTCCGACTAGTTTAACTGGGAGCCGAGCTGTTGAAACAAGCGTCTGAGCTGTTGAACACATCGTCCGAGCTGTTGAACACGGTGTCCGAGCTGTTGAAGTAGATGTTCGAGCATTTCAACTAGGAGCCGAGCTCAGACTCATGTGAAGTCAAGGTTTGTTAGTAGGATGTAAGGATCTCAAGTAAAATTTTTTGAAGTCTCCATCTTAGATGAAGTGTGCCCACTTAGGTTCCGGGCAGTGAAGTTAGACGCTTAGTGTCTCTGACTTAGTCAGTGCGGAGGAACTTAGGCCCTTAGGAACGAAGAGAGATGCTTAGCATCAATGTCTTAGGCAAAATTGACTCTTAGAGCCAAAATAGGGATCTTGAACGATTACAATCTACGACTTAGTCGCTTTGTAGAAGACCAAGTCCATAAATAAACACCATCACTCATAGGTGAAGTGTGCCCACTTAGTCCCCGAGCCTGGCAATAGGTGAAGTAATCACGTGGTGCTAGCGTCCAAAGTAGTAGTCATCAGGTGCTAACCTAGTCTCCAGCTTTGCTAAAAACTTATCCCCAACATAGTTGAGATAAGCAGCGTGGGAATAAGTATAGTCATCGCAAGATGACATGTACACACGTAGTCCCCGTGCCTGCTGGAAGATTATGAACATATCTTGTAGCAAGGGTAGAGAAAGAAAATATTTTGTCATAAACATCTAAAAAACTCTGTCGAAGCAATGCTTAGCATTGAATTCCATTTTGTCGGCCCACGTTTGACGTGGTTTGACGCCATGGCCCACCACGCCCATTCGGTGGCCTAGCAGCGCACGAAGATTTTTGGAGAGAATGCAGCGGGGTAGGTGCGGTTTCCAAAAACCCTGGGAGGCAAAAGGTCAGGGGTTGAACCATTATAAGAGCACCGCAGGCCCAGCGCACATTCCCCACTATTTCTCTGCCACTTCATCGTCATTCTCACACCCATATCGCTACGCCTGGCAACTGCTTCTCCATTAGAGCAACCGCAAGCGTGTATTCTCCTCCAAGCCATAGATATGTGGGATGGCGCCAAAAAGAAACCACGGCGGCTCGAGTAGGGCATCGCGTGAGCTTAATCGCACTGAGGAGTGGATGGAGTCTATTAGCAACGAGGCGGCGCTCAATTAGTTGGTGATGCACGGCATGCTGCACGATAGGGTGATGGCGGGATGACGTCCGGCATGCGGTGAGAGCTTTCCTACTCCCCGTGGTGATGAATTAGTAGTTTTTGAAGATTACTTCTGTCGTGGATTGGTGTTCCATTCCATCCATTCCTCCATGGGTTGATTGACTAGTATGGGTTCAATCTTTGCAATCTCAGCCCAAATTCCATCCTCCATGTCTCTGTCTTCATCCATTTATGTGAGGCCTATCTTGTCATTCTTCCCCATTTTGATCTCTTCAGCCACTTCTTATGTTTGAAAGCCTGGGGAGGATCTAGATCTAGGATCGTAGGCGGCGCGTACTTGCAACTTTGGGACGGGATGGTGGGTCAATACATCACCACCCCTTTGAACACGAATGTGACATATTGGACACAACGATGGTTCTACATGTCACAGGTGGAGCTGTATGTGGCATGCAACATTGATCAGATCCCCGTGAGCAACACCAAGTGGTCAGAGAGGCCTAGTGCTAACGGGATGGAGCAAGTAACGGAGCTCTTGGCGCTGATTGACTAGAGAAGGTTGGATGGGGTGATCATGGCAGCAAATTTCACTTTTCAATGGATCTAGCCTAGTAAGGAAAGGGCACATCCTAGGTATGAATTTCGGGGTGAGACTGATGGGACCCATGAGGTGCCTGAGGAGATTAGTCGGGATGAAGCTAAACAATGCATCTCGATGATGTTCAACCATGTAGGGCATCTTAGGATCAACGACCAACAGAGGCCCTTCCATGTAGGGAGCCTCCCACCATGGGTAAGAGTCTTATTTTTTATTTCACTTGTTCCCTTATCTGTTGCAATGTACTCATTCATGTTCTTGAAGATTCGTGGGTAGGACCAGGTGGTGTACTTCTCATGGTGTCATCAGCAGATTGGCCAAGGGGAGTTGATGCCCGATCGAGTAGTCCCCGACGTCGAGCCAGCTCGGAGACAGGTGGGGGTAGCCTAGACAACCTTGATGACAAAGATGAAGACGAGCGGACGTCGTATGTCTGTGAGAAGCTCTACGGGAAGCGACCTGCTGGCAAGGAGCCATCCCCAAAGATAAGAAAAACAATAGGGTTGTCTCATCGTGAGGAGAGGCCAATGAGCATTGGAGCTACCGTTCAGCCCCGAAGACGGCAAATGTGTGTGTCAAGCTTGTCTGACGATGATGGACCGGCGGCGCCTCCTCCACCAAGGGTTGTGATGCCTCTACCATCTACGCCGGCTAGGGCGGAGATGTGCAAAAGGCGGCGGATGCGGGAGACTGCACTGTCAGTGCCCAATAGTACTTGGGCGACACCTACAGTGGCAGCTTGGGTGGCATCGGACCACTCTAGTGGCGATAGTGTAGGCGGCCACCGAAGTCTTTGGGACCATGTGGGTTACTGCGGCAGCGACCGTGGAGATGCCAGATAATTCGGTTGCTGGATCGGGTAGCTTCGCGCGAACGTGTTGGTTTCGAACAGCGCGGCGGGAGTCCCAATTGTAAGTTCCCTTCTTTCTGCGTAATTCTTCTTCAGCGCGGTGTTTTGCTTCCTGATGAGTTGTTTGCGTGCCAAAGCATGGAGTCGAATGAGGACCTACAGGCTTCTACTACTGATGGTGGAGGGCATGTGGAGGAACCAAAAACACCCCATTCCTAGCAAGGACAAGGGAGGGCAGATCTAGTTGCCTCCATCGTGGAGCAACCAGCGGCTGTGGAACCGGTCGCCCCTGCAATGGAGCAGCCACTAGTTACCGAGCTGACCTCTCCTGGAGGTGGGCGCATGATGAGGGTGATCTGGGCAATGAGGAGGTGTGGAGCGCAGTGGCGAGATTGGCTTATCCTGCTAGAGTAGGAGCAGGGGCCACAGGGGATGCATCGAGAAATGCGGCATGGGATTCGACCACGGTTGCTAAGCAAGTGACGACATCGGCAGCGTCGACAGCGGAGGTAAGGCTCAGACGACCGATCCAAGCACAGCAGTGACCAAGGAGGCACCTCTGCAGACGCTGTTGTGGAAGTTGAAGAAATTGTGAGGGAGCTCACTCCGCCTCCCTAGCTCCTCCGCATAGTTATCCGGTGCCGTAAAGAGTTTTAAATGCTAGAGGAGGGGGAGACGAGCGTAGAGATGAAGAGGCTGAGAAATGACATGGTGGCAATGATCGACCATATTGAGGTAAGCCTGAATAATCCTTGTATTGTGTTCCTTCAAAATCGCAGTCTTTTGACCTCTTGCTCTTTGTAGAATGTCATGAAAGTGTCCGAGAAGCGTCGACGGTAACTAGAGGAGATGGCCCCACTGCTGGAGGAGAATAAGAATCTACAGGCATCAGTGAATGACCACCAAACACGCCTACTCCAAGAACACCACCACAAAGAAGATTTGGAGGTGAAAGTCGTAGCGTTGGAGATGGAGCGCCGACAGTTGTAGGTGGATAGCCAGTTGTTGGCCGAGCAGCTTAGCCGCAGTACCAACCAGCAGAAAGGTATGATATTGAATCTTGTTTTGTTAATGCTCAGCATTGTGAGACGTCTAGCTATGATATGAGAGGCTGGAAGTGGAGCTCGGCCTTTCCCGAGAGGCCATCATGCAACTGAATGCAGGGAAGGAGGAGGCAGACGAGAAGGCCGAGAGGGTCGCTAAAGATCTTCGACATGAGTGCTTGACACTTTATTTTTACCTATGCAGTGTTCAATGCATCCTTATCATACGACTAATTTTTTGCAGAATTGGCACCAAGTGCACGCACAGTTCAAGGTCTTTGGAGACCAAGTGAAAGCACGAGATGAAGAGATTGAAGTGATGATAGCAGGGATCATGCCCATGCTTGACTGCATTTGCTTTGAACCATTCAAAGGGAGAGAGCTACTGCCTAGAGACCCGCCACCTTGATCGATCCTAGACCGGTGTCGTATGGCGTGGTCAGACTTCATAGAGTTTGCATACAGCACCGCCCATGGAGCCGTCGTCCATGCACTTGCCCAGCTGCTGTCGCACTACCCTACAATGGATCTCCAGCGGGTGGTGACTGGCTATGCCCGAGGAATAGATGCGACGAAGATCGCTAGGCTGGAGGACGAGGTAGAAGAACCAGCGAAGAGGTTGGCTAGAGTCATCGACCTGTTCGGCGAAGGAGGGAGCAGTACCCAGTAGATTAGGAAAAACTTATGTTACAACATTGTGTAAAAGTGCTTAGCAGCTTTTGGTGAACACTTAGTGTTATCGTGAACACTTAGTGTTATGGTGGGTTTTGTGTTTATATTTAATATAAACCATCCGAGCAGTTTTTGTGTAGTTGAGCCTCTAGCCTTAGCTAGCCTGTTAACCGTAACACGGAGTGCGAAGCTCGTGTGCATGTAAGAAGAACAAAGCATCACTAAGGAACCACTGTCGGCCACCCATAACGCAGAGGGCAAATGCTCTTGCACGTGTAGGGAGAAGCCGAAGATAGGGCCGTCTCTGGAAACATCCGAGCGTCAAGATGACTATTCGAGGATTTTCCTTAGGCATAGTTTGCATGTCATCTTTAAGATGTTGTACGTAGAAATAGATTCACTTAGCTAAAATGCATTGAGAAAACAATATGAAGAAACATCAGGGTAAAAAACCTTATTGAACATGCAAATATGAAAGGTACATATCTTTGAAATGAACGCTTCAAGTGTAGAAACGCCTAAGGAGGTCGATGTGACAAGAGTTTGGGACATCTCTCTCATTCATGTCGCATAATCTGTAGGATCCTAGTCTAGTGATTGCCTTGACGATAAAGGGGCCCTCCCAGGGTGTGGAAAGCTTGTGCATCCCATCAGTCTTCTACTTGTTGTGGAGTATTAAGTCTCCAACCACGAAAAATTGATCATTGACGTTGCGGTTATAGTATCTTCACATGTTATCTAGGTACTTTGCTTTCCAAACACATGAGACTAGGCGCTCCTCTTCTAAGCTGTCCACTTCAACGAGCCGAGCTTGGTTGGAGTTCTCCTCATTGTAGTTCTCCACCATGGGTGCTCGGAAGGCAATGTCAGCAGGTATAATGGCCTCAGAGCAGAAAACCATGAAGTATGGAGAGACATCGGTGTTGCGACTGGGCTGGTGAAAGGTCCTAATATGGCTAGAGGGGGGTGAATAGCCTATTTGAAAATCTACAAATTAACTAGAGCAATTTGATTAGTATGACAAATAGCGAAATGCAAACTTGCTCTAGCTCTACAAGGGTTGCAAGCCACCTATCCAACAATTCTATTTGCAATGATATCATGACACACAACTAGCTATGATACTACTCACTAAGAGCTCTCAAGCTTGCTACTCTAAAGAGCTCCACTAAATGAACTTAAATAGCAAAGCAAGCTCTTAAATCTAATTATGCTAAAGAGCTTGCAACAACTAGTTTGCAATAATATAAATGAGTGAGTCGGGTGATTATACCGCCGTATAGGGGAGTGAACCAAACACAAGATGAACAATAAATCAGTCACCGAGAGAATTCCAAATGGCAAGAGACACCCGATTTTCTCCTGAGGTTCACGTGCTTGCCAACACGCTATGTCCCCGTTGTGTCGACCAACACTTGGTCGACCAACACGTGTTTACAAGTTTGAGTAGGCTTCCAATCATAGACCGATACATCTTTTGATCCACCATGTTGTCACTTGCTTCACTATCCAAGCTTCCACTTGTCCCCATTAGTGTACTAATAGCTTTAGCATCATCCATTCCAAACTTCTTGAGCATGTCCTTGATGTACTTTCCTTGACGCACAAATGTGCCATTCTTCATTTGCTTGATTTGAAGACCAAGGAAGTAGCTAAGCTCTCCAATCATGGACATTTCAAACTCACTTGCCATCATCTTCCCAAACTCTTCACAAAATTCTTGATTTGTTGATCCAAAGATGATATCATCAACATAGATTTGCATCACAAACAAGTCATTTTCAAGCTTCTTAGTAAAGAGAGCGGTGTCAACCTTTCCCATCTTGAATCCCTTAGAGAGTAGGAAATCCCTCAATCTCTCATACCATGCTCTAGGTGCTTGTTTTAATCCATATAAAGCCTTTCTCAACTTGTAAACATGGTTGGGTTTCTTTTCATCTTCAAAACCAGGAGGTTGTTCAACATACACAAGCTCATTGATGTACCCATTTAGAAATGCACTCTTCACATCTATTTGGTACAACTTGATGTTGTGGGCACAAGCATAGGCTAACAAGATCCTAATTGCTTCCAATCTTGCAACCGGGGCATATATTTCTCCAAAGTCAAGACCTTCAACTTGAGTGTAACCTTGAGCCACTAATCTTGCTTTGTTCCTTATTACTATCCCATCTTGATCTTGCTTGTTCCGAAAGACCCACTTGGTTCCAATCACATTATGACCCATAGGCCTCTCAACTAACTCCCATACTTGGTTTCTTGTGAAGTTGTTTAGCTCTTCATGCATAGCATTGACCCAATCAACATCCTTCAAAGCTTCATCTATCTTCTTAGGTTCAATGAATGACACAAAAGTGAAACGCTCACAAAATGAGGCCAATCTTGATCTAGTTTGCACACCTCTTGAAATATCACCAATTATAGTGTCCAATGGATGATCTCTTGCAACATTGGTTGGTTGAAGCACTTGCACTTGATTGCTTGCATTTGATAGATCACTTGGTTGAGATGATGAACTAGCCACTTGTTGTTGATCTTGCACTCTGTCATCACTAGTTCTTGCTTGAACTTGATCATGAGAACCACTAGCTTGCACATTTGAGTTAGAGAGCACTTGATTCTAGTCATCTTCAACATCAATCACCTCTCTAGGACTTATCTCACCAATGTCCATGTTTCTCATTGCCTTGACCAATTGAGTGCCTTTTACATCATCTAGATTCTCATCTTCCTCTTGGGAACCATTTGTTTCATCAAACTCCAAATCATGAACCTCCTCAAGAGTACCACTAGCCAAATTCCAAACTCTATAAGCCTTGCTAGTAGTGGAGTAACCAAGCAAGAACTCTTCATCACATTTCTTTTTAAACTTGCTCAATCTAGTGCCTTTCTTCAATATATAGCATTTACAACCAAAAACCCGAAAGTATGCTATGTTGGGCTTTCTTCCATTCAAAAGTTCATAAGGTGTCTTCTCCATCATGGGGTGACAATAGAGTCAGTTGCTATAATAGCAAGCCATGTTGATTGCTTCGACCCAAAATGAATGACTCACATTGTACTCACTTAACATTGAACTTGCCATGTCAATCAAGGTTCTATTCTTTCTTTCAACTAAGCCATTTGATTGTGAAGTGTACTTGGCCGAGAGTTGATGTCTAATTCCAAATTCATCACACAACTCACCAATTCTAGTGCTCTTAAATTCACTACCATTGTCACTTCTCACTTTCTTGATAGTAGTTTCAAACTCATTGTGAATGCCTTTGACAAATGATTTGAACATTGCAAACACATCACTCTTATCAACAAGAAAGAAAACCCATGTGTATCTAGTGAAATCATCCACAATCACAAATCTATATTTGTTTCCACAAATGCTAGTGTATGTGGTTGGTCCAAACAAGTCCATGTGCATCAACTCAAATGCCTTAGATGTACTCATCATGCTCTTTTTAGGATGTGTGTTACCAACTTGTTTTCTGGCTTGACATGCACTACATATCTTATCCTTCTCAAAGGTGACATCTTTCAAGCCTCTAACTAAGTCATGCTTAATGAACTTGTTCAATTGTTTCATTCCAACATGACCAAGTCTTCTATGCCATAACCAATCCATGCTAGACTTAGTGATCAAACATGTTGTTAATTGAGCTTCTCTAGCATTGAAATCAACCAAGTATAGATTCTCATATCTAAATCCTTTGAATATCAAGTTAGAGCCATCTACACTTATGATATCTACATCATCCACACCAAATATGCACTTGAAACCAAGATCACACAATTGAGCCACGGATAGCAAATTGAAGTTCAAGCTCTCTACTAGTAGCACATTGGAAATGCTCAAGTCATTGGATATTGAAATCTTACCAAGCCCTTTGACCTTGCATTTGCCATTGTCACCAAATGTGATACTATCAATCCCATTACTCTTGTTTTCATTGATTGAATTGAACATTCTTGAATCACCGGTCATGTGTTGTGTGCACCTACTATCAAGCACCCAATGCCTTCCTCTGGCTTTATAATTTACCTACAAAAGAAGATCAATTCTTTTTAGGTACCTAAACTTGCTTGGGTCTTTGTAGGTTAGTTACCAAGGTCTTTGGTACCCAAATGGCCTTCTTCTTTGGGCCCACAATTGGTGTAAGTCTTTGGTACCCAAATGGCCTTCTTCTTTGGGCCCACAATTGGTGTACCAATGAACTTAGCCTTCACACCATTGGCACCCTTATAAGGCATGTAACAGGAATCAAATTTGATTGAGGATACATTAGGTAGCTTGCTTTTGTTAATCTTGCAATGTTGCTCTTCATGCCCAACTTTCTTGCATCTATTACAAAACCAACCATTGCCCTTCACAAAGCTAGCTTTGGGAGTGACAAAAGCCGCCTTGCCCTTCTTGGGGGTATAGCCTAATCCCTCTTTGTTGAGAGAAAACCTTTGGCTACCCAAGCACTTTAGCAAGCGGGCATCTCCACCAAAGGCATTGCCTAAGGCATGAGTGAGCTCATTTACCTCCTTCTTGAGGGTCTCATTTTCCACCATTAGTGAGGTATCATAAGTGAGACCATCACTCAAAGGTGAAGTAGAAGTGGTGGTGCTACAAGAACTGTTAGTGGGAGCAACTAAAATAGGCTTATAAGAAGATTCATCAATAAGATCACATGTTAGTCCCACATCACATGATATGATCACTTGCTCCTTCTTGGCTTCCTCCACTTTGACTTGCTCAATGAGAGAGGAGTGACCCTTTTCAAGCCTAGAGTGAGCTTTGCCAAGCTTCTCATGGGCTTCCACTAGCCTCTCATGAGTGGCATTGAGCTCATCAAGGGATTGTTCAAGAAATTTGACTTTCTTGTCCAATTCCTTGCACTCATTTCTCTTCATCTTAAAGCAAGTATGAACTTGTTCACACATGTCCATAAGCTCCTCCTTGGAGTACTCCTCATCATCATCATCACTCCTACAAGCATCACTTTCACATTCATCATCATCACTCACATCATATTTTACCTTAGTAGGTTTTGCCACGAGGCATGTCGAAGGAGTGTCGAAGATGGAGAGCTTGTCGTTGATGGCGATGCTTGCTAGTGCTCTCTTGATAGATTTCTTATCATCATCACTAGAGCTATAACTATCCGAAGAGTCATCACTATCCCAAGTGACCACATAGCCTCCACCCTTCTTCTTCTTTTGGAAGGTCATTCTCTTCTCCTTCTTCTCTCTCTTATCCTTTTTGTTCTTCTTCTTCTCATCCTCATCATTGTCACTATTGTAGGGACAATTTGCTACAACATGATCGGGGCTCTTGCAATTGTAGCATCTTCTCACATATTCTTTGCTCTTGGTGTGATCTCTTCTCTTTATTGCACCATAGCCCTTCTTCTTCATGAATTTTCCCATCTTGCGGACAAAGAGGGCCATAGCTTCATCATCAATATCACTAAGATCATCATCATCACTTGATTCTTTCTTAGACTTGCCCTTGTTCTTGGATGATGATGAGCTAGCCTTGAATGCTATGCTCTTCTTCTTCTTGTCTTCTTCTTCCTTCTTCTCATCCTTGTCATCCCCCTCCCTTTCCACACGGTATGTCTCTTGTGTCATGACATCACCTAGTACTTGGTTGGGGGTAATCTCCTTTAATCCTCCTCTTATGATGAGCAACATCAACATCTCAAACCTTGGAGGTAGGCACATCAAGAACCGAGGAGAGACATCATCATCCTTGATCTTCTCTCCCAATGCCTTCAAATCATTGACAATCACTTACAAACGATGGAACATCTCCGGAATGCTCTCATCTTCCTTCATCTTGAAGCTTGTCAATTTATCCTTGAAGATATATAACTTGGCACTCTTCACCGCCGGTGTGCCCTCATATGTTTCCTCCAATCTTCTCCACACTTCATTTGCTCTATCAGAATCCTTGATTTACTCAAACACCTTGGAATCAATGGCATTATATATGGTGTTGAGAGCCATTGTGTTGCATTGCTTGTTGATCTTGTCTTGGTTGGTGGGATCATCGGGATCAATGATAACATAGTCATTCTTGGTCACATCCCATACTTGATCATTGATTGAACCAAGATACATCCTCATCTTTTTCTTCCAATAATCATAGCATGTGCCATCAAAGAATGGTGGTTTGCCCCCCACATGGTTGAACACAACTTGAGCCATAATTTGACACCAATGTTGTTAAGCCTTTAATCAAATGGTGACCATGGCTCTGATACCACTTGAAAGGTCCTAATATGGCTAGAGAGGGGGTGAATAGCCTATTTGAAATCTACAAATTAACTAGAGCAATTTGATTAGTATGACAAATAGCAAAATGCAAACTTGCTCTAGCTCTATAAGGGTTGCAAGCCACCTATCCAACAATTCTACTTGCAATGATATCAAGACACACAACTAGCTATGATACTACTCACTAAGAGCTCTCAAGGTTGCTATTCTAAAGAGCTCCACTAAATGAACTTAAATAGCAAAGCAAGCTCTCAAATCTAATTACGCTAAAGAGCATGCTACAACTAGTTTGCAAGAATATAAATAAGTGAGTAGGGTGATTATACCGCCATATAGGGGAGTGAACCAAACACAAGATGAACAATAATCACTGAGAGAATTCCAAATGACAAGAGACACCCAATTTTCTCCCGAGGTTCACGTGCTTGCCAACACGCTACGTCCCCATTGTGTCGACCAACACTTGGTGGTCCGGCGGCTAAGAGGTGTTTCACAAACCTCGTCCACACGATAGGACATCGCAAGAACCTACCCACAAGTGAGGTAACTCAATGACACGAGCAATTTACTAGAGTTACCTTTCGGTGCTCCGCCGGGGAAGGTACAAATCCCCTCACAATCACCGGAGATGGCCATGAACAATCACCAACTCATGCCAATCCTCCACCGCTGCACCAAGCTATCTAGGTGGTGGCAACCACCAAGAGCAACAAGTGAAATCCGTAGCAAAACATGGATACCAAGTGCCTCTAGATGCAATCACTCAAGCAATGCACTTGGATTCTCTCCCAATCTCACAATAATGATGAATCAATAATGGAGATGAGTGGGAGGACTTTGGCTAAGCTCACAAGGTTGCTATGTTAATGCAAATGGCCAAGAGAGTGAGCTTGAACTAGCCATGGGGCCTAAATAGAAGCCCCCACGAAATAGAGCCGTTGTACCCTTCACTGGGCACTGATCGGGGTGATCGAACGCTCTGGTCATGTAGACCGGACGCAGGACCCAGCGTTTGATCATCCGATGACAGCCACATGTCCCTCTACGTTCAACCGCAGCCAGCCGATCTCAACAGTCGAGACACGACTGGACGCTGTGGCAAAAGTGACCGGACACTAAACCCCAAGAGTCCGGTCGTTTATAGTAAGCTCCCAGAGACGACAAAAATCTTGACCGGATGCATCCAGTCGACCTTGATCGGACACAGCCAGCATCTGGTCAGTAACCCTGACCACTGTGCTGCCACGTCAAACATGACCGCACGCATCCAACTAGCGTCCGGTTAGTTTGTGACCCAGCGTTTGGTCGAAGACCGACGCTAGCGTCTTCACTGCTACCACTAACCGGATGCTCCGGTCTTCCTATAACCAGCGTCCGATCAGTGTATAATCAGCAGGACTGACCCCATTTCTCCTCTATCTTCTTCACCCTTGCTCAAATGTGCCAACCACCAAGTGTATCACCTTGTGCACATGTGTTAGCATATTTTCACAAACATTTTCAAGGGTGTTAGCACTCCACTAGATCCTAAATGCATATGCAATTAGTTAGAGCATCTAGTGGCACTTTGATATCCGCATTTCGATACGAGTTTCACCCCTCTTAATAGTACAGCTATCTAACCTAAATGTGATCACACTCGCAAAGTGTCTTGATCACCGAAATAAAATGGCTCCTACAATTTTTACCTTTGCCTTGAGCCTTTTATTTTTCTCTTTCTTCTTTTCCAAGTTTAGGCATTTGATCATCACCAAGCCATCACACTTGTCATGATCTTCACCATTGCTTCATCATTTGGAGTAGTGCTACCTATCTCATGATCACCTTGATAAACTAGGTTAGCACTTAGGGTTTCATCAATTAACCAAAACCAAACTAGAGCTTTCAGCTGGGTCCTTAGTCCCTAGACAACGGCTGGTAGTTCCTGGAGCCATTTGCCTAGGTGTTTATGCTCCCTCTCGTAGAGCCTCTTCTTCAACGCGTCTAAGATCATACCATTGGCACGCTCAACCTGGCCATTAGTCCTGGGGTGTGCCACTGAGACGTACTTGACCAAGATGCACCGAGTCCCAAAAATCAACATCGGTGAACATAGACCCTACGTCGGTGATGATGCTGTTTGGAAGGCCAAACCGATGAATGATGTCATCGAGTAGCTCAGCGGCCTTCTTTGCTGTAGCTTGGACCAGGGGTTTGTACTCGACCCACTTGAAAAATTTGTCGATGCAGACGTAGACCCAGCGGAATCCTCCTGGGGTGGGCTTGAAAGGCCCGATCATATCTAGTCCCTAGCATGCGAAGGGCCAGGATGCAGGAATCGTTTGTAGGGCCTAGGCCAGGACGTGGATTTGCTTAGCAAAAACTGACAGTTCTCACATCGGTGAACAAGTTCCTCCTCAACAGCGACTGCTGAAGGCCAATAGAAACCAGCTCAGAAGGTTTTGTCTACCAGTGTTCTAGAGGTTGCGTGGTTACCGCAAGTGCCGACATGGATCTCCTTGAGGATCTTCTTGCCCTCTTCCACGGAAATGCACTTCTAGAGTAGCTCCTCCTTCGCGTTCTTGCGATATAGCTTTCCTTCAACGAGGATGTACTGCTTGCTACGGTGGGTGAGGCATTCTCTCTCTATGTTGTTAGCCAGGATGTTTGCAGTGGTGAGGTATTTGGTGAAGGGTTCCCTCCAATCACTGCTCGGTCCAGGGACTGCTGTGATTAACTGCTCAGTAGGTGGCTTTTCTTCAACGCCTTCTTGCCCCTACTTGATCGATGGCGTCACACACATGGTCCTAGACGAACACTCCGGCTAGAACTTCAGCCTGGGTCGACCCTAACTTTGACAGCTCATTAGCTGCTTGGTTGTTAGCCAAGACCATGTGGTGGTACTCGCTGTCGTAAAACTTACCTTCTAACTTTCTTATCACAACACAGTAAGCGTCCATCTTTTCATTGGTGCAATTCCAATCTTTGGTAAGCTGATTGATCATGAGAGCGAAGTTGTCGTACACCTAGAGGTGTTTCACACTGACCTCAATAGCTATACGGAGACCATGAAGGGCCACCTCATATTCAATGGTATTATTGGATGCTCGGAAGTGTAGGCAGAGGATGTAGCGAAGCTTGTCCCCCAACGAAGAGATGAAATATATGCCTGCCCTAGAGCCATTGAGGTTACGAGACCCGTCAAAGTACATGATCCAGTTCTTGGAGTAGTCCACCAGGACAGGAGTCTGCATATCCGTCCACTTAGTGATGAAATCTGCGAGCGCCTACGACTTGATCGTGTGGTGAGGCCTGAAGTCAATGGTATAGGTGTCGAGGTCGCCCTCCCATGTAATGATGTGGCCTCTGGCTTCCTTATTACGGAGGATGTCACCGAGTGGGTACTCAGTAACCACTGCTATGTGGTAGGCATCAAAGTAGTGGTGAAGCTTCTGAGAGGTGATCAGGATGGCATACAATAGCTTCTGGACCTAGGGGTAGCGAGTCTTAGACTTGTGTAAGACCTCGCTGATGAAGTAGACTAGGTGCTGGACTTTGTATGCATGTCTAGCCTCTTCTCATTCGACAACAATGGCGGTGCTGACTACTCGGTTGGTCGCTACGATGTAGATTAGCAAGGTTTCACCCTTTTAGGGGGCGGTCGTGACTGGAGGTGTGGTAAGGAACCGCTTGAGCTCGGCGAATGCCTTGTCAGCATCCTCTGACCAGATGAATTTCTCTTTAGCTTTGAGTAGCTTGAAGAAGGGGAGTCCCTTTTTGCCCAGACGGGATATGAAACGACTTAAAGTATCCATGCACCTTGTTAGCTTTTGGACGTCCTTGACGTAGGACGGTGGCTTCATATTGGTCACCATCATGATCTTCTCTGGATTGGCTTCGATGCCACAACGGCTGACGAGGTTCCCTAGCAGGATACCAGATGGAACGCCAAAAATGCACTTAGTGGGATTCAACTTCCATCGGTATACTTCTAGGGCTTTGAAAACTTCAGTGAGGTCAGCAATGAGGGTGTTGGCAATCTTAGACTTAACTACCACATCATCGATGTAAGCCTCGACATTCTTCCTGATCTGGTCCTTGAGGCAACCCTGGAGGGCTCTTTGATAGGTCGCTCCTGCGTTCTTGAGCCCAATGGACATGGTCATGTAGCATTAGGCACCGAAGGGCATGATGAACGACGTCTTGATCTGGTCCTTTTCCTTCAGCATGATCTAGTGATAACCAGAGTAGCAATCTAAAAAGCATAGGAGCTCGCAGCCGGCCATGAAATCTACAACCTTGTTAATGCGAGGTAGGCCGAAGGGGTTTTAGGGTAGTGTTTGTTGAGATCGGTGTAATCACCGCACATTCTTCATTCTTTATTCTTTTTACTTATAAGAACCGTGTTGGCTAACCACTCCGGATGATACACCTCTTTTATAAAACCGGCAGCTAAGAGCAGGGTTATTTCTACCTAATGGCCTCCTTTTTGTCCTGCGTGAATCATTGAAGCTTTTTCTTGATCGGCTTGGCGGTCACCGAGACATTCAAAAAGTGATTGATCAGCCCCCAAGGCACGCTTGGCATGTCCACAGCCTTCCACGCGAACACATTGACATGTTAGGCTGTAATGATTCTAGGGGTAAAAGAAGAGCTCAGACAAATGCAGAGAACAATGAAACAAATACAATGCTTTCTTCGTGATGCTGAGCAAAGAAGGACAGAAGAGTCAGTGGTTAACAACTGGCTCGAGATCTGAAAGATGCAATGTATGAAGCGATGATATAATTGACTTGGCTAGATTAGAAGGAAGCAAACTGCTAGCAGACCGTCCTTCATCATCTAAAAATTTTGCTTCATGTACAGGCTTCTCATTTCTATCCTGCATTCATAATATTCAAAGACGTCAGGCCATTGTCGTTCGAATAAAAAACTTCAATGTTGAACTTGAGAGGATTTCAAAGCTGGGTGAATTTTTTTAATGCTGAAGAATATGCAACCTAAAGAGGAGAGTTTAGTAGTGAGGCAGATCAAAACTTGTGAGCTTGTGGAGCCTAACCTTGTCAGAAAGGAAACTTTTCTTGCTTGCACAAGATTGGTGGAACTAATTCTTGCACATAAAGAAGATAAGTCATACAAGATTGGCATTGTTGGAACAGGAGGTGTTGGAAAAACAACTTTGGCTCAAAAAATATATAATCACCAAAAAATAAAAGGAACATTTAACAAGCAAGTATGGATTTGTGTTTCTAAAGACTATTCTGAAGACGCTCTTTTGAAAGAATTTCTTCGAAACATTGGGGTAGACTATAAGCAAGATGAAACAGCTGGAGAACTTAGCATAAAGCTTGCAACAGCAGTTCAAGATAGAAGTGTAATTCTTGTGCTCGATGACATTTGGAAGCAAGAGGCATGGAATAATCTACTAAGAACGTCATTAAACACTTCGTCTACAACAATAATTCTTGTGACTACTCGTAATGATACAGTGGCACGAGCAATTGGTGTGCAAGATGTACATCGAGTTGAATTGATGTCGGATGACACAGGATGGGAGCTGTTGTGGAAAAGTATGAACATTAATAAAGAGACTGAAGTGGCAAATCTAAGGGGTACGGGGAATGAGATTGTCCGTATGTGTGGTGGCCTTCCCCTCACAATCAAGGTTACTGCTAGTGTTCTAGCAACCAAAGAGAAAACTGAGAACCAGTGGAGGCAGCTTATAAGCAGAAGTGCTTGGTCCATGAGCAATGTTCCCATTGAGCTTAGAGGAGCATTGTATTTGAGTTATGATGACCTACCATGGCATTTGACTAATATTCTAGTTGTGTAACAAAACGGAGACGAGTGTTTCTTAACTGGCGCTAAAGGTCACACTTTCTCTTCTTCTCTTCCATCTCTCGACGCTTGTTCTCAATTACAATTGCTCTGTCCACCAATGTTTTGAAATCAGGATACACAACAGTCATCAGCTATTGTGGCCAACCAGCATTTAGTCCTTTTAGAAAGCGTTTTTGCTTATTAGCATCACTATCCACCTCTTTTGGAGCATAGCGTGACAATTGAGTGAACCGGTTATGATACTCACACACTGACATAGATCCTTGCTTCAAGTTGAGGAACTCATCTTGCTTATTCTTCAACTTGGCTACCCCCCATAAGAAAAAGATCAAACAAGGTAGCTTGCACCTTCTTCTAGATGGATTAACTAGCATAAGGGCATCCTGACATCCCAAAGAAACTCATGTGCAAAGGTGTGAACAGACAACTCAATTTTACTCGTGGGATATTAAAATAGAAGTGCAGTAAAACCTCCATAACTCTCATTATATTAATCCAATGAAGTTGTAGCTTATATCATTGGAAAGATGATGAAATTACCTACAACTTCCTTATAGAACACTTTTCCAAATTCTATAGGTTAGGTTGTCAAAAACAGTGCACATGTGTATTGTCTTGTGATTTTCATAACTCCATAACCAAAATAGCTATCAAGGTGATTCTTATGGTCACAGAAAGATATCAAAGTGTACTATTGTCCAGAATTTTCTCATGATTTATGATTTTCCAAAATCAGAGGTATAAGCCAAAGAGGGTAGGCTGCTCTGAAAGGCAGGATAGGGAAAACAAAAGAAAACCATAACCGAACTATTTATTTCATTAATCCTTATACCTTAGGCCTATAAACTAAATAAAATTATGGGAACACCCAACAAGATCATTGCAATCATTGCAAATATCAAAAACAAGCATAAACATAATAACAATTCAACAAAGCAATAAAGGTGCACATCTCAATCATTGACTCAACTTGAGATACTATCATCCTCATTGTACTAGGGGTAACAATCCTAAAACTCATCTTCAGATTATGCAAGAAGGTGATGAGGGACAGTTCTAAAAGCATATCAAATCAAGGAATGAAGATGAGAACAAATACTTCAAAATAAGCACCAAGGTAGAGATGAATAACAAGGGTAGAGATGTAGTAGAGAAGAAAATATCAAGGTTCATAGAGCAAGGATTTTTGTAGCAACTTCTAAAACTTAAAACGATCAGTTTCTACTAGGCTTGTATCCTACAGTCAGCATTACTTTGATACCACTTTGTAGCACTCGGTTTTAAGAACAAAATCAGATACACACCATATGTGAGCCCATGAGGTCAAATCTCACATATAGCTACAAATAAGGGTAATATCGAAAGACAATGCTCAATATATAACGTATTTAGTACAAAGGATATAACCTTAGACAACAAACAACGGAAAGACAACTCGATCTTCAGGTGAAGACTCCAATTCCACAGGGATAACTGACTGGTTGATCACAAGCCTAATTCCTCCAAACTTCAGCAATCTGGTACCCATCCGAGATTTTTCCAAAGATTTAAAAAGTAACGCAAGCGTAAGTACATGTCGTACTCAACAAATATAACATGGGGTTCATGAGGCTCAAAAGGCTAACACTGGTTTAATTATGATTAGCTTTTAATGTGTCATCTTTTAGCAATTGGGTGGCAACAAGTTTATCACAAGCCCATGTAAACACATGATCAGGTAAACATGAATAATGAATAGCATAAACAATTAACCAATAATGAGCATCTTTATCATCAGTATTATCAGTGTTCATCATCTATTTCGTAAGGGTCCAAGGCCGCTCGTGACCGTGAGCATGGCTGATACACGAGTTTTACACTCTGTAGAGGTTGTACACTTTCACTGTGAGTCGTGATTTACCCTTTTGCCCAAGGGTGCTCTACCTCTTGACCCACTACCAAGACGCGAAAAGCACGCTTATCGGAGCTATAATGGAAAAGTTATGAATTAAATAAGATTTCCTTTAATAAAATAATAGATTAAATCTAACCTCAAATTTCAAAAGTTGAAAATATATTTAATAGTAAGATAAACATGTAGATTACACAATTACGAATCTAACGCAGCTTGAACGGATCAAATCGGAGTTAAAACGAAGATTTTCTAGCCTAAAGAAAAACTAGTGGCAAAACTGTAAATAGACAAAAGCGTATTTTGAATCTACTAGAAAGAAACTACGCTTTCCAAATATGAAAACATATTCTGGAAGTGCGCTATGGACTATGGGTTCAAAATCTAGAAAAGACAGGGGCTCTTATGCAATGTTGCCAGCGAAGGGTACGGTTGGATTTGAGCCGTCCGATCGAGATTGGACGGTAGGGATTAGATAGGGGAGGGAAAGAGGAACTGGCTGGCCAGAAACGGAGCCGATCATGGCAGTGGACATGGCCGGTGGCGAGGAGCTCATCGGTGAAGCTTGTAAAATGGCCTACGGGTCACGATAGCACGAAGCGAGGGCACCGGAAAGTAGAGGCGACATTGGCGATCTCACCTCGACACTTTTTGCGGTCCAAGACGGAGCGGAGATGGCACGAGGACTCAGTGAGGCGAAACGGCGAGCTCCGGTGGTGGCTAGGGTTCGACGCGCGGCGTGCTTGGGGCGAGGCGGTTATAGGTGCTCGGGGGTATGGCAGCGGCTCGGTTGGCTATTTAAGAGGGCCGCTGGCGTGAAGGCCACGCCAAGGAGGGGGACGGGGAGAAGACTGACTCAGCGGCGTTGGAGTCTGGCCTGGCTACGCGAGGTAGGAGAAGGGCCTGACATGCGGGCCCGGCATGTCAGAGATAGAGAGAGGAGAGGAGATGCGCGACGCGCTGCCACGGCCAAAGCTGGGCCAGCGGGCGAGATTGGGCCTACGATCGGGAGAGAGAAAGAGAGGAAGCGGAGAGCGCTTGGGCCGGCTCACAGGGTGGGCTCGCTAGAAAGGGAGCCCAAGGGAGAGAAGCAGGCCGTGGGAGAGGAGAGAGAGTGAGAAAGAGATCCGCTGGGCTACTAGGCCAGATTGAGAGGAGAGAGGTTTTCCATTTCCTTATTTTCTTTTCTATTTAAAACCAATTTCAAATATAAAGCAAATCAAATTTGAATATGGTTTAAAATACACTTTTCAATTCAAATAAAAATGAGCAATTTTACAACTTTTTCATTTCTTTTATTTTCTAATTTTCTTTCTTTTATGTCAAAGCAATTTTCAAATTCATTTTCAAAAGCATTTTGAATTCATTTTGAATTTTGGATTCAACCACTCATTGCAATAAATCAAATGCACTGGCATATATGCACATCCATGTTGCTACTCCTTATAATGAATTTTAATTTAATGAAAAATATTCTTTTTCCTATATTTCATGTGCACAAAAATTCATAAATTAATCATTTTAAACCTATTTTCAAAATTGAATTTTTTAGGGTGTTACAATATATTATTATAAAACATAATAAAATTATACCTTTCAGTTTGTATTAAAGTTATCAATCTCAACCTTTATAAATAAATAAATAATATCTCTGATACTTATATGCAAATAGCAATACAATATATTAAAAATAGTATAATGTCCATAAAAGTGCGCTATATATATTTCTAAACTACAAACTTCAACGCTTGCTATGTTCTGACGTGTAGATCAAGTAAACATATATACATTTAGGCTAAATATCTTTTTTAGTATCTTATCAAATTCAGAATATAGTCCCTTAACAAAAACACATCGCAATTACACTTAAAATTTATTTTAAATATTTTTATACACCATGACAATAAAATTCATAGATTTTTATTTTAAATAAGTTTATAAATCTTGACTTAAACATTATATCAAATTATATTCATAATTTAATGTGAGGCTTTATATTTTTAAAAATACTCCTACAAATATAAAACTTTGATATAACAAATTCAACATCTTGAGTGCCGCAATGCAAGCTAAAATGACTATATAGACCATTGTAATAGCTAACAAGGTAGCCTAGGACCTAACATCTTTTCTTAAATAAATTAAAAGAAAATTTTGCACAAAAGATACAATAAGCATTAGAGGTTTTACTTAACATGTGGTTAAAAATTGCAACAACTAGATTAAAGTTAAAAGCCTAAATATTGATTTGTGATGTTATAGATATATGATGCAACAAGAACTTATATAACTTAATTTAGGTTTCAACTAAATACATACCATAAAATTTGTTTCACAGAAAAAAAAAACAAAAAGTAAGGCCATCAGATTGGTAGACTCTAATACCATTCATAATAATAGCCATTAGGCAATCCTATTTTTGAATAATGAGGAACCTTTGTGATTCTATAAAAGATTTGAAGAACCCCATGAATCTCTATGTGAAGTACACACTAATAAAAACATGATTTAAAGTGAACCTAAATATAATGTTAATTACCTACCTACTATTAGATAGATATCTATCATATAACCACTTAAATCTGCATCTAAATTACTATTTTTAATTATTTAAAAGACTAAAAGATCCCCTCAAATCTACATCTAAGTTATCATCTTATGTTACAACAGATATTTAAATTACCATAAAGCACATAAATGTTTCTATGTTACCCAATTGTATTAATATTAATATATTTGATTTTTATTGAAGTAAATATACATATTATGCCATCATACATCTCAAGTACACATGCACATGCTTGAGCAATAAATATATTTGTTCTATTTTTACCAACCATGAAAATATTTCTTAACAACTCTTATACTAATGGTACTACCAAATTATTTAAAACTATATCACTAACAAATAATTTATATAAATTTTTACTTTAGATATCTTACTCCTTCCGTTCTAAATGATAAGTCGTTCTTGCTTTTCTAGATACATAATGAAGCTATGTGTATAGACATAGTGTATATCTAAATGTATAGCAAAAGGTTACCTAGAAAAGTCTGAATAAGTTATAACTTTGAATGAAAGGTGTACATTTTAACTAAAATGTTATCTGTATTGGTAGTATAACCATCACTGCACATATAGTTTCTTGATAACCAAATTTAAATGCATCTTGAGAAGCGGGGGCAGTGCAGAGCATATGTACCCATGTCTTCCTGTCTTTTGGAATCACTTTAGAGTAAACAATTATTACATGACTTAAATATTAATAGTCTCTCTAGGTTATCACTGTTCTAGATCTTACTTCAAGCTCTACCTTCGATTTTGAGTGATGTGGTGCACGTTTTATATGACTGTTTATGTCATTATAATAGTTGAGAGTGCAATTTATGACCAAAAGTTCTTATTTTGAAAAGTACAAAAGAAGAGTTAATAAA
This sequence comes from Saccharum officinarum, assembly GCA_020631735.1. Lineage (NCBI taxonomy): Eukaryota > Viridiplantae > Streptophyta > Magnoliopsida > Poales > Poaceae > Saccharum > Saccharum officinarum. The sequence continues at coordinate 90,071,929 of CM036186.1, read as the reverse complement.
CTTACAATAAGAATTTCAACTTAGCTTGAGAATAAAAAATATGTGGTAATTAATAAGATTAAATATTAAAATCAAAATTTTGGATTTATGGAATCAAAAGGTATGGGCTTCAATAAGAGCCACCATGGTTTAAGCTTTTCTTTTTAAGCTAATGTTTCGACTAAATGCATATTCAAGTTACACAGAGGTGACATGCAAAGAGAAAAAGCAATGGATATAGATGAAAAAACGTATAGATTAGTAACTCATACATTGATCACAACTAGATAGAGTCTATTGTGTTGTAAAATGAACAGAGTGAAAAACGTGCAATTTAATATTACTAATTTATTTTATATTCATGACATCAGAATTTGATATGGGCTACAACAAGAGCGTCAATAGTTTAAGCTAACTGATGTTTAGTAATTGAAACATTTATCATAATTGGATAAAGACATCATAGTATCTATTGTGTTAGAAAATTAACCAAGTGTAAAAGCATGCAATTTAATTTTAGTATTTTTACAATTAGTTAGAGGTATATACAACATTAACTAATGCTTATGTGTTCTAAAATTCTGTCCCGTGCGAGAGCACGGTTTGATGAACTAGTATATACAAATGCACACACGCATGCATCACCACAGCTCACACTAAGGCTTCGTTTGGCATGTGGGGGCTATGATCCACGAGAGAAATGACTCAAACATGGACTGGGTTGATCCCTCCCTCCCACCCAATCCCCGGCCACCATGGGGATGGGGGCTCAATACATTGCATAACCTAATTATTTGGGATGACTTAGATTGGTGTGGACTGGTTCTTTGGCGGTTGGCAGTCTGTGTCCTACTGCTGCTACCTGTGTTGCATGTATTCTTGTACTATTTGTTTCATTCTCAGTGCCGCATGGCTTCGAGCTGCTGCAATATTTTTTTTTTGAACCAGCAATAATTGAAATTGTTTAACACTAAAGTCACGTACATACTGACTGAATCAAACCATAAATAGACCAATGTGCAACTACATACATAGAATGTCTCTTACTTGCCAACTAGAAAAGTACAATGCCCAACATTTATTATACAAAGTTGGCTGGAGCTCGCGCCTCGCTGTCCAACGCACCTCTCAGGCTTTTGGTACGCACCTCTCGGGCTCTTGGTACCTGACAGATTCCAGGGCCTATTCCTGGCATTGCCCGGAGTGGGGGTCTAGCCCGAGCCCGGGCCGGGACAATCCGGAGGTGCTTGCTCGGCCGGGGCTCCCCTAGGTCAGGAGCTTCCTCTGTCCTGGTCGAGCCCCTGAGCGGAGGTAGCTCGAACTGAACAGGGAGTTTGCCTCCCTTAGCTCATTCCCTTGACGCCGAGAATTTCTTTGCAGTGGGCCTTCTGCAGCCCATTAAGCTATCCCTTATGTGATAGAGGGTGCGCGCGAGTGCACCCGATGGGTGTAGCATGTGAGCCCTCGAGTGATTAGGAGCATCAGGAGGGGTTAACCGGATTGTTACGCCCTTAATTTGAGTGTTTAACTATACCCTTATGATTCACATCCTTTATCAAAAAAAAAATCTTGTTGAGGGCTATACCTAAACGCCTGCGGAAACCAAATTCTGTTTGACGTAATTGTGCACAGTGTAGCTGATGCATGCAACTTAAAACCTCGAAATACACGTTGCATCGATAGAGATCGAATGAGAGCGTGCTTCTTACTCCCTTTTGGTCGGATCATAGTATGTCGTTGGCTCCAGGAGGCTCCATGCTTGTTTCTGTCAGCTCGCATTGAATTAGTCCTTCAATTTTATCTAGTATAGTGTTCTTCACACATAAAATTTTCCGAGAGTTGGGAACATCTGGCTGTGGTTGCCGTGTACAACCTAATATTTTGTCTGTTTTCAAAATGTGAAACAAGCACAGACAAGGATAGAGTCCTAGGGGTCGATGGAATATCCAGCTGTGTTTGTTTCTTTCACTTGATTGTAGCACATGGACTTTCTCGGTTGTTCAGACATTTTATGTTCACTTCGAGGGGACAAAATTTAATCAGAAAAGTTGTCTTCGTTTCGTTAACACTTAGGGAACCCTGAACCAAATCAGTGGTCAGAAAATCTGTGTTGGTTACAGTGAATGCTAACATATGTGAAATGAAGTTTAGGCTTATGGATGCCAGTAAACAGCCAATTGGCTGCTCAGTGTTCTCAATATTTAAATAACATAGGTTCAGCGGTCTTTGCAGACACTGCTTTTCAGTCTACATTTTCTGCACAGCTTTTTAATTTCCCACTCGCAAGAGGCATTTTGCCACAAGGCCTCTCTAGTTCCAATTTGCTCCTCCACTGCTGCATCCTTTCGTGGTATGTTCTCATCTATGGAAAACTTCGTTGCGTCTGCTTAGTCAACAAGATGTTATGAGTTCTTCGTTTATGTTCTCATACCGTTGCCTGGTGATGCAGAGATAGCAGAAGATTGATGCAGGACAGTATATCCCCGTTTCTGTAGGACTACAGATTTTTTTAGACCAAAGGCATTCACCCAACTTTATTAGAAAGCGTAACGAAGACCTTTGATCCGACGCTGGGGACACCAGCTTTACAGCGCAGTCCAGAGAACAAGACACACTAACTCGACTAGGAAACAACTCCACCAAAAGGCTCTCGACAGCAAACGACTAACTCAAAACAACTCAGAGCAACTAAAGGCTACTAGTATTCCAAGGAACATTACATCACAGTAGCGGCATTAACCGAGACCTTAAGCATCATTTCGTGCCAAAGGAACCAGCTTCGGTTTGAGTAAAGGGCGCCAAGTCTTGGACAGCATCAACATCTTGTAGATCAAAGCACCGGGGATGACAAAATCTTCTTGTTGAACACCACATCATTGCGAGTCTTCAAATGGACCATAGGGCACCTGCACATAGGAACAAGATTGTCATCTGCTTCTTACCCCGACATCTTTCCACAATCTCTACGAGGCGCAGCTGGTCGGTGACACAGGCCAACCCAGGCAATCTCTCAAAAAGACCACAAAGATAGCAAGGGGGCATTGAAATAGTATATGATCAGAAGTTTCAATATTATCACACACAAGGCACTTCTCAGAGCCTGACCATTTCTTGTTTTTAGCTGAACTCCACACTGTATTCTGTCGTGGACCGCCATCCAAATATCTTCACTTTCAATGGGATGGAACTTTTCCAGATCAACATAGCTCTAGTATCAGTAACCCCTCCATATGTCAGCAATTTGTACAAAGAACTCGTAGTATAACTGCCTGACTTTCCAGTAACAGCGAACTATGTCAATTCCTTCAGATAGCTGAACCTCATTAACATACCTAGAAGTTCATTCCATTCCATCCTTAAATTATCATTCAAATGTCTTCTGAATGTAATGGTCCATCGCCCTGAACAAAAGCTTTTGCAACCTCTAAGTCCTGATCAACTGAATCTGATATAGCCTATGAAATCTGACTTTCAATGGGCAGTCACCCAACCAACAATCATGCCACAATCTTGTTTGATGACCCCTCTGACCTCCATTTTCCTACCTTTTTGGTACCAAAATCTCATCTCCAGCAAGGATCTCCAGAATTGAGAACCTTTTCTGTTATTGATCTGAAAATACTTCTCTGTCCCAAATATTTCTTCCTCAGCAAGGAACAGCATAAGCTTTCATTTCCTTTTTCTAACTTGTCAATCCATTTTGCCAGCAAACATTTATTCATCACTCTAACATCTAAAAAACCCAGACCTCCAAAGGACTACAGATTGAAGAGATCCTATCTGGTGCAGAACAATATACATTGAGACAAACTGTTCTCCATATACAAGCAGTCTGATCAGTGGCTTCCCGATTGTCCTGTGTTGACCTACGACGTTTTCCAGTTCTAATTGGTCTGGAAATTCTGATTCAGCGGTAATTCTTCTTGTTGATTAACTGCTAAGCTGTTCTAGTTATAGTTATTGATAAACAAGGCTGTCACTGTACCTGCTAAACTGGTCTAGTTGCCTCCACTTTTCGCAGGGGTTGCTGTGTGAACTGTTGGTTTTCATTTCTCCTGGTGATCGGGTGATTGTCCTACATTATTTATTTTATGCATTGGTCTCTAATGTCCTTCCCTCACTCTTGAAGATCTTAAAGTCACCTGTATTGATCTGAACGAACTGCTTCTGCAAGATGATTACTGCTTGTTCTTATTGTCACACTCATTTCCTTCATGGAAGATGATTCCTAGTCGTGCTTCAGAATTGCATGTGCTGATCGAGGAGAGATGGCATGGGCTTGATGCTATGTGTACCCATTTTTCTGTTGAACGAGTCAATCTCTCATCAAAGAGATCCTGTTGGAAGCAAAAAAGGAAAATAGCATTGACACATGCTGATCTCCTTGCATGTATACCATCTGAATAGTGGCTTATTATCAGTTGACCTGCAGTCAGGTACTTACTGCTGCACCATCGTAGCTTAAATACAGTGATAACTCTTCTTGATTTAATTTCTTTTTGAACTATTCTAGTTATGGGTACCATCTAGTTATTGCCAGTGATTGAACAACCTTTGTTTTAACAAGCAAGGGGTTTACCATTTAATTCTTTCTACTTTTTTGCAGGATTAATTAGCTGTCGTACCTGGGGTTCTCTGTTGGTGATTGGGTTGACAATCCAAACGAACAGTATATGCCAAGAGGATTACTATTGACTCTAGTTGGAAGATAGATTTCTAGGGTAAGACATCCAATATGTACTTGGAATCTGTCAATTATCATGATGTACCAGATCTAAATGCGTAGCTAATGGAAGTATTACTAGAGGTTATATATGTGCAACATGCACTAGTAGAGAAACGACTTTTGATCCACTTCGAAATTTGGCTTTAGTCCCGGTATTTTTCGCACCCGGGACTAGAGAAACCTTTAGTCCCGGTTGGTAGCTCCAACTAGGACTAAAGGTCCTTGCCCAATGGCTACTGCGGCAGGCTTTTGCTGCAGGGGACCTTTAGTCCCGGTTGGAGCTACCAACCGGGACTAAAGGTTAACTTTTACTCCTGGTTGGTCCCTCCAACCGGGAGTAAAAGTCTACTCCCAGCTGGAGGCTCCGTCCGGGACTAGAAAGGGACCTTTAGTCCCGGTTGTTGTCTCCAACTGGGACTAAAGGTCCCTTCCTATATACCCCTTCTTCCTCCCCGAGCCCGAGCCACTTCGAGCTCAGTGTTTTGCTTCATCGCCAGCCTCTCTTCTTCCTCATCGCCGGTAATCACAAGATTTCTTCGATTCCTCCATCGATTCTTCGGTTCTAAAGGTTACCAACTTTATACTCTCATGTTTCATCAGTAGCATATCTTATTTTGTGGACTAGATATATGTGGTTTTTTATGGTGGATTTTTTTTATTTGTAAGCCATTTAAGCTCAAAATCACTTTAAAGTTTGCATATTTGGATGAAGGAAGGTTAAAGTAGTTATTCAAAACTAGTATTCAACTTTCATTTCTAGCATGCATAGCACACTTCATGGTTTAGAGATATAGAGAATTTTAGAGTTTTTTTAATTTTATTTGTTTATAAAATGAGAAATTTATATTATATTAAAAATGAGTATAGAGAGTAGATGGCAACTGCTTCCGGATCCTTGGTCTCTCATCGGGTTCCAAAGCGACTGAGGCCGAACCTCCTTCTCATTGCATGCGGCAAGTGTGAGAAGATTGTGATGGAGTACCGGGTGAGGAAGGAGTGTCCCAACAAGGGCCGTATCTTCTACAAGTGTCCGAATCGCAATGTGAGTTATTTTATCGCATTTGATGATTATGGTTAATTTATACTTATTTTCATGACGATTGTGATTAAAGTTCTAATTTTTTGTTTTAATTTCAGTGGGATGTCACTGGATGTTCAGGCTGGTACTGGGAGGAAGAGTATGTTGAATACGTGCAAAACTCTCTTGCACAGGCGGCTACGGCGGCTGATGAGGCAATGATCCTACGGAAGAAGCCCATAGATGTTGAACAAACGAATGATCTGTCTATTTTAGTTGGGATTGGTCGCGAAATCCTTATGCTACTGAAGTGCATTTTAGCTTTAGTTTTTTTAGTGGTAGTTGGGATTGTCTACATTGTAGCAAGACTTTCATAAAATAATACCTTGTGTGGTGGCATGCATGTCGTATAATTAACTAATTATGTTCTATGTTTTAATATGGTATGTATGTCATGTAATGCAGATGATCCGGCATTGGATGTACAATGCTGATCGCCGCTCCCAAGAGTTCATTGAGGGTGTGCATTCTTTCTTACGTGTGGCCGAGGCAAATAAACGCGATGGTTTCATGTGCTGCCAATATGCTATATGTAAGAATTTGAAGAAATATGCTAGCTCAAGGAGTCTTCATTCACACTTGTTGAAGTCGGGTTTTATGTCAAACTATATTTATTGGACGAAGCACGAAGAAACCGGGGTTGTAATAGAAGAATGTGAAGAAGAACAATGGGATGATGATGACATTATTGCTGAATATGGTGCCTTCAATGATACTGCAATGGGGGAAGCTAAAGAAGAGGTAGGGGCAGAAGATGAGCCCGCTGATGATCTTGGTCAGGCCATTCGTGACGCACAAAGAGAATGCGAAAGTGAAAAGGAGAAGATCAAGTTCGAGCGCATGCTAGAGGATCACAAGAAATTGCTATACCCAACTTGTGATGCGGGGCAGAAAAAGTTGGGTACCACACTGGAATTGCTGCAATGGAAGGCAAAGAATGGTGTATTTGACAAGGGATTTGGGGAGTTACTAAAAATCCAAATGAAGATGCTTCCGAAGGATAACGAATTGTCTGCCACTACATACGAAGCAATTCCTAAACTTAAAGTCTCATGACTGCCATGTGCTCATGATGCAATTGCTTCCAGTTGCATTAAGAGGAATTCTACCTCCAAATGTACGTCTAGCCCACCGTGAAGCTATGTGCATTCCTCAATGCAATTTCTCAGAAGGCAATCGATCCAATGGATCTAGCTAAACTACAGAAAGATGTGGTTCAATGTCTTGTCAGCTTTGAGTTGGTGTTCCCTCCTTCCTTCTTTAATATCATGACACACCTCCTAGTTCACCTGGTCAAGGAGATTAGCATTCTCGGTCCTGTGTTCCTGCACAACAAGTTCCCTTCGAGAGGTTCATAGGAGTCCTAAAGAAATATGTTCACAACCATGCTCAGCCAGAAGGAAGCATCACCAAGGGCTATGGAACAGAGGAGGTCATTGAGTTTTGTGTTGACTTTATTCCCGACCTTGACCCGATTGGTGTTCCTGAATCGCGACACGAGGGGAGACTAAGTGGAAAGGGGACACTAGGGAAGAAACCAATATAGAATGACAACCGTGGACCTCAACAATATTGGGTATAAAGATGAACCGTTCGTCCTTGCCAAGGATGAGGTGTTCTATGTCAAGGACATGTCTATAAAACTGAAGAGAGAGAAAAACAACAATGACCCAATAAATGAGCCAAAGCGCCACATAGTTCTTTCAGGGAAAAGAAACATCGTCGGAATTGAAGACAAGTCAGACATATCAGAAGATTATGAAAAGGATGACCGAATTCCACCCTTCACAGTGAACAAAGACCCAAGCATCCAGCTAAATGATGAGGACACTCCATGGTTACGGCGCGATCATAACCAAGGGATATACGTTAAGAAGTTCACTACTGTGCCCGCTTGATATATATAGTGATGTTTAATAGTGTGTATTAGAGGTATTATGTAATAATTGTGAATTCAGAGATGTTTATTAGGTGTTTCCTTTTTTCTATGTTGAGATTAAATTTGTGTTTGATGGTGGGATTTTCATGTCGCTTTTTTACAATGAGTGATGAAAAAATGAAAAGATTTACGTTAAAATGATGTGAAAACAAATTTCCAATCGAAAACAAAAGTTTTAATGATTTAAATTAAACACTACATTTTTGCATTAACGAAATAGTAATTATTAATGACATTATGTTTTAATATTTATAAGAAAAAAAAAACTTTAGGTCACATAATTTTCTTGTGTGCAATAAAGCAAAAGTAAATCCATATTCTTTTAAAACAATTGTATGCCTTGTATTTAATTTACTGTGCAATTAACAAGACTTTAACATTTTATAGAAAGAAATATATAAAAAAACAAATGGAGCTTGAGACGGGCAGGAAGTGAAACTGCAGCCCAACTTTAGTCCCGAGTAGATCTACCACCCGGGACTAAAGGTGGGCTGCATTTTTTACGGCCCGCCAAAATACACCTTTAGTCCCGGCTCGAAATACCAGCCGGGACTAAAGATCTTTTCGTCCTGGGCGTTTACAGGAGCCGAGACTAAAGGTCCCTCCCCTATATAAGGCGGTCGTTTCTTCTTCCTCCTCACTCTTCGTCTTCGTCGCCCATCGCCACTGCCGTCGCCGCCGCCCTCGTCACCGTCGCCCGTGGCCACCTCATCGTCCTTGACCTCGCCACAGCCAGACCCAGCGCCGATCTTCTCCTTCCTGACCTCCGACGCGCTCTTCGACTGCGCGTAGTCCGAGTCCCACGACTCCCTCAGCGCCGCCGCCTCCGGGGACGGCTTCGTGTGCCTCTTCGACGCTGCGCGGCTCCCGTCACCGCAGAACCCCATGCACCTCCTCCATGAGCACGCGCAGGAGGTGCACGGCCTCGACTGGAACCCCAACGCCGGCCGCCCCGCACGCCACCAACGCCGCCGGCCCCAACGTACTGTGTATTGACATATATAAATTTGTTATATATATATATTAGAGAGTTATAAATTTGTATTGTTATATATATAAATTATATATATATATATATATATATATATATATATTAGAGAGTTATAAATTTGTATTTTTATATATATAAATTTGTTATACATCTATATTAGAGAGTTATAAATTTATATTGTTATATAGCTAAATTTGTTATACATGGCAGCGTGTGAACTAGGTACGCAAATGTATCTGCTAAACAAGTGCTACATGGCGGCGTGTGAATGGGGAGAGACCTTTGTTTCTGTCAGAGTTAGAAACCAACATTACTTCCATGGCGATGACGTTATATATGTCGAGTTTTTAGAATTACACCAACTATGCCATCTAGACTCTCTCGACAAAAGTCTCATTAGCTGCTATTGTCTGTAAGTGTGATTATTTTCTACTATTAAAGTGTGTATATATAAAGCTACATGTATATATATATAAATTATATATCCTCATACTATATTTTTATATATGCAGATATGAGATGACAGAACTCAGAAAGAGAAAGAATAATGATGTTGGTTTCGTTGATCCAAATGTCTTATTCAAACACCCTAATCCCCCGCCTGAATGGAAAGCTGAACTCGAGAAAAATCTCATGAGGTTCTTAGTAAACCAACAAAACAAGGACATACTCTTCCCCTACAACTTTAAGCGAGTGTTAAATAATTAATGTCGATCATATGGACATTTGTTCAATTATTTGCTTACTAGCTAAGCTATATATATATGTCGACTCTTGTTAATGTCGATCATATTTGTGTATAAAAACATATGCAGCAATCACTGGATATTGATGATCATCGATATGGCCAATAGTCGGTTCAGCATCTTAGACTCGTTAAGAAAAGAGCAAACAGAGTACCAAGACATGATAGATATTATCCAAGGGTAATTTGGTCTCTCTAGCAACTATATATACCCCGATCTCTTAACTGCAACAATTATTAAAGGTCAAATTAATTTTTTATTTTACAATGTTTGGAAAAGTTTTATTGAGGAACACCACATGAAACATTGCAAAGCGCCACTGGATGTAATCGCACACAAGGTAAGTACTAGCTACATTTATATATATATAATTCAATTAACACCATGCGTGCTTTCACTTCACCGGATCTTTTTTCTCGTAAAAGTGGGTTCTGAGGCAAGAACAGGGGACCAACTACTGCGGATACTATGTTTGCGAGTTCATCATGGCGTACTAAAAAAGAACTCGAGATCCTCAAAGTACGTTATATAAATATATTCATATATTCATAATTTCTTTTATTCCTCATATATATAAGTAATCACATGACCAACACACATATATATGTATATATATATATATATATATATATTAATACTTTTCCTTTAACTTTTATTGAAGACTCTATGGTTGAAGGAAAAAGTCATACGACGTGACCAACTGTACACAATTCAAGAGACCGTAGCAGGATTTCTTAATGACCAGGTCTTAAACCCCGCCGGCGAGTTCTACAATGACATGAACGAAACATGGAAGCCAAACCAGATGGAGTGAATTTGTTATCCCAAGGATATGATAGAATATACAATGCAAGCTTTATTTGTAATATATATGCATATTATATGTACATAAAATAACGTACAATATATGTATATGCATGTAATATATACGTTAGTTTCATACTTTAGTTTGTACAAAATGTTTGAACATTATAACCGTGTAGAATACGTATATTATTAGCAGCGCAGAATGCGTATTCGAAAACCTATTCAAAAACCAAAACGAATCATCAATTGAAAATAGAAACAAAAAAAAAGAAAAAATATTTAGTCTCGATTGGTAATACGGTCCACGTGGCCAAGCCGGGAGGCCTCTTTAGCCCTTACCAACCAGGACTAAAGGTGGACCTCTAGTCCTGGACAAGAAACCGGGACTAAAGGAGGAGCCCTTTAGTCCCGGATTCGTGCTTCCGGTTGGAAAACCGGGACTGAAGGGGTTTCCCAACCGGGAGTACAGCTTGTTTATGTACTAGTGATGTCATACTTCTCTAGATTGATAACATCCAATTTATTGTACCTTAGCTTACAACACTTGAAAGAAAAAAATAAAATGGGACAAGGAGCTAAGACAGGGTCGATCTATACCTCAATACTTCACCTTACTACACACCTTCTCAACCTGCACCGTCATGTACCTAGTGGGTCACTGAGATGGTCTCTCCCAGATGGCTTCTTGCCATTTTCACTATCGTGTTTCTGACCAAACAGCCTGGGCCACATGTTGCCTTAGTACAATATTGGCGGCCTCTCCACCACTCGGAGGGTCCCGTAAGACTACATGTCCCTAGTGTGCAACTCTTTGTGTGTGCAAGCATGGTTAGTTTGGAGGTATGCAAATCTCATTAAACACTAGATGCAAGCCTAATGCCTATCCATTTAAATATGGTTGCATGCGTGCAGTACTCGCTAGAGATGTCCGGTGCTGTCACCAGAGAGTTTGAGTGCCACCACGTGGACTAGCCATTGGAGTGGACCATTGGCTTCTCTGGAACACTGATGGGTATTCTTTCCCAAGCTGTTTCTTAAAGTAAAGATGAGTTGGTCATCTGAACAAACTTTTTCTGTTGATATTTATGCCCATTAATTTTTCCCTTTTGGAAGATACAGTTTGTAAGGTAAGTGCAATAGGTGTGCTTCTCGATATTGTTTCGTTGCTTCCATGATATTCTTGTTTTTCCGAAGAAATGTTTCCTTCTTTTTGTGGAACTGTTGGTACTTCTATCCATGTTGTCACTAGGTCAAAATTCTGATACAACTTTTAAGCTAGTATTTTTTCCAATAAGGAAAGAGAAACTGCCTTGACTTTTTTTTTTATAAAAAGACAATAAGCCCATGAACTGGTATGGCGACAATCCAAACAAAAACTTTTACCCATGCTTTGTCACACCCAATTTTAAGGACAAAATTGAATGCACAATACTCATGTGTGCCCAGGAAACAGTCACACACACAAGTCGACAAATCATATAAAGTATCATCACGATGTCTCTTACATCAGATCCATAATACAACTTAGTCTTACATCACACAGTGGAAAATAAAGGATAATAAACTCTCGTGGGCTTCATCACAGGGAAGGTCAACTGGTTGACCACAAGCCTAAAAATCCTCCGGGAAATCCTCATACCCGTTGTCATCTGTTACCCATCCGGGATTTTTATTCCAAATAAAGAAAATAAACAAGTGTAAGTACATCCCGTACTTAACAAGCTAACATGGGGTTATGAAGCTCAATAAGGATTGACTCTGGTTTACTGCGGTTAGCATTTTAGTACGACAAGCTTTTATTATCAGATATTATCAAGTTATGCTTAAGCTCCCATTTAATCCCATAAGAACATATATCAGTGTAAAGTGTATCGTATATCATCATAGAACATCTTAAATGAACATCATCAAGTATCCAGTTATTTTGTGAGTTTTCCGGGCCGCTCCTGACCATGAGCACGGCTGTTATAACAGTTTGTTACCCCCTGCAGAGGTGGTGCACATTCACCGCAAGTCGTGATCCCCATATGCCCGTGTTAATTACTCCCATGTCACTACCAAGGTGAGCGGGCAGGGTACACTATGAAGCCATTTCATAGGTTTCCCTAACAAGTTAGGGCCGCTAGGTTTCCTTGGCAGACAGATGTAGGAACCCCCATTCCTATGGCACATATCCATCGCGGCTATACTCATAGGAACAGAGGCAGCCCTATACCCAACGTGGCAAGCCCCATTTGCGCCAAAAAGGTAACCTCTAACTAGCTAGGAAAGATCATATTACTGAGCTAAAGTCAGAGCCATATGACTCTCCCGGTTGCACTGTCAGTCCCAGCTTTTGCCGATAGATAAGTCCTTATGGAGAGCTGGGAGCAACATGAACAAAGGTCATTTGCACCTTCGCCCTATGGAACAATTGTTATGAATCATGTTAAACTTTTAGTTCCATAGTATCATTCATCATCATGTATATCAAGTTCAGTTAGAGCACTAGCAATCTACCCATATGCATTTAACCCATAGGAGACAAGGAACAAGATAAACAATCACTAGGATGTCCTTACGGGTATCAAAATTAGACACATGCAAATGAGTAATTGATTAAAGTGAAATAGGATACCAAGGAAGGCCCATGCTATACTTGCCTTGGTTCACAAACTCGTGTTGATCCTGCTGGTCGTCGAAGAGTTCTTGGTCTCCAACGTTTTCCTCACCGTCTGAACGTGACCAACACAGCAACATACAACATTCCAAAAGCATTCATGCAAAGCAAACATTCCTATCATTAGAATAGTACACCAATAGTATTGAAAACAAGATAAAATGTTTGTAAACATAATCTACGTCTCACTACGATCACGTCAATGCGAAGTTCACGAAAAACGGAGCTAAAATGCGAAAGTTATGATTTAAACGGGTTTTCCTATAGCCATATATTTAATTAAATCTAATCATGAAATTAAAAAGTTCCAAACTTGACTAACAGTAGTTCCAACATGTAGCTTATGAAATTACGAAGCTAACGCCATTTGAATGGATCAATTCGGAGCTAAAACGACAGTTTTATAAGCGAAACAGTTCAAATGGCATTTCTGTAAATACTGAAAACGTATTTTTGACTTAAACCGTGAAGTTTACGCTTTCCAAACGGGATTGCGCATTCGTGGAACTACGCCTTGGACTGTGGGTTAGGACTTAGAAAAGTCCAGGGTCTCTTTTACAAAACAGCCACGCGAAGGGGTATTGGCTGATCTTGGCCGTCGGATCATAGATGGAGGGCTCAGATTAGACCTGGGGAGGGAGAGTGAAGAATTCCGGTCGGCCACACTGACGCCGGTGGTGAGGCGCCATTGCCGGCGGCGTGGAGGTCTCGGTCGCGCGCGGTTAGGGGCTAGGGTGCACCAAACGGAAATCCGAGCGCACCGGGGGATGCGGGGGAGGAAGGGGGTCTCGGCCATGCCGATACGGTGGCCGGGAATAGCGGGTAGCGTGGTGGCCGCCATGGCCGGCGACCACGGCTTGCGGAGCTCGCGGCCAGGGCTCAAGAAGCCAAGAAAAGAGAAAGTAGAGGTACCGGGAGAGATAGGGGAACAAGGCGAAGCTCACCAAGGGAGAAATGGAGACGGGGGCGGCTCGGAGTCGACTGCTCGCGCGGAGGTTCCGATCTCGGCGATGGCGGATCCCGGCGACCTTCGGCTGCGGCGGTTGCGGGCTTCCTCGATGCTTGGCGAGCGCGAAGACGAGAGCGGGGAGCAGCCGGGTGCGCGCGGGGGGTCTGGCTCCTTTAAATCGAGGCCGAGGAGCGGGCGACGCGCCCACGATGCGCGAGGAGCGGGCGCAGTTCGGCGGCGATTGCGGCTGACCGGGCGTGGACGCGGGAGGAAGGGGGCAGCTCTGACAGCGGGGCCAGGCGGTCAGCGGCTGGGCGCGGAAAGGAGGCGCGGCGGTTGCCTGGCGCGATGCTGGGCTGGCGCGGCTGACGCGTGCGGCTGGGCTGGCCCAGGAAGGAGAGAGGGGGAAGAGCGAGCGGGCCGCGGGAAAGAAAGGCCATATGGGCCGAAAATGAGGGAGAGGAAAATGATTCTTTTCTTTTTCTCTTTCTACAATTTTCCAAATCCATTTTTAAATTCAAATTTCAATTCTTTTTGAAATCTTTAACAAATTCCAAGCATTCACAAAATGACATGCAGCAGCATGTATGCATCAAAAAGTTTTCTAACCTTATTTTTAAATTTTAATTCCACAAAATTTATTATTTCCCTATCTTTTAATGCACACACCTTTGCTTAATTAAATCATATTTACTAATTTTAAAAGAATGCAAATTTTAGGATGTTACATGCTTTAGCAGTGCCAAGGTGTTGGTATTGCCAAAATTTGGTTCCCGAGAAGATGGTCTACTATTTCTTATTTTTTTAAACATGGTAGTCAACTTTATGTCTTTATCTCAATTAGTGGCGGATCTAGGCATTAGCTGTAGGGCCACCTGCCACCACAACTTTTGCAAAAAATACATTTTACCATCCTTACAAATTTGCAATTATACATGTCGATACTATTAGTTGATTTAATATCAACAAGCTTGGCTCCATAGGTTTTTAATCGTAGATCCACCACTCAATGTTCTTCTAGTTACCAAGTAAAAAAGATATAGACCTCTGATAGCTGTTGGACAACCTCCAACTTCTTGATAGGAAAGGGTCAAAGCCCATTTCAAGAAAAAAATGATAATGATGTACATTAAAAATACTCGAGGTTTTGTTGTGTCATGCTAACTAACATGCATATGGGTTTCTTAAGCTACCATTTCAACACCTCACCATGCAACTACATTTGCAAATGCTATTTTCATTCGTTCTAGATTTTTGCTATAATTGAATCAAAAAGCTACTTCTTGACTAAACACATGATTGGTATTATGCATAATTAGAAGGTATATATAGATATTTAGATTTTGTAGCTGCACTACTCTGACATGCAATATGCAAAGGTGATTATTACACATCTGCAATAGAGACCACCACAAGACATTCAAAGTTTATTAACATAGTCAAAATTTTAGGTGGACTTTTTTAATCTCTCTACAGTAACAAATTTTGTCCAGTTTGTCCAATATTTATGACATCTTAATATCTGTTTTCATTAACTACCAGCCTACACCTCTGCAAGTTTTCCGTTCTCCAGAATAAGGTCCTCTGGGTGCATCTCAATCATTCATTTTGTCTGATGGCAAACATACTTGATCCTATTGTTGGATCATGTGCCAAGAAATTACAAGATATAATAACAGAGAAGGCTGTAATGATTCTAGGGGTAAAAGAAGAGCTCAGACAAATGCAGAGAACAATGAAACAAATACAATGCTTTCTTCGTGATGCTGAGCAAAGAAGGACAGAAGAGTCAGCGGTTAACAACTGGCTCGAGATCTGAAAGATGCAATGTATGAAGCGATGATATAATTGACTTGGCTAGATTAGAAGGAAGCAAACTGCTAGCAGACCGTCCTTCATCATCTAAAAATTTTGCTTCATGTACAGGCTTCTCATTTCTATCCTGCATTCATAATATTCAAAGACGTCAGGCCATTGCCGTTCGAATAAAAAACTTCAATGTTGAACTTGAGAGGATTTCAAAGCTGGGTGAATTTTTTTTAATGCTGAAGAATATGCAACCTAAAGAGGAGAGTTCAGTAGTGAGGCAGATCAAAACTTGTGAGCTTGTGGAGCCTAACCTTGTCGGAAAGGAAACTTTTCTTGCTTGCACAAGATTGGTGGAACTGATTCTTGCACATAAAGAAGATAAGTCATACAAGATTGGCATTGTTGGAACAGGAGGTGTTGGAAAAACAACTTTGGCTCAAAAAATATATAATCACCAAAAAATAAAAGGAACATTTAACAAGCAAGTATGGATTTGTGTTTCTAAAGACTATTCTGAAGACGCTCTTTTGAAAGAATTTCTTCGAAACATTGGGGTAGACTATAAGCAAGATGAAACAGCTAGAGAACTTAGCATAAAGCTTGCAACAGCAGTTCAAGATAGAAGTGTAATTCTTGTGCTCGATGACATTTGGAAGCAAGAGGCATGGACTAATCTACTAAGAACGCCATTAAACACTTCGTCTACAACAATAATTCTTGTGACTACTCGTAATGATACAGTGGCACGAGCAATTGGTGTGCAAGATGTACATCGAGTTGAATTGATGTCGGATGACACAGGATGGGAGCTGTTGTGGAAAAGTATGAACATTAATAAAGAGACTGAAGTGGCAAATATAAGGGGTACGGGGAATGAGATTGTCCGTATGTGTGGTGGCCTTCCCCTCGCAATCAAGGTTACTGCTAGTGTTCTAGCAACCAAAGAGAAAACTGAGAACCAGTGGAGGCAGCTTATAAGCAGAAGTGCTTGGTCCATGAGCAATGTTCCCATTGAGCTTAGAGGAGCATTGTATTCGAGTTATGATGACCTACCATGGCATTTGAAGCAATGCTTTCTATTTTGTTCCTTGTATCCAGAAGATTATATCATGTCTCGTAATGATCTTATAAGGTATTGGGTTTCTGAAGGTTTTATACAGGAGCAAGGAGAGCAACTTCTTGAGGGTACATCTAATGAATATTACAATGAATTGATATATAGGAATCTCCTTCAACCAGACCCACGATATGCTGACCATCATTGGTGTAAAACGCATGATCTTTTAAGGCAGCTTGGTCAACATTTGTCACAGGATGAATATTTTTTTGGAGATCCACAATCATTGGATGCTAAAAATTTATCCAAACTACGGCACATTTCAATTTTTACTGATAGTGATTCTATAACTCTCCCCAAAGAGCACATTAGAGCCCGAACATTGCTTATTCATTGGACCAAGTCTGGAAGAATTGAAAATTCAATATTCAAAAGGCTTTCATGCATTCGAGTTTTGAATTTAACTAGTTCAATTATCCAAAGTGTTCCAGATTCTATTGGGACTTTGATCCACCTTCGACTACTTGATTTTGATGGAACTGACATATCTGATCTTCCCGAATCAATTGGCTCTCTCACATACCTTCAAATACTGAACTTGCAGCGGTGTCCAATTTGCACAGGCTTCCATTGGCAATCTCCAAATTATGCAATTTAAGACGACTGGGCCTTGATGGAACACCAATAAACCGGGTTCCAAAAGGGATAAGTGAATTGAAGTCTCTTAATGATTTAGGAGGATTTCCAATTGGTGGTAGCAGTGTTAACAATGACAGAATGCAAGATGGATGGAACCTAGAAGAATTGGAACCCCTTTGGCAGTTGAGAAGGCTTGATATGATCAAACTGGAAAGAACAGTTCCTCCTAGTAAAGATACATTGCTAGCAAACAAAAAACATCTCAGAGAATTATTGCTATGTTGCACTGAACACACACATGAGCCATATTCAGAAGATGCTGTAATCAATATTGAGAAAACCTTTGCTTTGCTAATCCCTGCGCACAACCTAGAGAATCTCAGTTTTGTGAATTTCTTTGGTCGGAGGTTTCCCACCTGGCTAGATACTGCTACCCATTTGCCTTCACTGACATACTTACAGCTCATAGACTGCAAATCATATGTGCATCTTCCACCAATTGGTCAGCTCCCCAACTTGAAATATATGAGAATCGAAGGAGCCACTGCAGTCACCCAGATTGGACCCGAATTTGTTGGCTCTGTGGTGGGTAATCTCAGATCTACAGACGCAATTGCTTTCCCCAAGCTTGAAACATTAATCATCTGGAATATGCCCAACTGGGAGGAGTGGTTCTTTGTAGTTGAAGAAGAAGAACAGGAAGCAACAGGTAAGGAAGGGGGAGAGGATGGGGCTATTGCAAGGGAAATGGAGGAAGCCCCACTTCCAAGGATGCATCTGCTGCCACGATTGAAGGAGTTGGTACTTATCCGCTGTCCCAAGCTGAGGGTTCTCCCATGGCAGCTTGGACAGGAGGCCACCAGCTTGAAAGTGGTCCTTTTAAGAGATGTGCACAGCCTTGAGGTGGTGGAGAACCTCCGTTTCCTCTCGGAGGAATTTGTAATCGTAGATTGTGAAGGCCTAGAGAGGGTCTCAAATCTCCCCCAAGTGAGATTGCTGCGTGTACAGCTATGTCCCAACTTGAGGTGTGTCGAGAGGATGGACAACTTGCATCAGCTGTTTCAGGCAGAGGATATGCAATGTATCTCGTCATCACTGTGGCTGCCTGGACTCCAAGAGCAGCATCGACGCCTACATGGAGATGACATGGATGTCTACACATGGACACGATGGACATGGATGTAAGGTATAACCATTCGCAGGATTTTTCTAATTTTGTTACATGTTTGTCTAGTCTGCTTTAGCCCTGCTAATGGGTCAGATTCCAACCCATTTCCAAATGTAATTAATTATTTTCTAACCCCATCCCACCCCATTCCAGATCAACTTATACTCAACCCGTCCCAGCCCACTCTGTCCTGGGTTGCCACGGGTTCTGCTACTGTGGGTTGCCATGGGTTCATCTACACTGCTGCTCCGGAAAGTAGCAAAGGCACATGCAGGAAGAAATCACTGACAATTTTTGCTTCAATAAACAGTAGTGAAACTCCTGCACAGCACACAGAGAGACTTAACAGAATTATAAAGAATAACAGAGGCTGCATATAGTTTCAAGAATTACATTGCATAATGGTCCTGGAAAAGCAGGACACAGACTCTTTCGCTCGAATGCCACAAGTTGTGAAATATGCAACACCTTTAGGGCCCCTTTGGTTCACGGGTGACGCATAGGAATTTCATAGGATCGAGGATTCCTTTGGAATGGCCACTGTTGATGCATTTGGTTCACGGGAATGGAGCAGATGAAATCCATAGGAATACTGTGCCAACCCCATGAAAAGGGAGGAAACTTAACATCCAATCGGACCTCTTTTTTGTGCGAAGACCGAGGCAACTCTCCTTGTTACTCGTACCAAAGACGGGCAACAGTCAGTAGCAACAATAAAAAAAGGTATAATGCTGGTGACTAGATGACTAAGAAATTGGATTAATGTTACAAACATATGTTCTTCCTTTCCTATGTTCCAAACAAATATTTTTTTTCCTATCCTCTGTTTCCCAATCCTCTATTTTCCACCTGCAATTCTATCCTATGCCTGTGTTTTTTCTATTCCTGCGTTTCTTCAATCCAACGTTCCAAAGGAGCCCTTAACTAGATCAGATCCAAATACAAAAGGGAAGCCTAACCTAGGGACTTGGAGATCCAAATACAAGTTGTGAACGTACAGGAAGGGGAGGCAAGGGGCAAGCGAACCTGATGAGTGCACATTGCCGACGAAGGGGAGAGCCGGACAAGGCGCAGTGGCAGCGGTGGCCGGCGGCCTCGGCAAGAAGCGTTGCACGAGCTGCTTCTTGGCCAGCGGAGGGAGTAGGACCTCAATGCGCTTCGTCTCGGAAGGGGTCAGGGGCGTAGGTACGGGATCTTGGCGTCGGTGGTGTGGGTGCCGCGGCGGGTGCGTTGGCCGGCGCCGACGCCGGAGTCGCCGTCGTGCGACTAGACGCTATCAGAGGATTGGGAAAATGATGCGACAGGATTGAACAGACCCACGGGTAACCCACACAAACCCGAAAAAAGCTAACCCATCCCAACCCGATTTGCTAGCAAACCCAACCCATCCCGACCCATTTGACCTCTAAACCCATTACCACCCATCCAAACAATGACATAACACAACCCAACCCAAAAACTCCAAATATTACCGGACCCATTAGCAGGCCTAGTCTGCTTACGATTATCAGTGCTCTGTTTCTTTTTTTCTTTTTCAGGTCATCAAGCGTTGAGGACAGAAGTGACTTGAGCCTTGTGATAATAATATCGTGGTGGGCGAAATTATCCATCAGGTCTCTACGCATCAATCTGGGCAAGAAGAACAGACATGTGTGTCGTATCATGCGGATGTATATATGGACGCAATGTCGAATGGGCAAGAAACAATGAAACATACTATAATATCGTGGTGGGCGAAATTATCCATCAGGTGTCTTCGGCTCTACGCATGGAGACGTGATGGTAGTCTGGTAGTCGCAATAACCAGTATTGTGTGTATATGACTATAATATGGTACTTCGGTTTTGTCACAGCCTAAAATTCCTATTTTGCGTTGTGAATAGGAAACACTAAATAAAAAAACTGATTTCAATATTTGTATAAACTATTTTTAAGATTAAGTAAGTTTCAAATTGTGTTTTCAAACTTTTCATATTAATATGACGGGCTTGTTTTCTTGATGTGATGTTTGCTTGTTGCTTGACTTGGTGTTACGAGTGAGTAAAATTTTTAACACACGTTTAGTAAGTCGTTTATCTTTCTCCAGCCCATGCTTGTCTTTTCTAATAATTAAAATTACTTGTTTTCTAGCTTAATTCTTTCGTTGGAGCTTCCCAAACTCTTTTCGTTCTACTCCGAATCACTCATTTGAGTTTCTCATTCATCATCATATCTCTAAAAACTTCTCGGGAATTTCTTTGGCTTTTTCCGGAACTTGTTCCCACTTGTTTGTGAGCATAATCTAATTTTTAAATGCTCCAAAATATCTTTTCATGAGCTCCAAATACTTTATTTGGGTTCGTCTTGTTCTAAAATATCTCTGAGAAATTTCCCTGAACTTTCGGAGCCTTCGGAGTATTTTTCGTGGCTTAAAATTCAATTCCGGACTTTTCTAGAACTATTTTATCCATGAAATTAATTAATTCCGAAAATAATAAAATATCTCAGATTTCCTCATGACCAAAGGCTCATGTCTTTATTTACTAATGGGCTTTAATAATTAATTAGGCATATTAGTAAAGGTGGAGGGTGCAACATCAATTAGTACCATATTGCTAGTCGATGAAGATGTGGGGAGTTCTCCGCCCTATATCTACGTACCGACCCCTTGGGCAAATTCTATCAAACTACCGTAAGGGGAGCCTCTAGTTTATGTAATCCCTCGTGTAGTAAATAATTTTCTCTCTTCCTGTCTTCGTCTCCTTCGGCGAGGTTTTCCGGCCACCGTGATCGTCTCCGGCGAAAGTCAGCCACCCTACATGGTTTGTCTCATGGTTCTCTACGCCGTAGGACCCTTCTATCAATCCGTCACCACATATGACTAAATCCCTTTGTTTTCCTTTTGCGGCGCGGGAGTTTCGGTGTCCTTCGTCTTCCAGCAGCTTGACCACGTCGTCTCGCCCGCGTGGTCAGCACCGCCGCCATCACATGGCTGTGTACGGCCGTTCGGCAAGCAGCCTCAGCTGGCCAGCAAGCTCCTTCGAGCTGCCCTGTCGCCGTCGGCGTGCTCTGCAGCCGTGACCTGTCTAAGGCCGAGCCAGCAATCCCATGTGGGCCAGACCTCCTCTGCGACAGTGCCCGGCCCCAGCCCCAAGGTCAAGCCGCCCCTGCTGTCCTGCATCAGCCGGAGCTCCATGGATGTTCATGATCTGTACGTACAGGTACAAGATAGAAGCTGTTATTTACGGTTTTGTCACCCGACGGGATTAGCAATAGTTTAATCGTTTTAACTCCGTTTTGCCTGGTTCAAGTTGTGTTAGATTTAGGTCGATATGCTTTACGCAATAGTGTTAATATTTTTCAAATCACTTGTTTTTTTTCATATAAAGTAAATATTAAATTGACTAATGTGCATGCAACTAGTTTTCTAATTTATAATTTAAAAGCCATGTATGTATATGCTATGGTGTTTCATAAACTAATACTAATATGACTAATCACAAACATTAATATACTTTTAAATTATAAATTTTCTTAGTTTAACAAGACGTCGGATACAGTTCTATTAGAGGTTCTCACGTGCTCCTTTATTTTGAAAAGTTAAAGTTTATTTTAGTTAAATAATACATACTAGTGTATAAATTAAAATATGATTAATTGAAACATATCACATATAATAGATAGACGTAGATGATCTTAGATATTTATTTCTTTTGCAAAGTAAATTTAAAATGACTTTAATATATTTTTCCATAAAGTTAAATATATTAGATTAAATTATATGCATGCAACTAGTTTTTATAACTAAAATCAATATATAGGCTTTACACTTAGGTATTTTGTACATAAATATTAATATAGTTAATTGCTAATAAAATATGTTTTTAATTGTAAATTTTCTTAGCTCCAACATACATCGCACGTAAACCCAATAGATGTTCTCACGTGCCCTTTTATCTTTGCAAATTTATAGTTTGAATGGCATCATTTTTATAAATAAAACATGACTAGGTTCAACTCGGCTTTTGAATTAAAACATGCTTTGTTAAAACTGAACTAATATCTTTCTTATGGTTTTCCTAAATTAAAATAAATCAAGCATGTAGGCTTTTCTTTTCTTTTATAAATAATATAAAACTCACGATTTTATGGTTTCTTTTTAACGATAGTTTGGCTATCAACATTTCTTACGTTCTCTCGGTCGTAGTAACGAGTTCTCGTTTAGTACGATGTTTTCTCCGGTGTAGTTTGTGTTGTTCTTAGTCTACTTTGTTTCTTGTATGTTTGCCTGTGTGTGGTGTTCTACGATCGAATGTCCAGTAGGTGAGATTTGCGTTGGTGATCGAGAAGAAGTTAGAAGATCTAGAAGAAGTTGCTGGCTAAGAAGAGGTTCATCGAAGGCTTGGACGTGAACAAGGATCTAAGTTAAAGGCAAGTATAGCTTGGGTTTTCTTTCTGTGACTATGATCTTGGGCTTGTTTAATGAAATGTGATATAAACATAAATGATGAATGTTATCCTTTGGCAAAAGCTGGGACTTACAGTACAGCTGTGTGGGCTATATGACTCTGGCTCTAGTTGCTTAAGAAACCCTTTTCTAGCTGGTTAGAGGTCTACGAGTTGGGTATAGGACAACCTATGTCCTATTAAGCCTAGCTTTGGAAGCGGCCTTTTACTTTATTTTTGGAAGGGGGTTCCTATATCTAATGACCCTGCGGCCCTGGCCGGTTAGACGAGCTCTTGGGTGGCTTTTATATGGTTCTCTGTGCTTTGGGCCTAGCTAACCCGGGCATATGAGAATCATGACTCACAATGAAAGTGTACACCTCTGCGCAGAGTTTGATAAACTAGTATCCTAGCCGTGCCCACGGATACAGGCGGCCCGGAAAACTGAGGGAATTGTTGTATGTTCATTTAAATTGTTTATGTGCAATTCATTAGTCAATTACACTTGATCATGTGGTTATGGATTACACTACCTTGTTGCTATATTTGCGGAGTTCGACATGGACTCACTCTTGCTATTTCCCCCACACCTCAGGAGAAGTTTTAGGTTTGTGATCAACCAGTCAGTTGGATCCAGTGGAGTGAAGTCTGCACCCGGAGATCAGAGTTGTCTATCCATTGATTGCTTTCTAAGGTTGTCTCTTTTGCTAAGTTCGCTATATATATTAAGCATTATGAATTGATACTGCCCCTTCATTTGTAGCTATATGTGAGATTTGATTTTCAGGGCTCACATATGGTGTGCATTCGGCTTTGTCCTTAAAACCGGGTGTTACAGGTTTTTTGTGAACTAGTCATGCGAAGAACTACATCTGTTGTGCTGACTATGGAGTCCCGGTACATGCATGCCTTTTGGTGCCATGTGAAGTGTGATCACGAATCCTGAGCACAGCAATTTCTACATGACAGAAGCTGTTGCATGCATGTCTGAATAAAGGTCATGCGTGGAACATGGAAACAGAGCGGCCTTCGAAATACTCTATGGATATTCTTTAAAAAAAAGAAATATTCGACGGATAAGCTAGTTTCCCATGCTAAACCCTTGGAAACCGAGCAGCCTATAAGCCATGTGCATGGATAACTGGTTACAATCATTGGGCCACGTTTAGTGAAATGAAATGAAATAACCTGCTGCTGCCTGTTGGAGTCACCGACAAAACTTCCTGTTTGGCTTTGGGACCCACCCAGGCTTCCTCTCCTTTGGGACACACCTCCTCCAAAGCAAAGGCCAAAGTGGAAGAAGAAGAAAACAAGGTTCTTTACTTCTTAGCCGTACCGTAGTATGGGTATGAATGGTTGCTGATTCCATCATCGTTTCATACTCCAAAGTTTCATCAAAGCTGCAGACCTACAGTATGTTTAGTAGCCAGCATGAATCCTAAAAGAACAGACGTCCTCACCGTTGGGACGCACACCACCTCAAAAGCAATGCAGAGGGGGGTTCTTCGCTTGCCTGCCAAAGTTTAATCAAAGCCTCATCTCGTGGAGAATCTGCTCCTGGAGCGGCTTTGCGTGTCATCCGGGTATTATTTGCTCCTCTGAAACGAATGAAACTTTTTGCTTTTCAGAAGACATATGAGACGCACGCCCTTATTTTTCTTCTCCCCTACCCACGAAATCCAGCAGACACAGAGAACAGAGAGGCCACCACCATCTTGGGAGACTGCAAATCTCGCTTGGACCATCTTGGTTGAGTGCCAAGAGCAAGAGGTACGTTCCATCGACCATTGAGTTTGTTGTTATTGTTATTACAAAGGATGCAGCTCATGCATGCATTCCTTCCAGTCTTCTTCGACCATCGTGGCTAATTCAGTTGTGTTGCTTTATGCTGCATCGCATTTGCAGGGGTGTCATATTTTTGTGGCGATAACTTCATCTATTGGTTTTAACTACTACTGCTACTGCAAGTAATTCTCCACTCCCCAATCAAGGAAGAACGGTCACTTGGTCAGCTTCATAGTTCCATTGATGCAAGAGCTATCTAAAGTTACTTATTGATTAGGGTGGTGTTTTCAGAAGGCCATACATGCTGTTATCTTTTATTTTCTAGGCCCCGTATGGTTATTTCTTGGTGATGGACTCATCATAATTCTCTCCTTCCAGTTCATTACGGTAAATGGCTTGTCGTGATTAAAGTTAAACTCCATTTGCCCTGTTTCTATATTTGGGGGTGTTTCTTACTATCTTAAATGCAACTGTTCCATTCGAAGAGCTTCAGCTCCATACAGAACTATTCTTACTGCTCCTCCGTTGCCCTGTTTCCTCTGCTAAAGCTGCATCCAACTGTTCCTACATTTCAGAGAGGAATGGATTAGTACAAAGAACGATTGTTCTTGGGCCATCTAAGCTGCATCGGAAGAAGGGTGCTCTGTCAGGAACCTTTGCGAGTCATCCTAGGATTTATTCTAAGAGCTTGAGCTCCATACAGAAGCTTTGCTCATAATATAGCCAACACAGAGAAGAGGAAGAGAGGCGACGCGGCCAGGCAGCAGCCAGCAGGTAATGGTGTCTCTTCCAAGTTCCACCGTTCTAGAAATAGGTGCATTTCCTTCGTTGCATCTTTGCTATTACTAATTAAAGGCTTTAATGGAGATTTCACTTTAGTGTACGCTACAATGTGGATAAATTTGAAAATTAAAATTTATATCTATTATGTCATAAGATGTGGCCTACAACAAGAGCCACATAGTTAACGCTAAGGCTTCAACTAAATTCAAATTGAAAATAGGCATATGCAATCGAAATTTTTTAAAAACTACGTATATGTATGAAAAAAAACAAAATCAGTAATTATTGATAAGTTTATCGCAGCTGGATGAAGCCTTAAGAATATCTATTGTACTAATGGAAGTATTAGTAGACGTTTTACGTGCAAGTGCAACATGCCAAGTACTTTTTGAAATTGATAACATCAAATCTAGAGTACCTTAACTTACAACACTTGAAATAGAAAGGGACAAGAATGAAGCTAAAACAGGGGTTTATACTTCAATATTTTACCTTACTACTCATTTTGTCAACCACCACCGTCATGTACCTAGTGTAGGTTAATGCTATGGTACCCTCTTTATTTATTAAGAGATAATATCTTAAATAAATCCGAGCCATTGATTTTTTAAAGATTTTTGAGTTAATTATCTAATTAATTAATATAAGAAAAGAAAATAAACATCATTAAATCCTCACGTCACAGAAGAGAGAATCAAGCGCATGGTGCCTTCCTTTTCCGTGCAGACGGACCCTTCCTTTTGGGTTCAACGTGAATAAGTTGCTATTTTAGTTCTATTTTTACTTTTTGCTAATATATGCATGTGTACACTACACGTACAAAAAAAATTGGACTGATGTTGGGATCCTTTCATTTGGAGGAATTGAAATCTACTTAATAAAATAGGCTATTTAGCTTGAAATTTGTCGTTCCACCACTTTCCAAAGTTCACATATAAGCCTATCTTAAATTCATAAGGTATGAGATGAAAATTGGTTCTATAGATCGCCATGTTATATTTCTACTTTGCAACTTATAATATGCTCTTCAACTCGCTCTTCTACGGTAGAAATGCAACACATAAGTATCTCTCTCGTATAGTCAGCAATAATATACAAATATAATTTATATACAACCATATTAGCTTAATTAATATGTGTCTAAATTATGATTCTTAAAATGAATTCAATTTAATGATCCAAACGGGGCCTCCTTGTTCGCTTGAACTTATCAGCCTGGCTTGTCAGCTATGGTACAGTATTTTTCTCCCACAACAAATCAGCAAAATAGTACTTTTCAGCTTGGCTTTTCAGCAGTTATGTTAAAAAAATAGGTTACATACTTGAATAATATCAACACCGTGAAGTTTTGTATCCAACGTTAATAGCTGTCACATTATATATTGAGCATGTAACGTGAAGTATTACGTATACACGTAAATTTCATGTATGTTGGACACGTCTTTTGGCATGTACACGTACACGTTGTAGTATATGTCTTGTGGACATGTACGTACGACAGGGTTACTTTCATAAACAAATAGGTAGTTTATATATGCTACCTAAATTATGTCACATCCAAAGTTACAAAAATAAAAAGATTTATCACATTCAATAGATCTTGTATGCATCAAAGATCTAAAAATGATCTTTGCATCTAGCACTTTCCTTATTTTATCCTATTTTCCAAAATTAAAAATTAACTAAATATTTATTTGACCTATTACCTCCTAGAAACTAATAGATGATTCTAGCGGTCTGATCTAATGAAGGGCTTACAGTCATTTGGAAGTAAATTTCTTTAGTGTATTATTAGTTTCTAATCCACATGGCATGGCATTATTCATGATTTACTGACAGTAGACAAAAGATGTTTATTCCTGTATATATCATGTCAACCACAACCGTCATGTACCTAGTGTATTATTAGTTTCTAATCCATGTGGAATGGCATTATGCATGATTTATTGACTGTAGAGAAATGATGTTTATTCCTATATAACTTAATGACAAGGTGCGTGAGAGGGTGTCTGGGGCGCGGCGGCCGGCGGGTTAGGGTTAGGATTTTTTTCTGTGCGTGTACATTTTTTTTCTGTGTGTTTTGAAAGAACCGACATAATAAATTGCATTTTTCTGTGAGTACTGATTTTTTCCGTGTGTATATTGTCACGCACTGTGGGTTTTAGTATTTTTCTGTCGGGATATTTTAGAACCGACAGAAAAATCATAATTTTTCTGTGCGTACCGAAAAAAACGCACAGAAAAATTTATCACCTACAGAAAAATGCGAGATTCAAGTAGTGGATGTTTATTCCTATATAACTTAATAACAAGGTGCACGAAAATTCTGGATGTGAGTTCACTATACTCATATAAAACTTATTGTACAAGGGCTTTGCTCTGGCACTCCCAAATAACTATGAACCATTCATTTAATTCGATCAAATGGTTAAAATCATCTGTTACCTACTAGGAAGTAATATGTAAAATATATATTTATTTTAAATTTTTATTTTGTAAATAGGATAAATAAGGTAATTTTTAGATATATAAAAATCTTTTTTCTACATCTAATTGATGCATGTGTAATCTATTAGTTATGGTAAATCTTTTTATTTTGGAACTTTGGATTGATCTATTTTAATTAGCATGTTAGTCTTTTGATGATGCATGTAACGCTCCGTGTTAGGTACCGTCGTCATGTTAGCTCACGATTTTTTTATGCAACATGTCCCTCCTGTGTTAACTTGCGTATTTAAATGTATGTAAGATGTATATGCATGTTAAGATTAGGTGTATGATGCATGTGTAACATGTATACGCATGTAACATACACTTTCTGTGTATTGTGTTAGCTAGCGTTAAGATGTATATGCGAGTTAAGCTTAGGCGTATTATGCATGTATAATATGTATACTCATATAATAACATGTAAAGTGCACACGAACTAAGAAATGAATGACCGCTTGCTTCTTGTACTCCCGTGATTACCGGATTTGAAAAATCTTTTTTGTTATATTTATTTATTTTATTAAATAATAAAAAACCAACGGTTCAGACTGATTTGAGCTATTACCTCCTATTAGGTAATGCGAGTACCGTTGCATTGCCCTACAAATCAGTAGTGGTACTCCCTCCGTATTTAAAAATGAAGTCGTTTTGGACAAGGTTTGTGTCAAACATTGGGAATATAAATCATGAATAACTTTTAAGTTGTTGAGTTTGGAAATGTGAAACCATATGAATAGATTTGTCTTGAAAAATACTTTCATAAAAATATACATATATCACTTTTCAATAAATATTTTTTTATAAAAATAAGAAGTCAAAGTTATACTTTGGAGACCGTGTCGCTGTCCAAAACGACTTTATTTTTTAGTATGGAGGGAGTATATGTTAAATTTAATGAATGTTATCACATTTTGAGACCAAGTTAACATGTCTTCTCATTCATTGCCCAGCCTCCAACTCTTTATGTGGATCTCCCTAACCATCTTGGTCTGATGGCAATCATACTTGAATCTTTTGTCAGATCATGCGCGAAGAAGTTGGAAGATATTGTTACAGAGGAGGCCATACTAATTTTAGGTGTTAAAGAAGAGCTCATAGAGCTGAAGAGAAGAATGGAGCAAATATGGTACTTTCTTAATGATGCAGAGAAAAGGAGCATAAAAGAATCTGCTGTTAGCAATTGGCTTGGTCAGCTAAGAGATGCTATGTATGATGCTGATGATATCATTGACTTGGCCAAATCCAAAGGAAGCAAGCTATTGCCAGACCATTCTTCATTAGTATCAAGCAGTTCAAATACATGCAGTGGCCTTTCTCTTTCCACTTGCTTTTTTAATATCAAGACACGTCATGAGATTGCAGTTAAGATTAAAAACTTAAACAAAAGAATTGATAATATTTCAAAGGATAAAGTATTTACTTCACTCAAGAGTACACAATCAAATGTAACAGTTTCTGTACCAAAACAGAGAAGAAGTTCCAGCCTTGTTGAGCCAAACCTTGTTGGTAAGGAGGTCTTACATGCTTGCAGAAAAGTAGTAGATTTGGTGCTTGCACATAAGGAAAAAACTATCGTTGGAACAGGAGGAGTTGGTAAGACAACACTAGCACAAAAAATATACAATGACCAAAAACTAAAAGGGATCTTCAACAAACAAGCATGGGTTTGTGTTTCCCAAGATTTCTCCGAAATAGTTATTTTTTGCATGTCGATTATGAATAAAGTGTATAGACCGTCTTGATAATATGGTAGTAGAATCTATAAACAAACACACAGACCGTAAGTGGTAAATAAATTAAAAGGTTTTAAAGTAATACACAAAACACAACTTACATTGCTACATTCTTTAATGTCGTACTGCTTTTCCGGCCAGCACTCAAATACTTTTTTAATTGATCTTGGTATGCCTTTTCAATCTTGGGACAACATCATGGATCTCGTCCAAAATGAGTTATTTCCTAATAATTATACAATTACATAATTTAAGTATGACATGTATAAACAATCTTTTAGAATGATTTATATATATCAACTTATAGCAGATTTGAGATCCATGTAGTGGAATATTTGTTTATTCTGTGTCTTGGTTGCACGCGACCATCCGAATAGCCATATTAAAGGTTTCATGTTCCAGCTGTCTGTCATCATCTAAAATATTTATAATTTGTCTAAGACTTAAAGAAATTGGATATGGTCGTGTACTTCGTATCCACTCTTTCCTGAAAACAAGGACAAGGAACAAATTACTTGCTGTAGCAATCTAGAATGGACAAAGGCAATATCTATATTAGAACAGTACGTTTTACTTTAGAATGCATGACTTACACTAAAGAGATGTCACAGAAGCGCTTGTAGAACCCGATCCGATTCCAAGGTTTTGGGATTCGTTTTAGAAAAAATTTCGGTCCCAACCGAATTGGACGAATTTCGGAAAAATTCGGATGAATTTCGGACTCAATTCGGTGAAATTTCGGAATATAAAGCATAAAATTCGTTTCGGACCTCACCGAAATGGACGAATTTCGCCGAAATTCGGACTAATTCGGTCGAATCCCAGAACCTTGTCCGATTCTCACTACGGTCGTCGGGGGCGCCGTGGCCGCACTCGTCGCCGTCGATGATGTTGGTGATGACGCCGAAGCCCGGCACCTGCCCCGCGTCCAGGTCGGTGGGCCGAGGGGCTCCACTGTCCCGTGACGATGCCATGGCACGACGGCTTGGTCGGCCACGCGCGCGGCGCCATCCAGGACCCGATGACCGTCTCGAAGAAGACGACGGCGTCGGTGGTGACGACACTGGCCGGCTTGTAGCAGGAGCCCCAGGCGTAGGTGCCGTTGGGCGCGCCATCCCACCCGCCCGTGGTGTCGTGCGACTCCTGCGCCAGCCACGCGGCCACCTCGCGCTTCCGGGTGTCGACGTCGCCTGTGGTGCCGAAGCCGGCGGACGCGTCGGCAGCGGCCGCGGTGATGAAGGCGTCGTAGGTGAAGAAGCCCCTGGCGGGACAGTTGTAGTCGTTGTGGTGCGGCAGTAGCTCCTCAAAGAGCGACGGTGAGACGATGGACGCCACGCTGCTGGCGTCGTCGTCGGCGTCGCAGCCGTTGCACTGGCTCTGGCAGCCGGCGCCGCAGTAGGCGGAGGCAACGTACGTGCTACGGTGAGGCTTCGTAGGTGCGGAGGCAGGAGATCGAGCGGAGGCGGACTCCGCGTGGAAAGAGCCGCGGATTTCTCATGCTTCAATTTTTCTCGCGTCAATATTCCTTTTTCCGCGACGCATGGAGGGGGAGGAGGAATACCATACAAAATATGCTGATCGTTGGATCGTGCGTGAGTAATGAGAGAGAATATTGAGGACAGATCTAGGCGGTTGATTTGGATGTGGTTGGTTTTGTGTGTACAAGTTTTGGGGTGCATTAAGGATGTCCATCTCAGCAGGGGACGCTTTTCTAGGTGGACCAAGCGAAGAAAACTTGGTGCATTAGTAGTGTAGATTAGGTAATGCGAGTACCGTACCATTGCCCTACAAATCAGTAGTGGTACTCCCTCCGTACTTAAAAATGAAGTCGTTTTGGATAAGGTTTGAGTCAAACATTGGGAATATAAATCATAAATAACTTTTAAGTTGTTGAGTTTAGAAATATGAAAACCATACAAATAGATTTGTCTTGAAAAATACTGTCATAAAAATATACATATATCACTTTTCAATAAATATTTTTTATAAAAATAAGAAGTCAAAGTTATACTTTGGAGACCGTGTCGCTGTCCAAAACGACTTTATTTTTTTAGTATGGAGGGAGTATATGTTAAATTTAATGAATGTTATCACATTTGGAGACCAAGTTAACATGTCTTCTCATTCATTGCTCAGCCTCCAACTCTTTATGTGGATCTCCCTAACCATCTTGGTTTGATGGCAATCATACTTGAATCTTTTGTCGGATCATGCGCGAAGAAGTTGCAAGATATTGTTACAGAGGAGGCCATACTAATTTTAGGTGTTAAAGAAGAGCTCATAGAGCTGAAGAGAAGAATGGAGCAAATATGGTACTTTCTTAATGATGCAGAGAAAAGGAGCATAAAAGAATCTGCTGTTAACAATTGGCTTGGTCAGCTAAGAGATGCTATGTATGATGCTGATGATATCATTGACTTGGCCAAATCCAAAGGAAGCAAGCTATTGCCAGACCATTCTTCATTAGTATCAAGCAGTTAAAATACATGGAGTGGTCTTTCTCTTTCCTCTTGCTTTTTTAATATCAAGACACGTCATGAGATTCCAGTTAAGATTAAAAACTTAAACAAAAGAATTGATAATATTTCAAAGGATAAAGTATTTACTTCACTTAAGAGTACACAATCAACTGTAACAGTTTATGTACCAAAACAGAGAAGAAGTTCCAGCCTTGTTGAGCCAAACCTTGTTGGTAAGGAGGTCTTACATGCTTGCAGAAAAGTAGTATATTTGGTGCTTGCACATAAGGAAAAAAGTTCTTATAAGCTTGCTATCGTTGGAACAGGAGGAGTTGGTAAGACAACACTAGCACAAAAAATATACAATGACCAAAAACTAAAAGGGATCTTCAACAAACAAGCATGGGTTTGTGTTTCCCAAGATTTCTCTAAAATAGCTATTTTAAAGGAGATTCTACGAAAAATTGAAGTACAGTACATGCTAGATGAATTAACCGATGAGCACCAAAGCAAGCTAGAACTGTCCATTAAGGATAAGAGTTTTTTTCTTGTGCTGGATGACGTGTGGCAGTCAGACATACGGACAAATCTACTAAGAATCCCACTACATGTTGCATCCTCAGTAGTAGTTTTATTGACAACACGATTTGACACTGTTGCTGTAGAAACCGGAATGGACTATACACATCGAGTTGATTTAATGTCACTGGATATAGGATGGGAGTTACTATGGAAGAGCATGGGCATCAAAGAAGAAAAAGAAGTACAAAATCTACATGACTTAGGGATCGATATTGTTCGTAGATGTGGTGGTCTTCCCGTTGCAATTAAAGTCATCGCTAGAGTTTTGGCAACCAAAGATCAAACTGAGAATGAGTGGAAGAAGATTTTGGTAAAAGATGCTTGGTCCATGAGTAGTCTTCCTAGTGAAATAGCAAGTCCTATATATCTAAGTTACGAAGAGCTGCCACACCATTTGAGGCAATGTTTTATCTATTGTGCTATTTTCCCTGAAGATTCGGTATCTACCATGATGATATTGTAAGGATGTGGGTCGCTGAAGGCTTTATAGATGAGCAAGATGACCGAGTCCTTGAAGATATAGCAGAAGAACACTACTATGAGCTGATCTATCAAAATCTCCTCCAACCAGATTATTACTATTCTGCTGATCTTATTCAATGTAGAATGCATGATCTACTAAGGCAGCTTGCTTGTCATTTATCTAGAGAAGAACTTTTTGTTGGTGATCCAGATTCAGCAGGGGTTAATATTATGAGTAAATTCCGCCATATTTCAGCAGTCACTATGAATGATATGGTTGTGTTACCTAGAACAGATAAGGGGAAATGTAAAGTGAGAACTTGGAGAACATCTTATACAAAGTCTTTGAGAGTTGATGATACAATATTTGAAAGATTACCATGCATTCGAGTTTTGGATTTGACAGGTTCACAGATACAAAATGTTCCATCTTGCAATGGACGTTTGATCCATCTACGATTACTAGACCTTGATGGGACTGACGCATCTTCCCTTCCAGAGTCCATCTGTTGTCTCATAAACCTTCAGATATTGAATTTGGACAGATGTGATTCTTTGCATAGTCTTCCTTCAGGAATAACTCAGCTATGCAACTTAAGGCGACTTGGCCTAGAGGACACACCAATAAATGAGGTTCCAAAAGGTATTGGCAGATTAATTTCACTCAATGATTTAAATGGTTTTCGGATTGGTGGTGTCTCTTGCAACAATTCTAGAATGCAAGATGGATGGAACCTAGAAGAATTGGATCCCCTTTGGCATTTGAGAAGGCTTGATATGATCAAACTGGAAAGAGCAGTTCCTCCTAGTAAAGATACATTGCTAGCAAACAAAAAACATCTCAGAGAATTATTGCTATGTTGCACTGAACACACACATGAGACATATTCCGAAGATGCTGTAATCAATATTGAGAAAACCTTTGATTTTCTAATCCCTGCGACCAACCTAGAGGATCTCGGTTTTATGAATTTCTTTGGTCGGAGGTTCCCCACCTGGCTAGATACTGCTACCCATTTGCCTTCACTGACATACTTAAAGCTCATAGATTGTAAATCATGTGTTCATCTTCCACTAATCGGTCAGCTCCCCAACTTGAAATATCTGAAAATCAAAGGAACCACTGCAGTCACCATGATTGGACCGGAATTTGTTCGCTCTGGGATGGGTAATCTCAGATCTACAGAGGCAGTAGCTTTCCCCAAGCTTGAAACATTGGTCATCAGGGATATGCCCAACTGGGAGGAGTGGTCCTTTGTTGCTGAAGAAGAACAAGAAGAAACAGCAGCAGGTACGGAAGGGGGAGAGGGTGAGGCTGCTGCAAATCAAAAGGAGGAAGCGCCGCCTCCAAGGACGCAGCTGCTGCCACGACTGAAGGAGTTGATCCTTCTC
This sequence comes from Saccharum officinarum, assembly GCA_020631735.1. Taxonomy (NCBI): domain Eukaryota; kingdom Viridiplantae; phylum Streptophyta; class Magnoliopsida; order Poales; family Poaceae; genus Saccharum; species Saccharum officinarum. The sequence continues at coordinate 90,037,271 of CM036186.1, read as the reverse complement.
CGCTGCCCCAAGCTGAGAGCTCTCCCACAGCAGCTTGGACAGCAGGCCACCAGCTTGAAGGAGCTCCGATTAAGCGATGTGCCCAGCCTCAAGGTGGTGGAGAACCTCCGTTTCCTCTCGGAGCTCCTTGTAATATCAGATTGTGAAGGCCTAGAGAGAGTTTCGACTTGAGGTGTGTTGAGAGATTGGACAACTTGCACCAGCTGTTTCTGACAGAGGATATGGAAGGTGCCTCATCACAGTGGCTGCCTGGACTCCAAGAGCATCACCAACAGCTGCACGGAGAGGACCTGCAAGTCTACACCTGGACAAAGTGAACGTACAGACATGCCGAATGAGATGGCTATGAAGATATATGTAAGCTATGACCCTTGTCTGAATTTTCTAATTTGGTTAGATGTTTATCTTCTTTGCTTTTAATTATCCATGCCCGTTTTCAATTATTTATAGGTAATCTGGCATTGAGGGCGGAAGAGACGACTAGAGTCTAGAATTGGTCTCATTGATATCCATCAGGTGCCTTATTACGCTGGGCTGGATAGTACGGACGCGTGTCTCGTGTCAAGCTGATGCAAGGAGTTGAAGAATTTGGTGCTCTGCTTGTCGAGGAAGGAGAAGATGCGTTTTGGTGTCTCCTGATCACGTGGCGCATGTGTCTGAATAACCAGTGTTTTGTTTGCGTATGTATCTGAATAAGGTCGTGATATATACTGCTGGTGTTTTTTAGTCTTGTTTTTTTCTTTAAGTTGTGCCAAACATTACATACGTTGTTTAGAGCCCCAGCGTGTATGCTGCTACGTGAATTTTGTTTGAGGAATGCTCTGTGGATATGTTTCATTTAAACAGATGGTAAAACTGTTTCTTTGGCGGAGAGACCAAAGAACCATCTAAAGATTGGATTGTTGAATTAAATCAAGAAACGTATTTGTTTTGACCCTGGTGAGGCGTTTTGTACGTGCATGACCTCATAGTTTTCAAGGATGCTGTTATCTGTGACCTGATCACAGTAGGATCGGAGCCTCCTTGCCTTCATATCCTCCGCTGCAGTCGTCCTGCAGGCCCGCTCGAGGAGGCTCTTGCTGACATTGAATTTCAGAACAGTTATATTACCCTCCGCCACTGCAGTCGTTTTGACACTGGGCATTGGGCTGTGTGCCCAGTGTCAAAAATGATTTCTTGATTTCTTTTACCAACCTGGAGGGAGTACGGGGCACACGTTAAAGTTGGACCCTGAAATGAAAAATCTCATGTTCACACCTTAAAATTTTGGCGAAATTGGCTGAAATTAGTTAGAGATGACTCGTTATAACCGGCGGCAACTTTGTGTTGATTAATATTGCTAGTTATATTTATGGGACCCATGTTAAAATCTGGACACTAAAATTTAAAACCTAGCGTTCACACTTTAAACTTGTTTATGAAATTAACTGAAATTAGTTGGAGATCACTCCTTACAACAGCAGACAACTTTGTGCATATATGTGGGGTCCTCGTCAAAAGTTGGACCTTTAAATTAAAAACCTCGCGTTCACACCATAAAGGTTTCCAATTTCAATATGTATTGGGTTACGCCGTAGGGATCTCGTATCTTACCTAGACTCATGCCCCACGCTCGTATGGATTAGAACAACTCATATTTAGCGATGATACGGAGTCCGATTCTTATACTACGTATTAGGTTCTGTTATATCGTACGGACATGTTTGCTAGTATATATATATATATATATATTATAAGGAACGAGTATTTATCCGTGCGTCGTCTTCCACCTGCATTTGCCACCTATGACATGTGAGCCACCCGCCCAGGCCGATCCGCACAAGTCACGACTGGATGGTACTCCAAGTTGACTGCACAATGCCCCAAACTGATCGGTGATTCAGACGTCATATCTGTGCCACCAACAACAGCTTTCCCAAAGTACTGTATTAATGATGCTCAAAAGTGGCGTTGCAAACATCTGATGAGCTGAACACAGATGAACTAGCAACAGCTGCGTGATGTTTTAGCAGGCTCCAAGTAGTAGGCAGATTGGCGAAGCTGGCCTAAAATAGGAGTAGGAACTAGAACTAAACGGCCCAACAGCCCCGGCCAGTCCCTTGTCACAATGAGCTAGGAGGCCTATTACAAACTGAGCCCAAGAGTGGACCCGATCCGAGAAATAGAATTAAGCCCACTAAATTCAAACCGGCCGGCGTGTTCGTCCCGCGCTGTAGCACCAAGCGCGCTGAAGCAGGCAAGAACGTACGCACACGCCGACACACCAGAGGTCCGGCCGGCCACCGTTTACCATTACTGTGGGGTTCGTGGCAGGTTACCATCCTCCAAGACAATTCATGAAAGCAAGCATGTGACCTGCAGGAATAAACATGAAACGGTGCCCTGTTCTTGGCAGCAATGATGTTTACTAACTCATTGTGAACAACTTCTATCACTGTTATATATTAAATTAAAGTTACCGCAATGACTGATACTGCAGAGTGGAAGGAAATGATGCACCAATTTTGTATTTAGGACACTCTTATATAAGGAAACACGATTCACATGAAAGTAGAGCCTGGCAGAGTGCCACCATTTCACAAGACTAGTCTGTTCTCTTAGCCATGCTGGTTCAAAGTTCAGAACATCTAGGAAAAATCTGTTTGCACAATCATACTGCCCTAACTGTTTCACAAACGTAACATGTCGCAAGCATGTTATGCAGAGGACCAAAAGTAGTGAATTTTACACGATAAAAATATAATTGTAATAATCTCGATTGCCTTTTTTAACTTCCAGCCCCACTGCACGTAGCACGTTGGGAGCAGGAATAAATCATAGAGAAAAATTCCTATTTGACATCAGAAAAAGTACAGTTTTCTTATTTGGCACTTAAACTCAAATTCTTCCGTATTTGTCCCCGTCTTAAGTTTTTCTTTCTTATTTGACACTTCCGTTAATTCTGTGAGGAAACACCGTTAAATCTCCTAGTGAGGCAATGGGAAAAGACTGAAATACCCTTTAAGCAAAGGGAACAGGTAGCCAGCACGGGCTCTGAGGCTGGGCGCGGCCAGGGCCAACGTGCCCAGGTCCGAGCCAGCAGGGCTGCTGCACTAGTATAGAAATGATTTTTTAGAGGCGCCTCCCTTTTCTAACAGAAGCGGTTGTCTTAGCACGTCATCACTAACCTTCACGGGAGGCACTGTAGCTATACAACTGTTGCTAGAAATCAATTTTTAGAGACGGTTCCATTAAGAAATCCGTCTCTAAAAATGAATCCATTTTCAGAGACGGTTCTATTAAGAGAATCGATTCTGAAAATGTTATTTTCAAAGACGGTTGCTTATGTCAACCGCCTCTGAAAATGAGTGATTTTCAGAGGCGGTTACTAAGTCAACCGTCTTTAAAACTAGTTGCAGCATAAATAAATTCATTTCTTTTTTAAATGAAGTCAGATGAAGACAAACTTTATATCAAAATTGTAGAGCTCGACAAGATCTAAATCTTTGTAGATGATAAATTTTTTGTTTGAGATCATTTATGGTTCCAAATATATAAATTAAGTCTCAGATTTTGAATTTTGAATTTTTGAATTTTTCAAATGACCTTGGATGGAGAAATGTTCTATATCAAAGTTGTAGCGCTCGACGAGATTTAAAACTTTGTAGTTGAAAGTTTTCTCATTTAAGATTGTTTATGAGTTAAAATATTGATTACAAGATTTGTACATATTAGTACAAATGGACAGCGTCGTAGAACTAGACACAAGTGATTGTGTGGTGTAGTGGTAGGGGAGAGATCGCGCGAGGGAGAGGTTGTGGGTCCGAATCCTAGGTGTCGGCACTTATATTCAAAATAAGTGAAAAATAAATCCTATGAGTTGTGCCGATCCTCAGCCTTTCGGGCTCCATTAGAAATATTTTTTTATTTTTATTAGACTCTAAATGATTATTAAAAAATTTTGAAAATTATTTTTAGCGACTGTTGACTTAAGTAAGCCGTCTTCGAAAATCGATTTTCAGAGACGGTTAAGAGAACCGCCTCTGAAAATCACTTATTTTTACAATCGCGCATAGTAGCGGTTTTAAAACCTTGTCTAAAAATGTTTTATGTACTAGTGCTGTGGCCAAGCCCGGCACAGCCAAGGCTGCTGTGAAGCCGCTGTTAGCCTGTGCGTGCTAAAAGAAAGTAAGCGAGCCAGTTACTTGAAGATGCATGTCCATACATTGTTGCCTCAATGGTTTGATCACACAAAGAAGAAGAGAAAAATTAGCGTGTGTACATGAGCTAGTGGAGACGCGCGTGCAGGCTCACGTGTCGTCGTCAAGAATCAGAAAATAAATGAACAGCCTGTTCGGCTAGGGCTGAAACGATCATATACGATCATGGATTATTACTGCTGGTCGGTTTGGTGTGAGAGAAAAATACTGTTCTGGCTGGAAATTTACGATCGTTTACATTTGCAGCAGAGTAGTCATATGTACAATTCAGAGCAACGGTGGCTGCAGTGTTACAGGTACAATACTGTAAGTACATAGGTCGTACATATTGGATTTTTACATTGATCCACGAGAGATGCGGTCAGAAAAAATAATTCCAAAATATTGTCATAAAAAATCACAAATATCAGGATATCAACTTGGTAAACACTATAACCATTAGTGACCATTGGATCTAATTCTATTCTCCACAAAATTACCCAACTCTTCTGAAATAGGTTAAAGTAACTCATAAATCCATATCTACATATTACCAATTTATACGAATAAGAAAAATAATCCCTACATAGCCATGTAGATTCTTAATAATTGCACATCTATGATATTATGAAAAACAAGTTAAAGCAACACTCTAATAAATTCACATACAAACCGCCCATCTCTCCTATTTTAAAAAATAAGATTATTTAGAGTCTAATTATGTAACACTCTAAAATCTAAATAAGATTATTTAGAAACAAGTTAAAGCAACACTCTAAATTCACATACAAAAAAAATACTGACATTTACGATACAAATAAGTATCATTATAGTAATCATGTAATATATATTTCATAATATAACTATTTAGAGTCATAAATGTTAATAATTTTTTTTAAACTTATAGTCACTCCAAACCCAGAACTGTATTTTTTTTGGACGCAGGTACTACTAAGCAGAGTTGCCATAGAGGATACCTTGTCAATGAGAAGATAGTCCAGCAAGTACGTGCCGTTGCGTAAGCGGCCCTTGCCAACAATTTGCTCGGTCCCTCTATCCTTCACGTAGCAACATCTTGCCTCGAAGACTGTAACCAAGCCATGATCATTAGCAAGCTGGTCCACTGAGATAGTGTTTCTTGAGCTGCTGTTGGCAATGTAGCGGACGACTGGGACCATGAACCACACGGACCCTACGGATCCATGAATTTGCACCTGGTCGTTGTGTTCTCCCACCTGCAGCAGATCCTCAACTTTGTCACGAAGGTCCTACAGCAACTGCCTGTTTGGGGGTATGGTGGCACCTTGCGACTCTGTCCAAAACCCAGTCGCTCGCTGCTCCTCTACATCTAAACAAGCGATTTTGTACCTACCGCTATAGTGATAGCCATACCCAATCCATTCCAAGGTCTGAAGCTTCTCGATGCAAAACCCTTCCTTACAGATGGCAACCCTCACAGAGCAATCCTTAGTGAGCTGGCTGACGGAAACAAGATTGACACCTGATTCAGGAACAAATAGAACCTGATCAAGCCATGCTCCATCAAATATTTCCACGGATTTGGTCACACACTCTATGGATTATTTGATGTGTATATCGGCTTGGCAGGATTTTATTAGAATATCACCATGGCTTTCCATGTAGTTGAATGCGACGGCGGAGTCAACAATAAAAGTTTCAGTATTGAATACCGCGTGATGTGGTGAAGGCAGGAAAGCTTCCTTAACCCTGCAAATATATATAGGAAAAGATCTCTCAGCCGTGTGATAAATAATGTCCAGACAGCACAAGACACGAAGAGCACAGCCGCTTGTGTGCGGAAACATCCTCCTACTGGCTTTCGTGAAAAATGTCAATTCCAGCATAGAAAATATTTACTGCATCCGAATACTACAAATTAAACAATTTGAGGAAAGTTTGTGTTGCACACTTGCACTAATGTCGTCTCTTTATTTATTTCTAAATAAATAAAAAAACACGTCACTCGCTAATTAAGCACCATGTGTGTACTTGTTTAGCCGATGGATGGCTCGCTCAAAACTGATCCGGTCTGCAAACCAGCAGCAGCATGCATTAAGGCATACACATTGTGACCAGCAGGCTCTCATTAAAATGACTGATCGCTGATTTGGCAACAAGTGCAAATGACAACCGCCAATGGATTGGTACAGCAATATTATGTGCTGAAGTGATGATTAGCGATGAAAACGGACGGAAACGGACGGAAAAACCCTATTTCTACTTTTGTTTCTATATTTTTTTGGCGGAAACGGAATCGGGTTCGGAAAATACGGGTTCGAAAACGGAATCGGAATATGCGGACATACGGAAACGAACAAATACGGACGGAGAGCCGGAAAATTAAATTAAGATTACATAATATAATATTCTCAAAGTATACATATATAAAGTCATGTAATAATATATACAAAGTTTAATATTCATTTATATGCTATGTACGTGAACATAACATGCATATTTGGTGATTCGTAGTTATATTAACATAACATAAGGACATGTAATTGTTGAACATATTGAGCATAGATTGAAAACGGGATAAAAACGGAATAAATACGGGTCTATTCCATATTAAAACGGGATTACTCGAAAACGGACGGAAAACACCATTTTCTACTTCCGCAAATACGAAAACGGGATCTCGCAAATACGGAAACGGACGGAAAAATATAGAAAACGGAACGGGACGGTACGGGAAAAATTCCGTCCGTTTTCATCCCTAGTGATGATGACGACACTAGTATTATACTCCGTAGCTACACTAATGCATCAACAAATGAATTTGTATGCATAAGTAATTTAAGAGACCAAAGCAATGGAAATTGTAACACCCAAAAAAAATTCATTCTTTTAAAATAAGTAAATTTGATTTAATTATGTTATTATGTGTGCATTCAAATATAGGAAATTAATATTTTTTTGGGAAATTAAAATCAAATATAAGGTTAGCAACCTTTTGATGCATACATGCTGCTGCACCTTTATTTTTGCAATGATTGGTCTTGATCAATTTGAATTTGGATACAAAATCAATTTAAAAATGGTTTGCTAAAACTCTAGAAAATAAAAAGAAAAAGGAAATTCATTCTCTCCCCTCCCCTTCTTCAATTTTGGCCTGCTGGCCCATTTCTCCCGCCGGCCCGCGCGCCTCCCTCCTTTCCCCTCCTCCTGTTTTCCTTCTTGGGCCGGCCCAGCCAAGGCCGCGCTGCCTTCCTCAACTGCCGCCCACGCCTCAATCGCTGACTGCCCGGGCCCACGTGTCGGCGCCTTCCCCCACCTCCCGCAACCGCAGCGTCGGTCAAGGCCGCAACCGCCGCTCCGCGCCCACGTCTCGCGTCATCGTGGGAGCGTCTCCCCGCGCCCGACCTCTATAAAACGGAGCCGAGACTCTCCGCCGCCCTCCCTGTTGCCTTCCAGCTCCACTTTTGCTCACGCCCGAGGTCCGCAGAGCTCAGAACCTCCGCGCGGTCCACCGTCCCCGAGCTGTCTCGTCTTCATTTCCCCCCGCGGTGAGAACCCCCTTGCTTCCCTCTTTCTCCCCGTGCCGTTACTTTCGATTTTCATGGCTTCTAGAGCCCTGGCCGCATGCGCCTGAGAGCTCCGCATCGTCGGCCATGGCCGCCACCGCGCCAATCGCATCCTCCGGCCGCTCTCTCGGCCTAGGCGGGTTCCCCTCCACCCCCTCTCTTCCCTGGTGCCCTCGGTTCTTCGAACCGTGGCCCGTAGACCCCAACCCGCGCGCACCGGTGACCTCCTTGCCACCGGCCATGGTGCCCCACCGCCGGAAGCACTATTCCCGGCCACCGGCCTCCTTTCTCTCTCCCCCATCTCTTTTCTCTGCCGTCCATCGCATGATCAACGGTCCAGAGAGGCCGATACCCCTTCGCGGGTCAATTTTCTAAAGAGACCCCCTGGTTTTGCCTAATCAAACCCGCAGTCCTCGTCCGTTTTGATTAATTCCAGATTTAATTTTATTTAAATTAAAAAATGGTTCCTTCTTTTTACAGAAATGCCACTACACTGTTTTGCTCATAAAATCGTCGTTTTAGCTCCGAATTGACCCGTTCAAATTGCGTTAGATTCGTAATAAAGTTCTCTACATGTTAGTACCACTGTTAACCATGTTTGCAATTTTTAATTCCATGGTTAGGTTTAATTAAATAAATTGCTATAGGAAACCCCGTTTAATTCATAACTTTCGCGTTTTAGCTTCGATTTTCGTTAACTTCGTGTTGACGTGATCGTAACGAGACGTAGATTCTTTTTATAAACATTTTATCTTGTTTTCTATACTGCTGGTGTGCTGTTCTTACTATAGGATTGTTTGCTTTGCATGAATGCCTTTGGAATGTTGTATGTTGCCGTGTGGTCGCGTTCAGACGGCGAGGAAAACGTTGGAGACCAAGAGTTCTTTGACGACCAGCAGGAGTTTGCTAACCAAGGCAAGTATAGCATGTGATCTACCTTGATGTCCTATTCACCTTTATTAATTACTCATTTGCATGTGTCTAATTTTGATACCCGTAAGGACATCCTAGTGAATGATTATCCTGTTCCTTGTTCTCCTACGAGTTATATGCATATGTGTAGTTTGCTAGCGCTCAATGTAACTATACATGATTTACATAATGAATAACGGTTCTATGGAACGAAAAGGTAAAATTGGCTTTTAAACAACTGAATTATAGGGCGAAGGAGCGAATGACTTTTGATCATGATGCTCTCGGCCCTCCATAAGGACTTATCTATCAGCAAAAGCTAGGACTGACAGTGCAACCGTGAGGGTCATATGGCTCGGACTTTAGCTCAGTAATAGGACCTTTTCTAGCTTGTTAGAGGTTACCTTTACGGCGCAAAAGGGGCTTACCACGTTGGGTATAGGACTGCCTCTGTTCCTATGTGTATAGCCGCGATGGATATGTGGCATAGGAAAGGGAGTTCCTACATCTGCCTGCCGAGGAAACCTTGCGGCCCTAACTTGTTAGAGAAACCTATGAAATGGCTTCATAGTGTACCCTGCCCGCTCACCTTGGCAGTGATATGGGAGTAATTAACCCGGGCATATGTGAATCACGACTCGCGGTGAATGTGCACAACCTCTGCAGAGGGTTACAAACTATTATAACAGCCGTGCTCACGGTCATGAGCGGCTCGAAAAACTCACAGAATAATTGATTACTTATTGTTGTTCATTTATGATGGTATACGATGATAATATGACGCAAATGATTCTGATATTTGATTATGTGGGTTTAAAAGGGAGCTTAAGCATAACTTAATAATAGTTGATGATAAATCTTGACCTACTAAAAGTGCTAACTGCAGTAAACCAGTGTCATCCTTTTTTGAGCTTTCATAACCCCATGTTAACTTGTTAAGTACGGGAAGTACTTACGCTTGTTTACTTTCAATATTTGGATAAAAATCCCGGATGGGTAACAGATGTCAACGGATATGAGGAGTTTCCTGAGGACTATTAGGCTTGTGGTCAACCAGTTGACCGTCCGTGTGTTGGAGCTTCCACGAGAGAGCTATATTTTATTTTCCGCTGTGTTGTGTAAGACTATGTTATGTTATTAATCGTGATGTAAGATACACTGTGATGATACTTTTTATAATTTATCAGCTTATGTGTGTGACTGATCCCTGGGCACACATAAGTTAATGCATTCAATTTTATCCTTAAAATTGGGTGTGATAAATTGGTATCAGAGCCGTATTGACTGTAGGATGCAAGCCTAGTTAGAGATGGTTGTTTTAGCATCTTTGCTCCACTGATTTCATGCTTACTGTCTCATTCTTGTTATTTTATTAAAATATTTATGCTTTTCATACCTTAATCTATTATATAAAATTGTTGATTCTAATTTTATCTTACTCTAAATCTATAGATGTCTCGTAACCCTAAGACCGCCCGCCTCAGCACTGCAGGCTACCGCGCTATGTTCACCCCCGTGCTCCTCAGGTGGAGAAGGAGATTGTGGTCATCTCCGATGATGAGGAGTGGATGACTACCCCGACACCTGCACCTGCTCCTACTCCAGCTGTTGCACCTATCTATGCTGCTGTAGCTACACCAGCGGAGTCATCAGCTACTTCACCTACGCCTGTGCCATCCCTAGCTGTCCCCGTGGTGGATGAGGAGATGGGCTGGACGTGCAAGTACTACTTCAAGCAGGCCCCGGAGACGGCCTACTACCACACCCTCCTTACTCATGTGCTGGATGACCACTTCGCTGATCTGCACGCCTCCATCAACTATTTCTGTGCGGAGTACCAGCACCCTTTAGAGGCAACCTTTTGGAAGGTAGAGCTGGTTGTCACTGCCTGGAACGACATCAAGAATGCACATGAGGTGGAGACTGTCCACTTTGCCACCGCCAGACGGGCCCATGCATTGGATGGCATGGAAGATGCAGCACAGGACGCCTACATGTACTACCATGGTCGTCGTTTTGAGGCCATGAAGGAGAATCGTTTTAGGTTCCTCCCTCGCTATGATCATGAGGGTAATTGGTAGGTCCTGGCGCCACCAGAAAGTGATCCAACTCTGGAAGCAATAGTGCAACATGTCCATGCCATGCAGGGTGCATCGCAGAGGGCCGAGAGGCGCCTCCAGAAGCAAGTTGATGAACTGCGTGCTCAACTTGGACTGCCACCTATCTACAAGAAGAAGCCCCGGTCGTTCACCATGATTGATACCACCCCATAGGTGTTAGGTGCCTTGTTTAAAGTTACTACGTTGTTAGTTCGTGGGTCATGTCTAGTCTTGTCTTGTCACATGAACTTTAGTGATTAGATGTTTATAATTGTGAACTTGGATGATTTGGAGTTTGTTTGATTGCTGGAAGTTTGTGGGCCTGCCCACAAATTCCATAGATTTGAACCTTATGCTTAGATGAGGTCTTAATGCAGATGGGTTTGCTTTATCTTATCTCTGCTGTGCTATTTTCTGGAGCAGTCTGTGTTCTTTATCTTGTATCTCGAAATCTGGGCTGCCAAAAATTCTGAAATTTTTGTGGAGATATCTATACTTCTGTATCTTTCAAATGTCTCTAGAATCACGTCAATATCTGTTCAAGTTTGTGAGATCTAGCTGTCACAAGTTGATGTTTCTGCGCAGACTGGAACCCAGAACAGATTCGGTTTAGCTCTGTTTTTTGACCATGTGTGCATCTGAATCTGTAAAAGTGTTCTAAATAAAAGTTGTAGCTGATCTCCTAATATTTCTAACCATTCTTGGTACACCTCTGTTGGGTCTCTGAAACTCGAGTTATGACAGATTTACTGAACTGCTTTATTTGAACCTTGTCCAGAAAAATTCTCAGCATTGTTCCTTATCTTTTATAAGCTCTCTATAAATTAAAAATCTCTAAAATTTTGCACATTTGTTGGAAAGCAGATGGCCACAAGAGGAGGAAGAGGCAGAGGCCGTGGTCGTGGTCATGATGCTCTCATGAATCCACCACCACCGCCACCAGTGACTATGGAGCCGTTGATGGGAATGCAAGCGCAGTTGATGCAAGCCATGATGCAACGCTTGGATAACGAACCTGCAAGAGGACCACCGCCTGTTCAGGTCAGAGACAAGCGTGGAGAATTCATGAAGGGTCGCCCTCCGGTGTTCACTCACGCCTTAGACCCCTTGGAAGCAGACGATTGGTTGTGTGCTGTGGAAAAGCAACTTAACATAGCACAATGCAATGATCTTGAGAAGGTGTTGTATGCTTCTGGTCAACTCCAGGGAGCAGCTCAGGATTGGTGGGATTCTTTCCAGTATGGACGCCCCAACGATGCTCCTGCTATCACCTAGCGGGAATTCAAGGACAATTTTGGGTCATACCATATTCCCGATGGACAAGTGGAATTGAAGCAAGAGGAATTCAGGTCACTTAAGCAAGGATCCATGTCTATGGCGGAGTATCGTGATAAGTTCGCTCAACTATCACGCTATGCTCCAAATGATGTAGCTGATGACAAGGAGAAGCAACACCGCTTCCTCAAGGGACTTTATGATGGACTGCAGCTCCAGCTGATGTCCAACACCTACCCTAACTTTCAGTACTTAGTGAACCGCGCTATTGTGATTGATGATAAGCGCAAAGAGATGGAAGCCAAGAAGAGGAGACTTCAAGGACAAGCTTTTGGAAGCAACACCGGCACGCGTGCCTATCCCCAGCAGAGTTTTCAGTAGAGGAATCAAGGACCATCTAACCAGGGAAACCATGGTCAGTATCCTCAGCGTAACCAGTTCTAGCAACGCCCTCAGTACTAGCAATAGTTTGGTAATCAGCGTCCCCCGCAACAGGCCAACAATCTAGCAACACGCCAGGGAAAGCCCAATAATGCTTCTGCGAAGAGTGGTGCACCCAATAACCCCAATGCATGCTACCGCTGTGGAGAAGTGGTTCATTATGCTCATCAGTGTCCAAAGAAGCAGAACCAGCAAGCTCCTTAGAACCAGAATGGCAATCCGAAGTTCAATGCCCGACCACCTCACACTGCAAAAGTCAACTATGTGTCATCTGATGCAGCTCAGGAGACGCCTGAGGTCATGTTGGGTACGTTCAGTGTCAATTCTATCTCTGCTACAATACTTTTTGATTCCGATGCTTCACATTCATTTATTTCCCAAGCTTTTGTTAGAATACATAGCATACCATTATGTGCCATGAAAAACCCCATACTAGTAAATTCACCGGGAGGTAGTATGCCAGCTTCTTATTGGAGTCCCTCAGCTAGTATTTCCTTAAGGGGGTAGACTTCAAAGTGAAACCTATTGTGTTGAGAACAGCGGGAATTGATCTTATTCTGGGAATGGATTGGATGAAACAACACCGGGCAGTGATTCAGTGTTAGGAGAGATCTGTTGTTGTGACATCACCCAATGGAGATAGAATCTGTGTAGAAGTGGTAGTGTAGGCTCATCCAATAGCCATTGTGAACCTGCTGGATGGTGATGCCAATAAACAAGATCGCGTTGTGGAGGAGTTCCCCGATGTTTTCCCTGATGACTTGTCAGGTATGCCACCTGACCGTGACATTGAATTCATTATTGAATTATTACCTGGAACTGCACCAATAGCTAAACGTCCATATAGAATGGGGGTTAATGAATTAGAAGAGCTTAAGAAACAACTAAAAGAGTTGCAAGAAAAAGGTTTCATACGCCCTAGTTCTTCCCCATGGGGGGCATCTGTGATCTTTGTGGATAAGAAGGATGGTAGCCAACGGATGTGTGTGGATTACCGTTCACTTAATGAGGTTACTATCAAGAATAAATACCCTTTGCCTAGGATTGATGATTTGTTTGATCAATTGAGAGGAGCCTATGCGTTCTCCAAGATTGATCTCCGCTCAGGTTATCATCAGCTAAAGATTCGAAACTCAGACATACCCAAGACAGTATTCACTACACGATATGGTTTGTATGAGTATACCGTTATGTCTTTTGGATTGACCAATGCACCTGCATACTTTATGTATCTGATGAATAAGGTGTTCATGGAGTTTCTTGATAAATTTGTGGTGGTATTCATTGATGACATACTGATATTCTCCAAGACCAAAGAAGAACATGCTGAACATATAAGGTTGGTCTTGCAAAAGCTTAGAGAACATAAGTTGTACGCTAAGCGGAGCAAATGTGAGTTTTGGTTGAAGGAGGTCTCTTTTTTGGGTCATGTTGTCTCCAACGGTGGAATAGCAGTGGATCCAGGCAAAGTGCAAGATGTGCTGAATTGAAAACCACCAATCAATGTAAGTGAGATTCGTAGCTTTCTAGGATTGGCTGGATACTACAGGAGGTTCATTGAAGGGTTTTCCAAGCTTGCTAAGCCTATGACAGCTCTGTTGGAAAAGAATGCTAAATTTGTGTGGTCTGATAAATGCCAGACAAGCTTTGATGAGCTAAAGAAGAGATTGACTACAGCTCCAGTATTAATTTTGCCTGATTTAAGCAAGAACTTCTCTATATATTGTGATGCATCTTGTTTGGGCCTTGGATGTGTTCATGCAAGAAGGAAGAGTGGTGGCATATGCATCTAGACAATTGAGGAAGCATGAGTTGAACTACCCTACTCATTACTTAGAATTGGCAGCTGTGGTTCATGCTTTGAAAATCTGGAGACATTATCTAATTGGGCATAAGAGTGATATCTATACAGATCACAAGAGTTTGAAGTATATCTTTACCCAGTCATATTTGAATCTGAGACAACGTCGTTGGTTAGAATTGATCAAAGACTATGATTTGGAAGTGCATTATCATCCGGGAAAAGCAAATGTCGTAGCTGATGCACTTAGCAGGAAGAGTTATGCTAATGGACTTTGGATGACATTTATGCCAGCAGAGTTGTGTGCTGAAATGGAGTATCTCAACTTGAGCCTGGTCACTAATGCAATGGAATTGGTGATAGAGCCTACTTTGGAGCAAGAGATACGCAAAGGTCAATTGGAGGATGAAAAACTTAAGGAGATAGCGGAGAATATAGTGCTTGGAAAGGCACCAGGATTCAGGATGGATGAGAATGGTACTCTTTGGTTCGAGAAAAGGATATGTGTACCTGAAGTGAAGGCTATCCGTGATTCAATTCTGCAAGAGGCGAGTCTTCTTATTCTGTACATCCCGAAAGTACCAAGATGTATTTGGATCTCAAGGAGAAGTATTGGTGGTATGGTTTGAAGAGAGATGTGGCAGAGTATGTGGCTTTGTGTGACACTTGTCAAAGAGTGAAAGCTGAGCATCAAAGACCTTCAGGGTTGCTACAACCAATGAAGATTCCTGAATGGAAATGGGAAGAAATTGGGATGGATTTTATTGTAGGTTTGCCCCGCACTCAAAGAGGTTATGACTCAATCTGGGTAATAGTGGATCGACTCACCAAGGTTGCTCACTTTCTACCAGTCAAGACTACCTATACAGGTGCAAGGCTAGCAGAGTTGTACATGGAAAGGATAGTGTGCTTACATGGTGTTCCCAAGAAGATTGTGTCTGATAGAGGCACTCAATTTACGTCGCAATTATGGTAGAAAGTACATAGATCTTTGGGGACAAAGTTGAATTTCAGTTCTGCTTACCACCCACAAACTGATGGACAGACTGAAAGGATCGACCAGATTTTGGAAGATATGTTGAGAGCTTGTGCACTGTAGTATGGTACTAGTTGGGACAAGTGTTTACCATATGCTGAGTTCTCGTACAACAACAGTTACCAGAAGAGTCTCAAGATGACACCTTTTGAGGCGCTGTATGGGCGTAAATGTAGAACGCCTTTATTCTGGAATCAGACTGGTGAAACTCAAGTGTTTGGACCCAATGTCCTTAGAGATGAAGAAGAACAAGTGAGAATGATTAGAGATAACTTGAGAGTGGCTCAGTCCCGACAGAAGAGTTACGCTGATACTCGCAGAAGAGAGCTGACTTTCGAAGTTGGAGATTTTGTGTACTTGAAGGTGTCACCAATGAGAAGCGTGAAAAGATTCAATATGAAGGGAAAATTGGCATAGAGGTATATTGGACCTTTCAAGATCCTAGAGAGACATGGAGAAGTAGCCTATTAGTTGGAACTGCCTGAGAGTTTGTCAGGTGTGCACGATGTGTTTCATGTTTCTCAATTAAAGAAGTGTTTGCGAGTACTAGAGCAGTAGATTCCTTTAGAAGAACTTGCTGTTAAGGAAGATCTCATATATGAAGAGTATCCGATAAAGATCTTACAGATGGCATAAAGAGTTACAAGGAGCTGAGTTATAAAAATGTGCAAGGTACAGTGGAATCGGTATACAGAGGATGAGGCTACTTGGGAAAGAGAAGAGGAATTGCGAAAGTCTTATCCCCAACGGTTTGAGTAAGCAATCATCCGAATCTTGAGGACGAGATTCATCTTAAGGGGGTAGAATTGTAACACCCAAAAAAATTCATTCTTTTAAAATAAGTAAATTTGATTTAATTATGTTATTATGTGTGCATTCAAATATAGGAAATTAATATTTTTTGAGAAATTAAAATCAAATATAAGGTTAGTAACCTTTTGATGCATACATGTTGCTGCACCTTTATTTTTGCAATGATTGGTTTTGATCAAATTTGAATTTGGATACAAAATCAATTTAAAAATGGTTTGCTAAAACTCTAGAAAATAAAAAGAAAAAGGAAATTCATTCTCTCCCCTCCCCTTCTTCAATTTTGGCCTGCTGGCCCATTTCTCCCACCGGCCCGCGCGCCTCCCTCCTTTCCCCTCCTCCTGTTTTCCTTCTTGGGCCGGCCCAGCCAAGGTCGCGCTGCCTTCCTCAACTGCCGCCCGCACCTCAGTCGCTGACCACCCGGGCCCACGTGTCGGTGCCTTCCCCCACCTCCCGCAACCGCAGTGCCAGTCAAGGCCGCAACCGCCGCTCCGTGCCCACGTCTCGCATCATCGTGGGAGTGTCTCCCCGCGCCCGACCTCTATAAAATGGAGCTGAGACTATCTGCCGCCCTCCCTGCTGCCTTCTCGCTCCACTTTTGCTCATGCCCGAGTGTAGCGGAAGCCGCAACAACCGCCGCAACGCCGAGGTCTGCCGAGCTCAGAACCTCTGCGCGGTCCACCATCCCCGAGCCGTCTCCGTCCACGTTTTCCCCCGCGGTGAGAACCCCCTTGCTCCCCTCTTTCTCCCCGTGCCGTTACTTTTGATTTTCATGGCTTCTAGAGCCCTAGCCGCATGCGCCTGAGAGCTCCGCATCACCGGCCATGGCCGCCACCACGCCAACCGCATCCTCCGGCCGCTCTCTCGGCCTAGGCGGGTTCCCCTCCACCCCCTCTCTTCCCTGGTGCCCTCGGTTCTTCGAACCGTGGCCCATAGACCCCAACCCACACGCGCCGGTGACCTCCTTGCCGCCGGCCATCACTTTTCTCGACCGTCGGCCTCCTTTCTCTCTCCCCCATCTCTTTTCTCTGCCGTCATCGCATGATCAACTGTCCAGAGAGGCCGATACCCCTTCGTGGGTCAATTTTCTAAAGAGACCCCCTGGTTTTGCCTAATCAAATCTGCAGTCCTCGGCCATTTTGATTAATTCCAGATTTAATTTTATTTAAATTCAAAAATAGTTCCGTCTATTTATAGAAATGCCACTACACTGTTTTGCTCATAAAATCGTCGTTTTAGCTCCGAATTGACCCGTTCAAATTGTGTTAGATTCGTAATAAAGTTCTCTACAGGTTAGTACCACTGTTAACCATGTTTGCAACTTTTAAATTCCATGGTTAGGCTTAATTAAATAAATTGCTATAGGAAACCCCGTTTAATTCATAACTTTCGCGTTTTAGCTCCGATTTTCGTGAACTTCGCGTTGACGTGATCGTAGCGAGACGTAGATTCTTTTCATAAACATTTTATCTTGTTTTCTATACTGCTGGTGTGCTGTTCTAACTATAGGATTTTTGCTTTGCATGAATGCCTTTGGAATGTTGCATGTTGCCGTGTGGTCGCGTTCAGACAGTGAGGAGAACGTTGGAGACCAAGAGTTCTTTGACGACCAGTAGGACTAGCAGGAGTTGGCTAACCAAGGCAAGTATAGCATGGGATCTACCTTGATGTCCTATTCACCTTTATTAATTACACATTTGCATGTGTCTAATTTTGATACCCTAAGGACATCCTAGTGACCTGTTCCTTGTTCTCCTACGGGTTATATGCATATGGGTAGTTTGCTAGCACTCAATGTGACTATACATGATTTACATAATGAATAACGGTTCTATGGAACGAAAAGGTAAAATTGGCTTTTAAACAACTGAATTATAGGGCAAAGGAGCGAATGACTTTCGATCATGATGCTCTTGGGTCTCCATAAGGACTTATTTGTCGGCAAAAGCTGGGACTGACAGTGCAACCGTGAGGGTCATATGGCTCTGACTTTAGCTCAGTAATAGGACCTTTTCTAGCCCTTTAGAGGTTACCTTTATGGCGCAAAAGGGGCTTGCCACGTTGGGTATAGGACTGCCTCTATTCCTATGTGTATAGCCGCGATGGATATGTGCCATAGGAAAGGGGGGTTCCTACATCTGCCTGCCGTGGAAACCTAGCAGCCCTAACTTGTTAGAGAAACCTATGAAATGGCTTCATAGTGTACCATGCCTGCTCACCTTGGCAGTGATATGTGAGTAATTAACCCGGGCATATGGGAATCACGACTTGCGGTGAATGTGCACAACCTCTGTAGAGGGTTACAAACTGTTATAACAGCCGTGCTCACGGTCACGAGCGGCCCGGAAAACTCACAGAATAATTGGTTACTTATTGTTGTTCATTTATGATGGTATACGATGATAATATGATGCAAATGATTCTGATATCTGATTATGTGGGTTTAAAAGGGAGCTTAAGCATAACTTAATAATAGTTGATGATAAAATCTTGACCTACTAAAAGTGCTAACCACAGTAAACTAGTGTCATCCTTTTTTGAGCTTTCATAACCCCATGTTAACTTGTTAAGTACGGGAAGTACTTACGCTTGTTTACTTTCAATATTTGGATAAAAATCCCGGATGGGTAACATATGTCAACGGATATGAGGAGTTTCCTGAGGACTCTTAGGCTTGTGGTCAATCAGTTGACCGTCCATGTGTTGGAGCTTCCACAAGAGAGCTGTCTTTTATTTTCCGTTGTGTTGTGTAAGACTATGTTATGTTATTAATCGTGATGTAAGATACATTGTGACGATACTTTTTATAATTTGTTAGCTTATGTGTGTGACTGATCCCTGGGCACACATGAGTTTAGTGCATTCAATTTTATCCTTAAAATTGGGTGTGACAGAAATTCATCGATATTTTAAGGTCTATAACTACAAAAATTCAGCACATACTTTCTTATCTTGTCTGGTTTATAATAATATATTTTAATTGCCATTTACTTTATATAATGTTGTAGTACTATTCATGTTTTTCCCTTTGCATCGCATCTCCATATGTGTTTGACATATATTTAGCTAAAATCTTAGCTCAACTATGTGTTCGATGTGGAAAAAAGATATGATCATCTCTTCTTGCGTATATACGTACATACATATACCTGTGTGTTTGGATTTTTATACTGACAAATGCAGGTAATCAAGATACAAATTTAGAGGGCTTATATTATTTTCTAGCAATGAGAAGGTTATATAATATTGATGCAACTTTATGGGTTTACTTTAGACTAATGTATAGTAGGTGGGGGTTTGCTTTAAGTTATTTTAGTAATGGCAAAGATCCCAAATCTATACACAAAATTAAGTGGATAATTTAGATATAGATTTAGGGTTACTCTAGAGTATTTTCATATTAATGCAGTTTGATAATTTAGATATTAATGCAGGGGTTAATATAAAGCATACTAATTTAAGGCTCCATAATTATCCACACCTTAATTCTCACTATATGCACAAGGAAAAAGATAAATCCTAGACATTCTAATAATAATTGAGAATAATGGATGTTGGATCTTAATATAAAAATTAGTCTAATCTAACTCGTTAAATTTTAATATAAACTACCCACCACTGCCACTACAAAAGATAGACTAAAGTAACACCCAAATCTTCATTTTAATTACCCATGCATGCCATTATTAAAAAAATATATGAATCTTCATCAAAACTACCAACTGCTACAATTATTTAAAATAATCTTCCATAACCATTCAATCTAAATAAGGATGGAATATACCCAAAGACTTAGCCTTAGATAGGAGTGCTTGGAAGACAGCTATTCACGTGCCTGAACCTTGATTGTTTCTGCTGGGTTTCAACTCTAGCCTACCCCAACTTGTTTGGGAATTAAAGGCTTTGTTGTTGTTGTTGTTGTTGTTGTTGTTGTTGTTGTTGTTGTTGTTGTTGTTGTTGTTGTTGTTGTTGTTGTTGTTGTTGTTGTTGAACCATTCAATCTAAATGTACCATAAAATGATAATATACGTGTGTCTAAATTGTTCACTTATGTCATTTCTTAAGGTATAACAAGTAACCCCTAGATTTTCATCTAAATTGTCCACCTCCCTTAATGTGAAAACTAACCAAATGTAACTTGTGAATCTAAATTACCTATAAAATGTACTATTTCATATGATTCCAAACTATTCACTTATATCATTGTTAATGTAAAAAAAACTAACTCATAGTATAGATGCATAATGTGGTCACTATCCAGACGATATACATATATGCATGAAGAAGCAATGAGTAAGCCTATTTCCATTCCAAATACATAGCAGATGCTAAGGTTTCAACTATACATATGTCGAACACATGGAGATGCAATGCAAATGGGAAATAAATATGAATCAGGGAAAGATGGCATCTGCACTGTCTGGAGTTCACAAAGGCGGGGAGGCAGCAAAATAAATTTGCTCACAAGCTATCGCATTTAACTATTAGGTCTAGTGAGAATCGAGGTTTTTTCCCCTTCTTTTCCCAATTGTGCCCGATAATTTTGCAATGATACTACTTAATCTTTATCAAAGCCCCCTTGTTTAAAAAAAAGATATGAGATGGTAGCTGTACGTAGCAAAGATGGTAAGAACTACCTGTAGAATCGTGAATTCACACCTCCTTTCAATTCCTGAGAGCCATACTAATACACGGTAGGATTACGTCGACGACGTCCTTGCAAGGATTATTAATAGATCGGTCCAAGAAGTCAACACCGAATGTGATTATGTTGTATTGCTGATATTTACATTATTTGAGTATCAGTACCTGTGGCTGTCCTATGAACAGAGAGTCCAGTACATATGTGCCGTTCAGAACGCGGCCCCGGCCAACGTCCAGTCGCTGAATCCCTCACATAGCAACATGTGGGCTCAAACACCACGTCCAAGTCATGGTCCTCAGCAAGCTGGGACACAGATAGGACGTTCTTGGTCCCCGCTTCCGGATTGTAGCTCACATACGGGATCCTGAAGCGCTCCGTCTCTATAAACAAGGAATTCATTGACACGCAAAAGTGTCTGGTTCCGGGGTGGCGTGACCCTGGCCAAAGTTGGTCAGGCCGACTCCTGATCCCGGCCAGGCTAGGTAGTCGGCTAGGCCGGGTACCCATGCCGGCCAGGCTGGATTGCCTATCGGCCTTCTCCCGTGAATCCCGGCCTGGCCGCGTTCCAAACCCGGCCAGGCCGACTTTTTCTGATTTCGAACCGATTCGTTTTCTAAACGGAAACTTGCAAAACGCGTCTTGGAGTAGTTTCCTACTGGAATAAGACCACCCCCTCTATATATATGAGAGGATCACGGCCGATTGAGCAACCCAACTCACAATTGTCAAAACACAACACAAACTCTCTCTTTGCCCTATCTCTTCCAACCACATGTTGTTCATCTCTTGATCCGACGACGAAGGATGGCGCCTTAGGCTCGCCGGCTGGCCTAGAGCAACCCGGTGACATCCTTGCCCCGACAGAGTCTCTCCCGAGCAAGAGCTTCGACGGTTCCTTTCCTAGTTTGCCTGGAAACTAGCCGTTCTTCGTCACGTAAGTGCGATTGGTTATCCTTTGGTGGTTTGCTCGTAAACCTCTCCATTCTTCACCACGTAAGTGTGATCCTTGCTGCGTTCTTCGGTCCGTGGCGACCCAGCTGATCTAGCCCTAGATGGTGTGTGATCTGGAATCAATCCGATGTCAACACTCTTTTTGGCAACTCCGCTGGGGAAGAATTGCTTCGGCTCTACCTTGCAGCCGAATCAATCTACCCTAGCCATACTCTTCATCGATCAAAGAAGATAGCGGCGCTGCATCGCGAAAGTCGGCCAGGTCGGGTTTTTGAAGTCGGCCAGGCCGACATCTCCAGGTGGCAAGGCCGGGTTCCTGAAACCGGCTAAGGCGGGTTTGAAAACCGGCCAGGCCGGGCATCCTATGTCGGGCCGGCTACAGTGCCCGCGCCCGTGAATCTTGGGACAAATTGCTTTGGCTCTACTTTGTAGCTGAATCTCTTTGTCCTAGCCCTGCTCGCCATTACCATTGCATCTGGGCCAAAAGGCCGATCGCATCTGGTTTTGACCCCTTGTGATCTTGCTTGCTATTCTACAACGTGGTACGCTTGCTATTGGAAAATTCAGCAAGGCGGTCAAGTTTTAAATCATGGAGTACCAAGATATGACACCTCAAAGCTATTGCACATACCAAGGTATGACACATCATGATTTTAACAATTATTTTGCAAGCGTTATAAATTCTCATGTTGATATTGCTAGTCATAATTACACTAGATATGTTGCATTGGCTGATACTTTTGTTAATGCTCCGCATCATACACATCATAATTATAGATATTATGGTCAAGAGTCGATGCCAACTATGAATTATGTGAGTTTTAATGCCACTAGCAACATACAACAAGCAAATCCATAGCCATCGGCTATAAGTTCACAATATGTGGTTTCACCACGAGACAAGCCGATGAATGAGAAGATTGGCTATAATGATGATAATGATTTTTTAGCCAATTTCTCTAAATTTTAAGCGACGTCATTTGATAATGCTCCTATTCATAATTCAGCTTCATATGTTACTCCAAACTCGAGCCGAATTAATAAAAGTTTAGTAAGGTGTGCTAATGGTAATACTCATGATTTGGCTTCATATGTTGCTCCTAGCTCAAGTCGAATCAATGAAAGGTGGGTAAATGGCAATACTCATGATTCGGCTTCCTGTCCTGCTTCTTGCTCTAGCCGAATCGATGAAGATTTAGCATATGCTACAAACCCACATGGCTCCTCTAAATGAAAAGAGCCCGCTTATCATAGACCGTACCCGTTACACATTGATTATTTTGAAGCTCCTAATGGTTGGTGGGTACCTGATTTTTATGAATTTAGTGATGAAGGTAGTACAACTGCTGTGGAACACATCAGTTTATATCTCTCACAGTTGGGTGATGCCGGTAGAGAAGAGTATATGAGATCATGAGATTTTCCTTTATCTCTCACTGGTACTGCCTTCTCATGGTTTACATCTTTGCCTAGATGTTCTATTGGTTCATGGTCTAATTTAGAGGAGCAATTCTATGAATACATTGGAAAGACTAATGTGAAAAAGCCGATCACTACTGAGTCATCGGCTAAAAAGGGATTGCTAGTAGATATGAAAGGCAGAATTGATTCGGATGTAAGCGAATGTTCGGCTATCAAAGCCGAACAATAAAATATCCTTTTCGAATCAATCACATCACAAGAAACAAGTCTTGCTACGGAAAAGCATAGGAAGCGCAAGAAACTAGCTAGACTTGATTTTTTAGGGGCTAAAGGGGTTGTATACTTATCTGGCGATTACCACATCATTCATGGAGATCAAACCCCTACAAGCAAAAGAGGAGAATACCTTGCTGTCTCAGAAAATGTCGGTCAGGTCGACAATAAGTTAGCAAGGCCGACTTTTCCCCTTCCTGCAAAAGCCGGCCAGGCCGAGATCAGAGGCCGGCTAGGCCAGGATTGTGGCTAGGCTGGGTTCGAAGGCCGGCCAGGCCAGGTTTGTATCAGCCAGGCTGGGTTCGCCTGTTCCAGCAGCCACCAATGCATATTTGGATAATTTGGCCCCTGTTGTTGATTGTTTCCTAGAGACGAAGAACAACATCATTCAAATCAAGGACATGTACTTCTTCAACATGATTGATAAGGTACAAAGCATAAATTTTTTACCAAATTTCCAATCTGGTCATATTATTTCAATTGCTACATCTATTAGTGATATTCTTGCTAGTAATGTTAAGAGACCAATTGAGGAAAGTAATTTACTTATTGATCATGAAATAAATTTAGACTGCATCGGCCAACATATTATTCCTTATAAGAGGCCGATAACAATATTTTATCAAAGTTAAAGCTTAACAATGTGCTTTCCTTGGATTTCATATCTACATGTGTTGCTTTGCTTACTTTATATTCAATCTATACTTGGTTCCAAATGAGATACAAATTTTGCAATTATTTTGGGCTTTATGATTCGGGACCAAGATTGAAAAATATTGCGGATGCCGATGTTAGTGTTATGAATTCTAAAGCAAATGGCAAGAAAGGCACTTGCAAAGGTGTTTCTGAATGAATTGATATGAAATCTGACCCCTTCGATTGCCTAGCATTAAAGCCGACTCCACAAAAAGAATCGGCTAAAGAAATCAAAATACACCTTTGACTTTACTTTTTGTGATCATGTATTTGCTATTTTGCTAGAGAATAATTTTATTAGAATCATTGATCACAATGCTTTCCATCTATTAAAAACTTACAAGAGCTTACATATTGCAAGTGGCATAATTCATCTGATCATAATACTTCTAATTGCAATATGTTTCATCGAGTGGTCCAATTAACCATTGATAAAGGACGATTGAGATTTTCTAAATCTCAACAAATGGACCAATTGGATTCGATTGGTCTTGATGGCAAACAGGTTTTGAATCGGCTTGCATCGGCCGATTCACTCAAAGTTTAATGTTCAAATGCCCAAGAGAGAGATGTGGAGCCCTCAAGTGAAGACGAGGTTGCTGTCCATGAATTGCAAATTGAAGATATTCCAGAGGACAACAAAGTTATCACAATTTTAGAAGACATCGGGGGGCAGGTGAAATCTCTCCAACTAAAGCAAAAGCTGATTGATCTTGCTAAGCAAAGGGAATCGGCTAAAGATCCTCCTTTGGAACATGTCTATCAAGATGGGGACAAGAAGGAGGATGTTCATAGAGTTGATAGGGGTAGAGGCCATGACAAGAAGAAGAGTAGAAGGCCGAAGCTGAGCTTCGAGGAACTTCTAGCTAAATACAAGAAGGAAGCAGAGTTGAATGGCACTAATTGGCCAAGAAAGGTCCAATCATCAAGATTGGACCTAAAGCACAAATCTCAAGAGTGGAATTAGCAAGGGAATAGATCTCACGCAGCAACAACACGTTCTCCTTTTCAGCAACCAATTCCCATGTCATATGGACCATAATCCACATATTTTCATCCTTATTCATCTTGGGTCTGGTTTGATCAAGAGGCACATGTATGGGGGGACCGTGATGCCTAAGAGGGGGGGTTGAATTAGGCAACTTAAAACTGTAACTCAAAACTATGGCCTCTTTTTCTTTTCTTAGCAAAACCTATGCAAAAGATAAACTATCTAAATGTGCAACTATGGTTTTGCTAGTGTGTTGCTATCTCTACCGCAAAGGGAGTTATGCAAACAATGTAAATGCAGAAGCTAAAGAGTAAGGTAGAGATATGCAAACTCCTGTCGATGGCTCTGGTATTTTTACTGAGGTATCTAGAAGCGCGCAAGCTTCCTCCTAGTCCTCATTGGAGCCCCTCGCAAGGAAACCCTCGCAAGGGCCAAGCTCCCGGTCGGGTAACTCTATGGATAGCCACGGGCCTTCCCCACGCACAAGTGGGTCTCCGGTGTGCCTTCCGGCAAGCCTCTCCCGAACCGCTCCTCGCCGTCTTCACTATCAAGCTTCCGGCCAAACCACCGCGGGCCTTGTTCCCTTCGGTACACGGTGGCGGCCACACCACAAACATGGTTGGTGTGATCTCGCAAGACTACAAGCCCCTCCGATGTACAACATTGGTGCACGCAAGAACCGAGTGGTAAGAGGTGTGCAAACATTACTAAATACTAGGCCTAAACCTAGAGCAAGCGCATAAGCGGTGGTCTAATCAACCTAAGCACTTCGTAAAGCACCTACGCTAATCACCTAATGAAACACTAAGCACTATGCAAGTGGAGATCACTAAAATGGTGTATCAACACCCTTGGTATGTTTCCTTAGCTCCACCCTTATCAAATGGCCGGTTGGGGGTCTATTTGTAAGTCCCACTGAGAAAGTAGCCGTTGGGGGTGAAACCCACCTTTCTGCTACTGACTGGACGCTGCTTTTGTCCTGACCGGACGTGTCCGGTCGACCCGACCGTTGGAGCGCGCGTGTTGATCGGACTCTACGCTGAGTCCGGTCAATGTTGATCGGACGTGTCCGGTCGCATTGGCGCCGCTCTGAAACCTCTCTGGACTCGATCGAACGCTGTAGTTCTTGCGTCCGGTCGTCTAGTGCCGCTGCGGCCGGTCATGCTGAAACCATTGTCGTGATGATGAATAGTGCCATCGGTGCGTCTGGTCACCTGCTAACACTTGCCGCAGTCTCGGATTGCCGATCGGACACGTCCGGTCGCTATAAGGGCCGCGTCCGGTCACCTTTGTCAAGCTCGTTTCTTCGCAATCTTGCATCCGGCTTGGATCTCATCTTCGTGCTTGGACTATGCTTGATATTTTGGGTCTTCTCTTGTGCTCCTAGGGTCTTGCTTAAGGTGTTGATCATCAGATCATCATGTCACCTTTGTCCAAGTCACGTCTTGCACCCTATTGAACTACAAAACAATTACTTGCAAATTCATTAGTCCAATTTGGTTGTGTTGGTCATCAAACACCAAAATCCAAAGTAAATGGGCCTAGGGTCCATTTTTCTTACAATCTCCCCCTTTTTGGTGATTTATGACAACACAACCAAAGCAAGGAAATAATAAAATTTTTGGAATTTAAAAACTATCTACTTGCTAGGATGCAATGCAAAGGGCAAGGTTATATGATGCTAAAAGATACAACATGTAAAGTTAAAAGATACCACATGTAAACATTATACCACATGTAAAGCTAAAAGATACCACATGTAAACATCTTTGAAAACTTATCTTGCCCTTGCAAATGTCCACATGTGGCATTATGGATTTAAGCCTCCCCCTAACTCCATAATCCACTCCTAACTCCATAATCCACTATCCTCCCTTTCTCGGACCATTACCACTTGTAACTTATTATGATCGGGCTTGCTTTAGGTCCTACAAATTCTCCCCCTTTGGAATCAAACACCAAAAAGGAAGACATTAGTAGCACAAGGGAGGGTCAAACTTTGTGATCCTTTGTATGTGGAGTGAAATAGGTCACAAAATTTGACTCTCACATTACGTAGACTAAGCTCCGCCTAAATATATGTATACATATGATGGAGAATGTAGTTTATGCATAATTGGCAAATTAATGCTCAAGGCAGTTTAATCTATATAATTCATGGAGAAAGCATATAAATACCAATGCGAAATCAACATGATGATATCGGTTTAGAAATACCACATGTGGAAACCAATTTGATTTATACCACTTGCAATAGGTGGTGGATATTTGAAGTATGATGCTTAACTCCAAGGACTCCATTTTCCTTGCAATGAGACTACTATACACATGATAAGCTTGAAAAGGTGTTAGTCTCAAAGCATCCAACTTGTAGAGTAACCTCCCCCTAAATTTGTGCACACAAGTATGGAATATTTGTAGGAGACATGCACATTGATTTTGAAATAAAAAATACCACTTGAAAGATTACATCACATGAATGTGAGAATCATTTTCAAAAGTGATATTCAGGAAAATTATCTATAATTTGGACTTTGGCACATATTAGATGAACAATTGTAAAGCAAGCTATGTGCCGTGCTCCTAAACAATTTAAACCATGTAGGTTCGCTCCAAGGGTTAAGAGTGAAACCGAGCAAGCCTACCATAAGATATACCTAGTGTACGCATGACAAAATATTTAAGCATGCAAATGCAAACCTAGGCATGAAAAGGAACTAGATGCTAATTGAAATTGCAAGTAGTTAAATCTAGTTACATAACATGGGAAGGGGAATTTGGGTCCATAGTATTCACCAACTGTCACACCCAATTTTAAGGATAAAATTGAATGCACTAAACTCATGTGTGCCCAAAGATCAGTCACACACACAAGTTGACAAATTATATAAAGTATCATCACGGTGTATCTTACATCATGATTTAATAATATCACAGTCTTACACAACATAGCGAAAGATAAAAAGATAACTCTCTCGTGGAACTCCATCACTGGGAAGGTCGACTGGTTGACCACAAGCCTAATAGTCCTCAGGAAACTCCTTATACATGTTGTCATCTGTTACCCATCCATGATTTTTATCCAAATATAGAAGGTAAACAAGCGTAAGTACATCCCGTACTTAACAAGTTAACATGGGGTTATGATGCTCAAAAAGGTTGACACTGGTTTACTGCAGTTAGCACTTTTAGTAAGTCAAGATTTTATTATCCAGTATTATCAAGTTATGCTTAAGCTCCCATTTAAACCCACATAATCATATATCAGAACCAATTGAGTCATGAAACATCACCATAATATCATGATAGCCATCATGTATAAACAACATTATAAGTAGCCATTTATTCTGTGAGTTTTCCGGGCCGCTCGTGACCGTGAGCACGGCTGTTATAACAGTTTGTAACCCTCTGCAGAGGTGGTGCACATTCACCGCGAGTCGTGATTCCCATGTGCCCGGGTTAATTACTCCCATATCACTGCCAAGGTGAGCGGGCAGGGTACACTATGAAGCCATTTCATATGTTTCTCTAACAAGTTAGGGCCGCTAGGTTTCCTCGATACGCAGATGTAGGAACCCCCCTTTCCTATGGCACATATCCATCACGGCTATACACATAGGAACAGAGGCAATCCTATACCCAACATGGCAAGCCCCTTTTGTGCCATAAAGGTAACCTCTAACAAGCTAGTAAAGGTCCTATTACTGAGCTAAAGTCAGAGCCATATGACCCTCACGGTTACACTGTCAGTCCCAGCTTTTGCCGACAGATAAGTCCTTATGGAGGGCCGAGAGCATCATGATCGAAAGTCATTTGCTCCTTCGCCCTATAATTCAGTTGTATAAAAGTCAATTTTACCTTTTCGTTCCATAGAACCATTGTTCAATTATATAGATCATGTACATTTTCTTTGAGCGCTAGCAAACTACCCAAATGCATATAACCCATAGGAGATAAGGAAAAGGATAATCAATCACTAGGATGTCCTTACGGGTATCAAAATTAGACACATGCAAATGAGTAATTAATAAAGGTGAATAGGCATCAAGGTAGATCCCATGCTATACTTGCCTTGGTTAGCAAACTCGTGCTGGTCCTGCTGGTCGTCGAAGAACTCTTGGTCTCCAATGTTCTCCTCACCGTCTGAACGCGACCAACACGGCAACATACAACATTCCAAAGGCATTCATGCAGAGCAAACATTCCTATAATTAGAACAGTACACCAACAGTATAGAAAACAAGATAAATGTTTATGAAAAGAATCTACGTCTCGCTACGATCACGTCAACGCGAAGTTCACGAAAAACGGAGCTAAAACGCGGTAGTTATGAATTAAACGGGATTTTCTATAGCAATTTATTTAACTAAATCTAACCTCAAAATTTAAATGCTGCAAACAGGGTTAATAGTGGTGTTAACATGTAGAGAACTTAATTCCGAACCTAACAAAATTTGAATGGGTCCAATCGGAGCTATAACGACGATTTTATAAGCAAAACAGTGCAAATGACATTTCTGTAAATACTGAAAACATATTTTGGACTAAAATAGTTTAGTTTACGTTTTCAAAAGGGGAAAGCATACTCAGGAAACACGTTTTGGACTACAGGTTAGGACTTAGAAAAGCTTAGGGACTCATTAGCAAAACCGTCACGCGAAGGGGTATCGGCCTACGTGGGCCATTGGATCATGGATGGGTGGTTCAGATTAGATGGGAGGGAGAGAGAGAAAGCAGTGGTGGCCAGAACAGTGGCTCTGGCGGTGGCGTTCCATGGCCGGCGGCGTGGAGCTCGCCGGAGTGCTCGGTTCTAGGGCTACGGTCCATGGTTCGATGAACCGAGAGCACCGGAAGAGAGAGAGAGAGAGAGGGTAGGCGAACTCGGCCAGGCCTAGAGCGCAGCTGGAGGGTGTGACCAAGGCGGTGGTGGCCATGGTCGGCGGCCGGAAGGTCGACGATGCTCGCGGATAGGACCCTAGAGACCGTGAAACAAGAAATTGAAAGCACGGGAAGATGGAGGGGAAGACAACGGAGTTCACCGCAGATGAAAATGAGGACAGAAGCGGCTCGAGGATGGCGAACAACGGCCCTCCTCGGTGCGGCAGTTGCGGCTTCTGTGGTGCTCGGCGAGTGTGAAAACTAAGTGGGGAGCAATAGATGGAGTGCGGCGAAGGGTTCGACACCCTTATGTAGAGGCCAGGGCATGGGGGGGTGCGCTCCCACGACGACGCAAAGTGGAGCGGTGACAGTTTTGCCTTGACCGGGCGCGGACGTGGGATGTACGGGTAGGTTGTGGACAGCGCTGACAAGTGGGCCCGAGCGGACAGCAGCTGAGGCAAGGGAAGGGCGTGGCGGCAGTTGCCGTGTGGTGCTGGGCCAAGGAAGCGGTGGCAGTTTCCGCCCGAACTGGGTCGGCCCAGGAAGGAAGCGGAGGAGGGGTAAAGGGCGAGTGGGCCGGCGGGGAAATGACCTATGGGCCGAATGAAGAAGGGAGGGGGAGAGAAATGAAGAAGCCTTTTTCTTTTTATTTTCCAAAGTTTTAGCAAACCATTTTCAAATTTATTTTGTATCCAAATTCAAATTTGATCAAAACCAATCATTACAAAGATGAAAGTGCAGCAGCATGTATGCATAAAAAGGTTACAAACCTTATATTTGATTTTAATTTCCCAAAAGTTATTAATTTCCTATATTTGAATGCACACATAATAACCTAATTAAATCAAATTTACTTATTTCAAAAGACTGAAATTTTTGGGTGTTACAATTCTACCCCCCTTAAGATGAATCTCGTCCTTGAGATTCGGATGATTGCTTACTCAAACAGTTGGGGATAAGACTTTCGCAACTCCTCTTCTCTTTTCCAAGTAGCCTCATCCTCTGTATACCGATTCCACTGTACCTTGTACATTTTTATAACTTGGCTCCTTGTAACTCTTTCTGCCATCTGTAAGATCTTTATTGGATACTCTTCATATGTGAGATCTTCCTTAACAGCAAGTTCTTCTAAAGGAATATGTTCTTCTAGTACTCACAAACACTTCTTTAATTGAGAAACATGAAACACATCGTGCACACATGACAAACTCTCAGGCAGTTCCAACTCATAGGCTACTTCTCCACGTCTCTCTAGGATCTTGAAAGGTCCAATATACCTCGGTGCCAACTTTCCCTTCATATTGAATCTTTTCACACTTCTCATTGGTGACACCTTCAAGTACACATAATCTCCAACTTCGAAAGTCAGCTCTCTTCTCCGAGTATCAGCGTAACTCTTCTGTCGGGACTGAGCCACTCTCAAGTTGTCTCTAATCATTCTCACTTGTTCTTCTGCATCTCTAAGGACATCGGGTCCAAACACTTGAGTTTCACCAGTCTGATCCCAGAACAAAGGCGTTCTACATTTACGCCCATACAATGCCTCAAAAGGTGCCTTTTTGAGACTCTTCTGGTAACTGTTATTGTACAAGAACTCAGCGTATGGCAGACTCTTATCCCAACTAGTACCATACTGCAGTGCACAAGCTCTCAACATATCTTCCAAAATCTGGTTGATCCTTTCAGTCTATCCATCAGTTTGTGGGTGGTAAGCAGAACTGAAATTCAACTTTGTCCCCAAAGATCTATGTACTTTCTGCCAGAATTGCGACGTAAACTGAGTACCTCTATCAGACACAATTTTCTTGGGAACACCATGTAAGCACACAATCCTTTCCATGTACAACTCTGCTAGCCTTGCACCTGTATAGGTGGTCTTGACTGGTAGAAAATTAGCAACCTTGGTTAGTTGATCCACTATTACCCAGATTGAGTCATAACCTCCTTGAGTGCGGGGCAAACCTACGATAAAATCCATTCCAACTTCTTCCCATTTCCATTCAGGAATCTTCATTGGTTGTAGCAACCCTGTAGGTCTTTGATGCTCAGATTTCACTCTTTGACAAGTGTCACACGAAGCCACATACTCTGCCACATCTCTCTTCAAACCATACCACCAATACTTCTCCTTGAGATCCAAATACATCTTGGTACTTCTGAGATGTATAGAATAAGCAGACTCATGGGCCTCTTACAGAATTGCATCACGGATAGCCTTCACTTCAGGTACACATATCCTTTTCCTGAACCAAAGAGTACCATTCTCATCCATCCTGAATCTTGGTGCCTTTCCAAGCACTATATTCTCTGCTATCTCCTCAAGTTTTTCATCCTCCAATTGACCTTTGCGTATCTCTTGCTCCAAAGTAGGCTCTATCACCAATTCCATTGCATTAGTGACAAGGCTCAAGTTGAGATACTCCATTTCAGCACACAACTCTACTGACACAAATGTCATCCAAAGTTCATTGGCATAACTCTTCCTGCTAAGTGCATCTGCCACGACATTTGCTTTTCTCGAATGATAATGCACATCCAAATCGTAGTCTTTGATCAATTCTAACCAACGATGTTGTCTCAGATTCAGATCTAACTGGGTAAAGATATACTTCAAACTCTTGTGATCTGTATAGATGTCACTCTTATGCCCAATTAGATAATGTCTCCAAATTTTCATAGCATGAACCACAGCTGCCAATTCCAAGTCATGAGTAGGGTAGTTCAACTCATGCTTCCTCAATTGTCTAGATGCATATGCCACCACTCTTCCTTCTTGCATAAGCACACATCCGAGGCCCAAACAGGATGCATCACAATATATAGAGAAGTTCTTGCTTAAGTCGGGCAAAATCAATACTGGAGCTGTAGTCAATCTCTTCTTTAGCTCATCAAAGTTTGCCTGGCATTTATCCGACCATACAAATTTAGCATTCTTTTCCAACAGAGTTGTCATAGGCTTAGCAAGCTTGGAAAAACCTTCAATGAACCTCCTGTAATATCTAGCCAATCCCAAAAAGCTATGGATCTCACTTACATTGGTTGGTGGTTTCCAATTCAGTACATCTTGCACTTTGCCTGGATCCACTGCTATTCCACCATTGGAGACAACATGACCCAGAAAAGAGACTTCCTTCAACCAAAACTCACACTTGCTCCGCTTAGCGCACAACTTATGTTCTCTAAGCTTTTACAAGACCAACCTTATATGTTCAGCATGTTCTTCTTCGGTCTTGGAGAATATCAATATGTCATCAATGAATACCACCACCAATTTATCAAGAAACTCCATGAATACCTTATTCATCAGATACATAAAGTATGTCGGTGCATTGGTCAATCCAAAAGACATAACGGTATACTCATACAAGCCATACCGTGTAGTGAATGTTGTCTTGGGTATGTCCGAGTTTTGAATCTTAAGCTGATGGTACCCTGAGCGGAGATCAATCTTGGAGAACACATGGGCTCCTCTCAACTGATCAAACAAATCATCAATCCTAGGCAAAGGGTATTTATTCTTGATAGTAACCTCATTAAGTGAACGGTAACCACACACATCCGTTGGCTACCATCCTTCTTATCCACAAAGATCACAGGTGCCCCCCATGGGGAAGGACTAGGGCGTATGAAACCTTTTTCTTGAAACTCTTTTAGTTGTTTCTTAAGCTCTTCTAATTCATTAACCCCCATTCTATATGGACATTTAGCTATTGGTGCAGTTCTAGGTAATAATTCAATAATGAATTCAATGTCACGGTCAGGTGGCATACCTGGCAAGTCATCGGGGAAGACATCCGGGAATTCCTCCACAACGTGATCTTGTTTATTGGCTTCACCATCCAACTGTTTCATAGTGGCGGTTGGCTGAGCTTGCACTACCACTTCTACATAGATTCTATCTCCATTGGGTGATGTCACAACAACAGATCTCTCCTGACACTGAATTACTGCTCGGTGTTGTTTCATCCAATCCATTCCCAGAATAAGATCAATTCCCGCTGTTCTTAACACAATAGGTTTCACTTTGAACTCTACCCCCCTTAAGGAAATGCTAGTTGAGGGACTCCAATATGAAGCTGGCATACTACCTCCCGGTGAGTTTACTAGCATGGGGTTTTTCATGGCACATAAAGGTATGCTATGCATTCTAACAAAAGCTTGAGAAATAAATGAATGCGAAGCACTAGAATCAAAAAGTACTATAGCAGAGATAGAGTTGACACTGAATGTACCCAACATGACCTCGGGTGTCTCCTGAGCTACATCAGATGACACATAGTTCACTTTAGCAGTGTGAGGTGGTCGAGCGTTGAACTTCTGATTGCCATTCTGGTTCTGTGGAGCTTGCTACTTCTGCTTCTTTGGACACTGATGAGCATAGTGACCCACTTCTCCACAGTGGTAGCATGCATTGGGGTTACTGGGTGCACCACTCTTCACAGGAACATTGTTGGGCATTGCCTGGTGTGTTGCCGGATTGCCGGTCTGTTGTGGGGGACGTTGAGTACCAAATTGTTGCTGGTATTGAGGGCATTGTTGGAACTGGTTACGCTGAGGATACTGACCACGGTTTCCCTGGTTAGATGGTCCTTGATTCCTCTACTGAAAACCCTGCTGGGGATAGGCACGTGGGCGGGTGTTGCTTCCAGAAGCTTGCCCTTGAAGTATCCTCTTCTTAGCTTCCATCTCCTTGCGTTTATCGTCAATCATGATAGCGCGGTTCACCAAAGACTGAAAGTTAGGGTAAGTGTTGGACATCAGCTGGAGCTGCAGTCCATCATAAAGTCCCTTGAGGAAATGGCGTTGCTTCTCCTTATCCTCAGCTACATCATTTGGAGCATAGTGTGATAGTTGTGCGAACTATCACGATACTCCGCCATAGTCATGGATCCTTGCTTAAGTGACCTGAATTCCTCTGGCTTCAATTCCACTAGTCCATCGGGGATATGATATGATCGGAAATTATCCTTGAATTCCTACCAGGTGACAGCAGGAGCATCATTGGGGCGTCCATACTGGAAAGAATCCCACCAATCCTGAGCTGCTCCCTGGAGTTGACCAGAAGCATACAACACCTTCTCAAGATCGTTGCATTGTGCTATGTTAAGTTGTTTTTCCACAGCACACAACCAATTGAACACCAGAGGGCGACCCTTCATGAATTCTCCCCACTTGTCTCTGACCTGAACAGGTGGTAGTCCTCTTGCATGTTCGTTATCCAAGCGTTGCATCATGTCTTGCATCAACTGCGCTTGCATTCCCATCAACTGTTCCATAGTCACCGGTGGCGGTGGTGGTGCATTCATGAGAGCATCACGACCACAACCACGACCTCTTCCTCTTGCGGCCATCTGCTTTCCAACAAATGCGCAAAATTTTAGAGATTTCCAAATTATAAAGAGCTTATAAAAGATAAGTAACAATGCTGAGAATTTTCTGGACAAGATTCAAATACAGCTGTTCGGTAAATCTGTCATAACTAGAGTTTCAGAGATCCAACAGAGGTGTACCAAGAATGGTTGGAAATCTTAGGAGATCAGCTACAACTTTTATTTAGATCACTTTTACAGATTCTGACACACACATGGTCAAAAACAGAGCTAAACCGAAACTGTTCTGGGTTCCAGTCTGCGCAGAAACATCAACTTGTGACAGCTAGATCTCACAAACCAGAGCAGATATTGACGTAATTCCAGAGAAATTTGAAATATACAAAAGTCTAGATATCTCCACAAAAATTTCAGAATTTTTGGTAGTCCAGATTTCGAGATACAAGGTAAAGAACACAGACTGCTCTAGAAAACAGCACAGCAGAGATAAGATAAAGCAAACCCATCTGCATTAAGACATCTTCTAAACTTAAAGTTCAAACCTATGGAATTTGTGGACATGCCCACAAACTTCCAGCAATCAAACAAACTCCGAATCAACCAAGTTCACAATTAAAGGCATCTGATCACTAAAGTTCACTAGGACACAACAAGACTAGACATGACCCACGAACTAACAACGTAGTAACTTTAAACAAGGAACCTAACACCTATGGGGCGGTGTCAATCATGGTGAACGACCTGCGCTTCTTCTTGTAGATCGGTGGCAGCCCAAGTTGAGCACGCAGTTCATCAACATGCTTCTTGAGATGCCTCTCGGCCCTCTGTGATGCACGCAGCTCTCCCTTGACCTCTTCATCTACCCCCTGCATGGCATGGACTTGTTGCACAGTTGCCTCCAGAGATGGATCAGTTTATGGTGGTGCCAGGACCTGCCAATTGCCATCATGATCATTGCGGGGAAGGAACCTAAAACGATCCTCCTTCATGGCCTCAAAACGACGACCATGGTAGTAGATGTAGGCGTCCTGCGCTGCATCTTCCATGCCATCCAAAGCATGGGCCCGTCTGGCAGTGGCACGATAGACAGTCTCCACCTCAGGTCCATTCTTTATGTCATTCTAGGCAGTGACAACCAGCTCTACCTTCCAGAAGGTTGCCTCCCAAGGATGTTGGTACTCTGCACAGTGATAGTTGATGGAGGCGTGCAGATCGGGGTAGTAGTCATCCAGCACATGAGTAAGGAGAGTGTGGTAGTAGGTCGTCTCCGGGGCTGGCTTGAAGTAGTACTTGCACTTCCAGCCTATCTCCTCATCCACCATAGGGACAGCTGGGGATGGCATAGGCGTAGGTGAAGTAGCTGACGACTCCTCTGGGGTAGCTACAGCAGGATAGACAGGTACATCAGCTGGAGTAGGAGCAGGTGCAGGTGTAGGTGCAGGAGTCGGGGTAGCCATCCACTCCTCATCATCCTCGACCAAGGGTACCACCTCGTCATCGGAGATGATCACAATCTCCTTCTCCGCCTGTGGAGCACGGGGGGTGAACATAGCGCGGTAGCCTGCAGTGCTGAGGCGGGCGGTCTTCGGGTTACGAGACATCTATAGATTTAGAGTAAGATAAAATTAGAATCAACAATTTTATATAATAGAGTAAGGTATGAAAAGCATAAATATTTTAACAAAATAACAAGAATGAGATAGTAAGCAGGAAACCAGTGGAGCAAAGATGCTAAAACGACCATTTCTAACTAGGCTTGCGTCCTACAGTCAACACGGCTCTGCTACCAATTTGTCACACCCAATTTTAAGGATAAAATTGAATGCACTAAACTCATGTGTGCCCAGAGATCAGTCACACACACAAGTTGACAAATTATATAAAGTATCATCACGGTGTATCTTACATCATGATTTAATAACATCACATAGTCTTACACAACACATCAGAAGATAAAAAGATAACTCTCTCATGGAACTCCATCACAGGGAAGGTCGACTGGTTGACCACAAGCCTAATAGTCCTCAGGAAACTCCTCATACACGTTGTCATCTGTTACCCATCCGGGATTTTTATCCAAATATTATAAGTAGCCATTTAATCTATGAGTTTTCTGGGCCGCTCATGACCGTGAGCATGGCTGTTATAACAGTTTGTAACCCTCTACAGAGGTAACCTCTAACAAGCTAGAAAAGGTCCTATTACTGAGCTAAAGTTAGAGCCATATGACCTTCACGGTTGCACTATCAGTCCCAGCTTTTGCCGACAGATAAGTCCTTATGGAGGGCCGAGAGCATCATGATCGAAAGTCGTTTGCTCCTTCGCCCTATAATTCAGTTGTATAAAAGTCAATTTTACCTTTTCGTTCCATAGAACCATTGTTCAATTATATAGATCATGTACATTTTCTTTGAGCGCTAGCAAACTACCCAAATGCATATAACCCATAGGAGATAAGGAAAAGGATAATCAATCACTAGGATGTCCTTAAGGGTATCAAAATTAGACACATGCAAATGAGTAATTAATAAAGGTGAATAGGCATCAAGGTAGATCCCATGCTATACTTGCCTTGGTTAGCAAACTCATGCTGGTCCTACTGGTCGTTGAAGAACTCTTGGTCTCCAACGTTCTCCTCACCGTCTGAACGCGACCAACACGGCAACATACAACATTCCAAAGGCATTCATGCAAAGCAAACATTCCTATAATTAGAACAGTACACCAACAATATAGAAAACAAGATAAAATGTTTATGAAAAGAATCTACGTCTCACTACGATCACGTCAACGCGAAGTTCACGAAAAATAGAGCTAAAACGCGAAAGTTATGAATTAAACGGGATTTTCTATAGCAATTTATTTAACTAAATCTAACCTCAAAATTTAAATGTTGCAAACAGGGTTAATAGTGGTGTTAACATGTAGAGAACTTAATTGCGAACCTAACGAAATTTGAATGGGTCAAATTGGAGCTATAACGATGATTTTATAAGCAAAACAGTGCAACTGGCATTTCTGTAAATACTAAAAACGTATTTTAGACTAAAATAGTTTAGTTTACGTTTTCAAAAGGGGAAAGCGTACTCAGGTAACGCGTTTTGGACCACGGGTTAGGACTGAGAAAAGCTCAGGGACTCATTAGCAAAATCGACACGCGAAGGGGTATCGACCTACGTGAGCCGTTGGATCATGGATGGGTGGTTCAGATTAGATGGGAGGGAGAGAGAGAAAGCAGTGGTGGCCGGAACAGTGGCTCCCGCGGCGGCGTTCCATGGCCAGCGGTGTGGAGCTCGACGGAGTGCTCGTTTCGGGGGATACGGTCCATGGTTCGATGAACCGAGAGCACCGAAAGAGATAGAGGGCAGGCGAACTCGGCCAGGCCTAGAGCATGGCCGGAGGGTGCGGCCGAGGCGGTGGTGGCCATGGCCGGCGGCCGGAATGTCGACGACGCTCGCGGATAGGACCCTAGAGACCGTGAAACAAGAAATTGAAAGCACGGGAAGATGGAGGGGAAGACAACGAAGCTCACCGCGGATGAAAATGAGGACGGAGGCGGCTCGAGGACGGCGGACCATGCGGAGGACGAACGGCGGACCACGGTGCTCCTCGGCACGGCAGTTGCGGCTTCTGTGGTGCTCGGCGAGTGCGAAAACAGAGCGGGGAGCAACAGAGGGAGCACGGCGAAGGGGTCGGCACCCTTATGTAGAGGCCAGGGCGCGGGGGGGCACTCCCATGACGACGCGAAGTGGAGCGGCGACGGTTTCGCCTTGACCGGGCGCGGACGCGGGATGTGCGGGGTGGTTGTGGACAGCGCTGACAAGTGGGCCCAAGCGGACATCGGCTGAGGCGAGGGAAGGGCGCGGCGGCAGTTGCCGTGCGTTGCTGGGCCAAGGCAGCGGCGGCCGGCCTAGGAAGGAAGCGGAGGAGGGGAAAAGGGTGAGTGGGCCGGCGATGAAATGGCTTGCGGGCCAAATGAAGAAGGGAGGGGGAGAGA
Source organism: Saccharum officinarum (assembly GCA_020631735.1). NCBI lineage: Eukaryota > Viridiplantae > Streptophyta > Magnoliopsida > Poales > Poaceae > Saccharum > Saccharum officinarum. The sequence continues at coordinate 89,997,991 of CM036186.1, read as the reverse complement.
AATGAAGAAGCCTTTTTCTTTTTATTTTCCAAAGTTTTAGCAAACCATTTTCAAATTGATTTTGTATCCAAATTCAAATTTGATCAAAACCAATCATGACAAGGAAGAAAGTGCAGCAGCATGTATGCATAAAAAGGTTACTAACCTTATATTTGATTTTAATTTCCCAAAAGTTATTAATTTCCTATATTTGAATGCACACATAATAACCTAATTAAATCAAATTTACTTATTTCAAAAGACTGAAATTTTTGGGTGTTACACTATCCCACTTGGCAATTTCCATGTCCATAATAATGCACCCCATGAAATGCACCCATACTTTGCCAAGTCTCCAAATTCCCCGAAGTCCATTGGACTTCTTACTTTCCTTTCGGGATCCAAACCTTCTTGGTGCTCTTCATGTTGGAAATTATCTCCTTTGGCACCCAAATGCATTTGGCCCCATTGTTGGCTTTCTTGTTCACCTCGATGGCCACCACCTTGTCATTTTTCTTCTTCTTCAAGAGATAAGGTGTGGAGGCCTTTTTGTCCACCTTGTTGGTGTAAGTGTTGGAGAGCTTGCTTGTTTCCTTTTTGTTTTTCTCTTTCTTCTTGGCTCCTCCTCCTTTCTTCACCTTGCACACAGAGGACTTGTGGTCTTCCTTATGGCATACGTAGCAAACCACGGTTTGTCCTTCATCAAGCTTCTTTACTCCCTTGACGGTGTTATCTTGATGAAGTTGGGCTTGCTCCGTCTTTCCTTTCACTTGAGTCAAGTCCTTGGTGAGGCGAGCTACTTCTTGCTTGAGTTGCTCATTCTCCATTGCGACCTCTTGTGTGCATGTATCTACAACAACTTTCTCAACACAAACTTGGTTGCACAAGGGTGAGTCTAAACATAAATCATTGCAAGAAGTAGAGGCATCCTTTTTAGGCATGTCAAAGATAGAAGTTTTCTTTTTAGGTGCCTTGGTGGGGGTTGTACCGACGGCTTCAATATTTGCAACTTTATTAGTTAGCTCATCACAATGTTTTCACATGGTTTCCATGTTAGTGAGCAAACTTTTATAAGCTTCTTGTGAGCTAGCTAACTTTTTCTTTAATTTTTCATTTTTCTTTACAAGTTGCTCATCATTGATTGTGCAATTATTTGTGTTTGCAGTAGTCTCAAGTTGCTCAATTTTAGTAGATAGCTCCATATTAAGATTGATAAAAGTTTCATATTGTTCAAGCAAAGTAGCATAAGCTTGTTGTGAGCTATCTAGTTTTTCTTTTAATTTTTCAAGCTTCTTTTGTTGACTAGTACAAACTTTTTGCAAAGTTAAGATTTTCTTGCACAATTTCATCATAAGAAGGTAACTCATCATCACTATCACTATTATTGTCACTATCACTAGGGATAGGCTTTTTGTTACCTCGTCCCATAAGGCACACACGTGAGGTGCTTGATGAGGAGTGCTTGTGCCCTCGCCTCTTGTGATGGTCTTCTTCTTCACTTGAAGAATCATCCCATGACCTTATTGATGTGAGGGCTTTGTCCTTGCATGCCTTCTTCTTTGTCTTGGGTGTGGGCTTATTTGGACAAGCTTCCACAAAGTGCCCCAACTCACCGCATCCATAGCATCCTTTCTTTCTTTGCTCATTTCTTTGATTGGTTAAGATGAAATCTTCAATTTGGATGGGCACACCCTTGACATTGAGCCTTTGGATCATCTTCTCCACCTTGTTGATAAGCTTGATAGATTCTTCATCAAGGTCAGAGGTGGAGGAGGAAGATTGATCATCATCACTTGATTCATCATCATCATCCTCATCTTCTTCTTCATCTTCACTTGAGGAGCTTGAGCTTGAGCTTGTCTCAACTTGCTTGCCCTTCATCTTATTTTTCTCACTACATGTGAGAGCTTTGCCTTTGCTTGATGAAGAGGCTTTTTCTTGACCAATCTTGTGTGACATTTCGAATGCCACTATCTTGCCAATGACTATGGACAGGGTCATGGTGCTCAAGTCCTCCATGTTGTGAAGGATGGTGATGATGCTTGTATATTTCTTTTGTGGTAGAACGGAGATGATCTTCCACATGATGTCCGCATCATCTAGCTTCGTTAATCCTATTGAATGGAGCTCATTGATAATTAGATTCAACCTAGAATACATATCACGAACAAGCTCATTATCATTCATTTTAAAGGAATCATAATTTTGTTTACCTAGTCAATGTTTTTGCTCACGGACATTAGTTGTGTGTCATGGAGCTCTTGGAGTTTTAACTAAATTTCATGTGCCATATTTAAAGTGAACACTTGGTTAAACAGATCAATGCTAAAAGATTCAAACAAGCAATTTTTAGATCTAGCATTGAAATGAATTTCTTTTTCTTCACTCGTTGTGGGTTTATCAGGATTCTTAATGGGTTTCATCCCATCACGAGTGACTCTCCAAACGCCCAAATCTATCACCTCAAGGTGACAAGACATTCTAGCTTTATAGCAGGGGAAGTTAGTTCCATCAAAGTGCGGAGGCCTAGAGACATCCATCCCAACCACTCTAAATAGCATCGGCTCAACGGCGGTGAAGCCAAAGGTCCAAATTGAGCCAACCGGTTCTGATACCACTTGTAAGGGGGGACCGTGACGCCTAAGACGGGGAATGAATTAGGCAACTTAAAACTCTAACTCAAAACTATGGCCTCTTTTTCTTTTCTTAGCAAAACCTATGCAAAAGATAAACTATCTAAATGTGCAACTACGGTTTTGCTAGTGTGTTGCTATCTCTACCACAAAGGGAGTTATGCAAACAATGTAAATGCAGAAGCTAAAGAGTAAGGTAGAGATATGCAAACTCCAATCGATGACTCTGGTATTTTTACCGAGGTATCGAGAAGCGTGCAAGCTTTCCCCTAGTCCTCGTTGGAGCCCCTCGCGAGGAATCCATCGCAAGGGCCAAGCTCCCGGTCGGGGTAACTTTGTGGATAGCCCCGGGCCTTCCACACACACAAGTGGGTCTCCAGTCTGCCATCCGGCAAGCCTCTTCCGGTCCGCTCACGGCTGTCTTCACTATCAAGCTTCTAGCCGAACCACCGCTGGCCTTGTTCCCTTCGGTACACGGTGGCGTCCACACCACAAACGCGGTTGGTGTGATCTCACAAGACTACAAGCTCCTCCGATGTACAACAATGGTGCGCGCAAGCACCGAGTGGTAAGAGGTGTGCAAACCTCACTAAACACTAAGCCTAAGCCTAGAGCAAGCGCATAAGCAGTGGTCTAATCAACCTCAGCACTTTGCAAAGCACCTACGCTAATCACCTAATGAAACACTAAGCACAATGCAAGTGGAGATCACTAAAATGGTGTATCAACACCCTTGGTATGTTTCCTCAGCTCCACCCTTATCAAATGGCTGGTTGGGGGGTCTATTTATAAGCCCCACTGAGAAAGTAGCCATTGGGGGCGAAACCTAGCTTTCTGCTACTGATCGGACACTGCTTTCATCATGACCGGACATGTCTGGTCGTCCCAACCGTTGGAGCGAGCGCTTTGATTGGACTCTGCGCTGAGTTCGGTCACTGTTGATTGGACACGACCGATCATGCTAGCGCCGCTCTGGAACCTCTCTAGACTCGATCGGACGCTGTTGTTCCTGCGTCCGGTCGTCTAGTGCCGTGGCGTCCGATCATGCTGAAACCATTGCCGTGATGATGAACAGTGTCATCGATGCGTCCGATCGCCTGCTGACGCTTGCCGCAGTCTCAGACTACTGATCGGACGCGTCCGGTCGCTATAAGGGCCGCGTCCGGTCACCTTTGCCAAGCTCGTTTCTTCGCGATCTTGCGCCTGGCTTGGTTTCCATCTTCGTGCTTGGACTATGCTTGATATCTTGGGTCTTCTCTTGTGCTCCTAGGGTCTTGCTTAAGGTGTTGATCATCGGATCATCATGTCACCTTTATCCAAGTCATGTCTTGCACCCTATTGAACTACAAAACAATTACTTGCAAATTCATTAGTCCAATTTGGTTGTGTTGGTCATCAAACACCAAAATCCAAAGTGAATGGGCCTAGGGTCCATTTTCCTTATAGCACACATTCCACCATATTCTTGGCTACAATATGTAGAGTATGCAGCTCCTAGACATTCAGAGAGATCATCATCATATACAGACCATTTTGGTCAAGATCGGTCCGGAGCTCAATCGAAGAAGAAAATGATAAAACAAGTTTACCGTGTGAAGTATGATGGTAGGAAGAAGAAAAGTTCAGATCTAAATACAACTATTTAAAAGCCGATTACATTGTTAAAAAATCTGGCTATTAATGGCAAAGAATTAGAAGAATCATATAATCTGAACAAAAGAAGGTTGGAGTTCCTAAAATCAAAGAAGAGTTACCGCTACCCAAAAGAGAAACAAAACCGAGATGCTCACTCGGTTTACCAAAGTGGCAAGAAAAGAAGTTACATAAGCTTAGTGCATAGAAGCTGAAAGAAAATGACTTGGCGTGGGTTCCTAAAAGGAGTGTTCAAGCTCAGAAGGATGATGTTCGAACAAGTGGTGCAACTAAGGTAAAGGAAAGAAGAGGATTCAAGAAGCGATTGCCAAGCTGGAGGTTTGCCCCAAATCATCAAAATTATTGGTCATGGCATCCTCCATATTCTCTGCCTATGCCTATGTCATGGAATTCATCCCCAGGTTTGCATGGTTATCCCTCAGCTCCTTATTTTGATCCTTGTTATGGATCTTTATATTATGGAGGGTTGCCAAATTATTTTGCTTATCGATGATCAAAAGCCGAAATATTTTATTTCGGTTATGCATGCTCGTGTGGATGAATTCAAATGACCGATGCTTTGTTATCGCCCTTAGCATAAATATAGCCGATGAATGCTTACAAGCATCGTGCTATGTGAAGACCCTCCATGGAATTTGCTTCATTGGCTTTAAGACCCGGGGGGCATGATATATGTATTTTTACTTCATGGATGTGACAATATGATTAATCGGGTTGCAAATAAGGCCAATGTGTTGGCATAATCATTATTTCTCATAATGGTCTTGTTTGAGACATTGAGCAGATTAAACTACATTTGCACCAACATTCAAGCTGAATGTGAAGTTTTCTTATCCGACTTGGTCATATTGCAATCCATGGGGTATGACATGTTGAAGCCTTTGGTGATTCCTTACTGGTGGTTCAACAAGTGGTTGGTGAGTTTCAATGTTTAGAGAGATCACTTAATGCTTATCTTGATATGTGCCTTGATATTATTGCTTCTTTTGCCGAATTACAAATTCAGCATATTTTAAGGCATGAGAATTATAAGGCCAACATGTTAGCTCAACAAGCATCTGGCTTTGACATCGGTGGACGTAATTTTTCTATTAAAGAAAAGCCGTTGCAAATAAATTTACTCTACTATGTACTATCAAAATCAGTTAGGCTGGTTTCTAAAGTCAGCCAGGCCAACTTGCATCTGTACGGTGCAGAGGGACCATACCCAGCCAGGTCGGCCTTCCATGGCGGCCTGGCCGGCAACCCGGCTAGGCCGACCCAGCATGGCGGCCAGGCCGGCAACTCGGCTAGGCCAGTTTCGCAAGGCGGCTAGGCCGACTTTCTCGAGGATGCTCAAATTTGACCTATTTCAAGCTCCAGCGATGGTTTGGCCGATTTGGATGGTTAGAGGGCTCCCTTATTGAAGTATTTACATGATCCCAGTGCCAAAGTTGATAAAAGTGTTCGACGGAGTGTATTTAAATATATTTTGCACGATGATGAACTTTATCAAAGAACCGCTAAAGACTTGTTGCTTAAGTGTTTGGGATCTGAAGAGGCAAAAGTGGGCTATGGGAGAAGTTCATGAAGGTATTTGTGGTATACATCAATTGGCCCCAAAGATGAAGTGGTTATTGTGTAGAACTGGTTTTTATTGGCCTACTATGATGGGCGATTGTTTTCGTTACTACAAAGGTTGTGAAGAGTGTCAGCGGTTTGATAATATTTAGCTAGTGCTTGCTGCAATGCTTCATCCTATTATCAAACCATGGTCTTTTCGTGGTTGGGGACTAGACTTTATTGGCCAAATTCATCTTCCTGCTTCAAAGGGACACCGATTTTTGTTGGTTGCTCTGGATTATTTAACTAAGTGTACTGAAGCAGTTTCTTTGAAGAATATGGTACAAAAGGAGGTAATTGAGTTTGTTATTGAACACATCATACATAGATTTGGCATCTCTTAAACATCAACTACAGATCAAGGGACATCGTTTGTATGAAAAGAGGTATGGGATTTTGGCGAATTATATATGATCAAATTGCTCAATTCATCTCCATACTATGCTCAAGCTAATGGCCAAGCTGAGTCTAGTATTTTGATTTATGTGGATCAATTTAATATATAGCTCAATTTGGAATAAAAATATAGAAACTAATATTTTGATTTCTGTGGATCAATTGAAAATGATTTACAACCAAAACTTTAAATTGCAAAACAACCAAAGGAAATCGATCCATCAGTGTGTCCATTACCTAGAGTTGTAATAGGAAAACAATATTTAGCTTTGCTTTAGAAATAAAAAAAGAGAAAAACACTATGTAATAAATTAGCGTCTCTCAGACGCCGAGACATGGCACGGTTGCTAGAGCAGGGAAATTTCGTAGTTGGCCCTACAAACATGAAAAGGAATAATTGATATATGGAGGACCTCACTGATGACATGGAGCCTGTGGCGCTAGATGTACAAGTGATGAATACACTATTGGCCCAACAACAAACAAAAGCTTAAATGGGGTGTGGTGAAGAAGCAAGATGGTTGCTAGGATATCATGTTGGAATTTAGATGGGCTTTGGCCCAAATAAGAATTCCTGAAATTCCTAAGAAAAATCTCAAATGGCCATTCATGTGTGCGAAGAGGGAAATGGGAACTCTTTAGTCCCACCTTGTTTGTGGAAGTGGAGGTAGCCATACTTAAATATGGGAGTATTCTCTACTTCCTCAAGTCTAGTGTGAGGAGGAGAAAGGGAAGCCCACACGCGCACTAGCTCTCCTCGCCTCGCCAAAGGGTACAGGTGGGTGCGTGAATGGTTCGCCAAAATCCGGCTCCCCCCTTACGGGGGCGCAGCTTCTTATTGCAGTTTTTAGTTTTGGTTTTTTGGCCTTCAAGATTGCAGAGTCCTAAACGGTTTAGATCGTGATCGTGACATGAGATCGGCTTGGAGAGGACTACATAAGAAGTCTATCAGTCACGGGCCTCTTTTTGCAGTTTTTAGTTTTGGTGTCTTGGCCTTCAAGATTGCAGAGTCCTAAATGGTTTAGATCATGGTCACGACACGAGATCGGCTTGGACAAGACTATATAAGCAGTCTATTGGTCACAGGGCAAAACAGATCCAATCGAGCTATTCAATTTGCCTCTTCTCGTTGTTGCGCTACTGCCGTAGTTTATCCAGCCCAACCGTCTGCGTGCACCGGTGACCGGGCGAGCAGATCTCCGAAACTCTCGTACTTGCGATCCTGCACCGGGAGAGGACAAATAAGGTTTTTGGGAAGCGCTCTTCGCGCGACTGCTCCCAACCTTCACGGTGGCTCGTCTTCAAAGGGCTGTATCAAGACGTCGTCTTCGCCACCGTCTGGTTTGTGGCATCTTCAACAGGAACGTTCCTCCACCACTTATCGACGATCTCGTGCTATCACCACCAGCCGCGTCTCCATCTGCATCTTCATCACCAGCAACGCCATCTTCATCTGCAATCGAAAGGTATACACCTCGTGATCCAATGTTACCGTTCATACTATTTAATCTCATGGCTAGTGTACGAGCTACGCTTACACTAGTTCTTTTGTTCATGCTATTAAATCATGCTAGTATACGAGCTTTGCTTATACTAATACTTGAGATTGTCATGATTTATAGTCTGGTTTTAATCTAGAAATTGCCTAATTATTTAACATATCATCGACTCAACAATGAGATTGCAATATTGAACAGCAGCATGAAGACTGCTATCTCAACTTGGGATTTGTAAAGTAACATTCCTATATCTCAAACTCATGTAGCTTTTGTCACATTGGCTTGATGGTGGCTACAGTCACCATATATGGCTTCTCCATACATTGCTAAACACAAACCGATAGCGTCAACAACAAGGAGATCACCAGGGCCAAGAAAGTGTAAGGGATGCACAACACCGTGAATCACTCAAATGCAATACTCAATTACTAGTATCTTAGAATTGGAGATGATGGTGTATGCCCATCGCAACAAAGGATGGGATCACCAGGATTAGCAACACCTACTCGATCAGGTTCAATGCGGCATCATTGCGTGTTAGCAACAGCGAGGATGTACACTACAAAGCAATAGTACATGTTTCTGAGCACATGGCAGACAATGCAATGTTATAGCTTCAATGTCATGTATCTGATCGATCGGCGTGCACCATAGCTAACTTCATGAAAGCTTGGAGTGGCACTGCCAAGCATCGTAACCCTAATCACTCATTTCCTCATCGTAAAAATCATCAAAGTACATCCGATCCTGAGCCGATCCTTTCCTCATTGTGCTTTACATCTCTCCATCTCATCATGTCCTCTCATTGTAGCATTAAGCTCGACGAGTTGGTCTCAATAGAAGTTGCACAATGACGGGATATGAATGGAGAAAAAAAGAAATAGGAGAGAAATATGATGATAATTTTTAACATAAGAAATTAGTCGATGATAACTATATGGAGGCCGCGCTGATGTAGTAATAGTAGAGCATGGAGGGAGGACAATTATACAATAAAAATGATAACAAAACTACTTGAAAAAATATCTTTAAGTAAAAAAACACAAATGTTACAATGAGAAAAAAGCTAGCTAGCTACCCGTGGTGTTTGCACGGGCTACCTTGCTAGTTTATCTAGTATTCTAGATGTTAATATTTTTTCTATAGGCTTGTCAGAGATATATATGTTTGACTTAGGATAATAGTAAAATGACATATGTTTGGAAATGGAGGGAGTACCATTTTTTTTGTCTTACAATTTCTAATTGGAGGCCCTAATGGAGCCACTACATTAATCCTCATGAGATGTGCTAAAAAAAAGATAAATACAAGAAATTCTCATAAAAATAAAAAAGACCTAGCGATCATTAGATTTATTATGTTTTCTAAAAAGTTACCTGCATTCACTACTGGAATCTCGCTTTTTTCTGTGTGTGCGAAAACACACAGAAAAATGCGAATACCGTCATAAAAATATTTTTCTGACGATGTACCCTCAGAAAAATACCCACAGAAATATAATAATAGGAAAATCAAAATTTTCTTTTGGTTCACCGTCAGAAACAATTTTTCTGTGGGTCTTACACGCACAAAAAAATTGTTTTCGCCCAGATTAAAACTAATTTTTCTATGTGTTAATCCACACAGAAAAAAGAAATAAATGCATAGAAAAACACATGTTTTTTTTCTGTCGGTCTAGGTAAACTCACAGAAAAATTCATTTCGCCCAGATTAAAAAGAATATTTCTATGTAGCACAGAAAAAAAGAGTTAAGCACACAAAAAAAAATATTTTAAAACAGTAGCAACAGCATATTAAAATATATATTTTTCATACAGTAATTTTGGTGCATGACAACAAGGTTTCATTCAAATAATACACAAATACAGTACTGGAAGGGACCTTGATGGGTGACCACACAACCGATCAAGTATCAAGAGTACCAAAACAAGTATCACGCCCGATGTGGCTGGGCGACAAGCAAACTTCAAATGACCGACATCAAAGTTCTAAACCATCACGAGAGGACGACTAGGACACCATGATGAGCTTCACTACTGTGGCGGCAGTAGCTGCTCCTGCTGCTGCTGCGAGGAGTGCGGCGACGGAAAGGTGGCAGTGGTAGGCATGGTCGGCGACACTCCTGCAGCGACAAAGAAGCAAGTGTTAGGACTAGGCCACTCATAAAATCCAGGAAGGCGAAGAAAAACCTAAGTCAATACCGATCGAAGTTGAGCCTAATGTAGTGTATCCCTGAGAGTATGATGCTGGATAGGACGCCAGAGCTACACCTGCAAGAAAGGAGAGGTTTGAGTCAGAAAAGCGTAATAAGGAAATTTAAGGAGTGAAACGCGCAAGGGACACAACTTGAGCAATAAATAACAAAGGAATACCTAGAGTCGCTGGCTAGAAGATCTGGTTGAGGTGTGCAGCAAGGCTGACCTATGACTGCCTGATCTGCTCAATGTTTTGAGCATTGGCCGCCACATCACTACGGACTCCCTGCAATTCTTCCCTGGTGGCAAGCTTATGGCAAAAGGTAATTGAAGAAAGGAAGCTTCACTCATCCTAGTTAAGCAGTAAACAGGAAATTACAATGTTGTCATGATAAGACCTGCTCATCTTGTATAATTCAATTGTAATTTTTGCAAGTTTCATAGAAGGAAAATAGATCTCACTCGGAAGTGTTGTCATTTTAAGGGATGGCAAACATGTAAAGATAAGCATATAGCAAACATGTATTAATCACACCTTAGGCAGAGATGGATAGACTGGCCTGCTACAGGAATAAGCGGAGGAGACACCAGTCCTGCTCATTTAGAAGAATACGATAGCATTAATGAACAGGAACATGTATTAGGGGAGATTTTTTATCTTGAAAAGAGACATATCAAGTCTACTATACCAAGCCTGGAGGACAACAATTGATGCCTGCTTACATGTACTTGACCTCATTGACACACGGAGGTCTATTCCATATGGCATTCAGCAAGTGAGGGAACTTATTGGCATCTCATGTGCCTTCAAGAAAGTGTTGTATAATACTTAAGTTGGAGAGCAAAATATTCAGAAAGGCAGCTCATGGGAAAATGGCACAACAATGAACTCAAGTTGGGAACAAAATGCTAGTGCTGCGAATGATTCTGGTGACTGGGGAGGCTGGGGTAGTGGAGGTGGAGCGGCTGCAAAGCCAGCAGATCAAGATAATTCATGGGAAGTGCATGCTAAGGTGCAGGACAATTCCACTGATTGGGGAGTTCATCATTTCCTAAGTTACAGAAATTATTTCACACAGAACCACAAAACAGCAGCGACATGCTTAAGCAAGTTGCATCATAATAAGAGCACTTAGTTGCAGCCCAAATTAGCATATGAGAAAAAGAACTCGAGAAATGGTTCAGATTTACCCATTATCAGCATGACAACTGCAACTTAATTTCACCTGGAACTTAATTTAATTCTCTCTCTCTGATGGGAATTGAACTGGCCACAGAACTGGTTGCTTGTACTGGTAGAAGCCATCCTAGTTAAGCAGCAAACAGAACAAAATATCCCAAGTACCAGCTCATAAGGTGCTAAAGTGCAGAAGTTCTCTAATGGAAACTTGATTCATCACAACCACTCAAGAGTAGTACAAAACAAAAAAATTCACAAGGCATAGTTAGGGAAGGGGAGAGCAGCGCGGCACAAGACTGGGGTTTCATATCATCTCAGCTCCGCAAATATCACATATCAAAGATATATGTTCAAGAAATATTTGATGCACTACTAATCGTGAATTATGTTAGTACAGAAAATCCATATAAGACTGACATCAATCCAAGGTATGGAAAGTTCAGAGATAAGCATTTTCTCTACAAAGTTAGGCAGTCCAGTTCCAGCAAAGAATGAAATATGATGCTGATTCATAGCAGTCATTTGCATGAGAGAAAGGAAAAAGAAAGCAGTGCAAGACCTCACATCATCGCAGATCAGAGTCATCTAAATAAAAAGCTGGACAACTTCTCAACAAACCGACTGCACCTTTATCAAGTAGTTACTAGAAAATTTTCAGAGCTCTATCATTGCCCAAGACTACTTATTAGGGATGAAAACGGATCGGATACAGACGGATATCACTGATATTACATTTGTTTTTATATTTCTGTCCGGATTCGGATTCGAATACGGATAGTGTCAACCATGTCGGATAGGATATGATTTAATATCGACATCATAAATATGCGATTTGAGTATTCGGATATGGATACGGTGTCGGATGTTGAATACCCGGACTCGGATATGGACAGATCTGAACCCCTCTAAACGGATTCGGTCTCGAATACGGTCGAAAAATATCCGTACCATTTTCACCCCTACTACTTATAGACAATCCTAGATTAGTTAATTTTGTGTTCCATCTCTAGCAAGTTTAGTTATTTTTCACTTTAGGAGTTCAATAGACAAAAAAATATCTGCACATACAGATAGCTAGCAGCTTGGCATACATCTGATTAAAAGTTAATATCAATCTGCATAATCTGGTTTACAAGAGCAAGTGATTGCAACAATTCCAGCACAAAAATATTTTGATTCATGGGTATTGGGCAGTGTATTTCTTACTTCTTACCTGAGCATCTCCAGTTCAAATATATTCTACAAAGCTTAGAGAATGCAAATAGATAGGACACCATCAGCTAAAGCAAGAGCAGCAAACAATATCCACAGTTCTAGTAAAGAAAATCAACAACTAGGAAATCGACAACCGTCCGTTCGTTGGAGTCAAGAACAGCTTCCCAGGACGGCAGGAGCCAACATCCTGCGTGGCTCATCAATAACAGCCTGCAACCACGCAATAGAGAAATCAGTCTGATCCGGCCGGGTGAAGAAGGGGGAGGGGAGGGGCGCTGGCGGGGGAGAAGAAGGGGGAGGGGAGGGCCGACGCCACCACCACGCCCTGCCGCTGGCCACCACCACCACCGCAGCCACCGGCCGGATTTGGGAGAGGGAGGGCCGGATCCGGCCGGGTGAAGAAGGGGGAGGGGAGGGGCGCCCGCCGGGGAAGAAGAAGGGGGAGGGGAGGGGCGCCCGCTGGGGAAGAAGAAGGGGGAGGGGAGGGGCGCCGGCGGGGGAGAAGAAGGGGGAGGGGAGGGCCGCAGCCACCACCACCACCACCGCAGCCACCGGCCGAATCTGGGAGAGGGAGGGCCAGATCCGGCCGGGTGAAGATGGGGGAGGGGCACCCGCCGGGGAAGAAGAAGGGAGAGGGGAGGGGCGCTGGCAGGGGAGAAGAAGGGGGAGGGGAGGGCCGCTGCCACCACCACGCCCCGCCGCCGGCCACCACCACCACCACCACCGCAGCCACCGGCCGGATCCAGGAGAGGGAGGGCCGGATCCAGCCGGGTGAAGAAGGGGGAGGGGAGGAGCGGCCGCCCGCCGGGGAAGAAGAAGGGGGAGGGGCGGGGGCGCCTGCGGGGAAGAAGGGGCGCTGGGGCCGGGGTGCCCGCGGGGAAGAAGGGAGAGGAGGGGTGCTGGGGAAGAGAAGGACGAGGTGCTCGGAGCGGCACAGGGGGTGGCCGCTGCGAGAGCGAGACCTAGGAGCGACGGGAGTGCGGGCATGGTCTCGGGCGGGTGTGGGCGGTGCGGGGGATGGGCAGCCGCGTTTGGAGATAGGTTTAGGGTTTTTTTGCGTGTATATAGTTTTTCTGTGCGTGTATATCGTTTTTCTGTGAGTTTTGAAAAGATCGACATAATAATATCAAATTTTCTGTGTGTATTGACACGCACAGAAAAATCACGCAATTTTTGTGTGGGTTTTAGAATATTTCTGTCGGGATTTTTGAAATGCACAGAAAAATATAGAGAAACACGCACAGAAAAATTCATCACCCACAGAAGTATTCGAGTTTCGAGTAGTGATTCTGGGCTGAAGCACTCTCCACCGCCATCTAGCTCGTCAACCATCGATCGTACCACACAACCAGGTCGAGCACCCCTATTCAATCTTTTGATCCGCGTCCCAACCAACTATGGCGAGCTACGAGTGTTCACTTCACTCTGCTACCGCAACATCATAAGCCACAACGACGAACAATCTCAGCCCATGCTCCACCACCCGCATCTTCGATGGCTACCGTGCTATCACCATGGCTAACAGTGTTATGAGCTGTCAACTAGGCGCGTGCTAACATCTCGCCACGTTATCTTCAATGAACAGCAGTTCCCGCTCCACAACAAATATGCCGCGGCCACGCATTCTACATTGTTTATGACTTCATCAGCTGGCCACACCGACAACGACTGCATTGTGTGTAAGGATGAAAACGGTCGGAAACGGTCGAAAACGGACTTACGATATGGAAAAACGAAAACGGTCGGTTCGAGATATTTCTCATTTAGCAATTAAAGAGTACAAAAAATGGTTAAAAATGGTTGTGAAACCAATTGAAACTGACAATTTTTCATGTTAAAAAACGGTTCATAATATAGAAAACGAAAACGGTCAGTTCGGAATATTTCTATTCCGTTTTCATCCCTAATTGTGTGCACCGTACACAACCTCCGCCGCACACCCTCACCTCCGGCTATGGTTGCTAACACCGTTCTCGTCCATGGCATCTATGCCACAGACATCGGAGGTGGAGTTAAAGGAAGGAAAGGAATTCGCAGGGGAAGACATGGTGGGTTGTGGTGCGGCGGAAGTAGAAGCAGACGCGAACGAATTGATTAGGTTAGATCGTTCGGTCTCTGATACCTGGAAGGGAGTGGAAAACTCGAGAAGTAGATCAATGGCTAAGGTTTATGATCATAAGTTGTTATATTTACTAGCAAATATGCCTGTGTATTGCAACAGCCGTATAGCTTATTGTGTGATCACCTAGATGACTTGCGGCTAGAAGATTTTTTTCAATGATCACATCATGGTTTCCAATTTTTCTGGGCTTCTGCATACTTGTGAACGGAGCGAAGCTGCAGACGACTGAAGAGATTGACATTGATGAAGTTGGTCGTCGAGCCGGAGTCGAGAAGAGCCACCAGACGGTGACCCCGCACTGTCACGGGCAGAAGCATGGCGTTCTTTGGGCGCACCCCAGCGAGCGCGTATAGGGACACTGTGGGTGGCACCCTGGCGGTGGCCGACGCGTCCCCAGTGGGCTCTAGGACGGGAGGGGCGACCGCGGGCGTCTCTTGGAATGCAGCCACGGCGGCAACCTCGGCACGGATCTCAGCGTCGACGTAGTCGTCGTTCTCCAAGTAGAACAGGCGCTGACAGACATGGCCGCGGATGTAGGGTTCGTCACAGTTGAAGCAGAGGCCTTGGCGCCGTCGTTCAAGTTGCTCCACCGGTGACAAACGACGGAACCGTAGCTGCCTGGGGGGTGTCGTCGAGGATGGCTGTGGTACAGTCCCTGAGGATGGAGCTACAGCCGGCCGAGGAGCTGGAGGGAGGCCGGGACATGCCAGGGAACGAATGCCGCGCTGCTGCTGCGGCTGTTGTGTAGGCAGGAAGGCAGCCGCGCGACGTTCGTAAGCCCACGCGTAGTACATGGCGGATTGCAGGTCCTGCAGATGGTGCATCTCGACATCCACCTTGATATGTTCAGGAAGACCGCCGACGTAGAGCTGCGCCTTTTGACGAGGGTTGAGGTCGCGCTCATGGCAGAGGATGGCGTTGTAGCGATCTGAGTAGTCCTGGACCGTGGAGGTGAAGGGCAGTCGAGCAAGCTCTGCCAAACGTGTGCCCCGCGTCGGGGGTCCGAAATGAAGCTGGCACAGCTCGCGGAAGCGCTCCTAGGCTGGCTTGCCTTCATCTTGTTCGAGTGCATAGTACCACGTCTGTGCAGCGCCGCGGAGATGGTAAGACGCCAACCATGTGCGATCCGAGGCGAGAGTGCGCTGGCCGTGGAAGAATTGCTCGCACTGGTTGAGCCAACTCAGCGGATCCACTCCGCCGTCGTAGGTGGTGAACTTGAGCTTGTAGAACCGCGGCGGCGCTGGGGCGCCCCCGTGCGCTCTGTGATCAATGGTCAGGGTGGCCGAAGTGCTGCCGCCCCCGAGGGCCGCCGGTGTGGCCGACACAGTAGCGCCGCCATAGAAGAGCGTCCTGTCCATGCCGCCATAGAACATCCCTGATGTCGGGGCTGGAGGAACGACGGAGGGGGTCACCACGGACGGCGTAGGTGAGGTGGCCATCGTGTAGACCGGCGCCGAAGTCGACCCCAACATCGCCCACGACGGTATGGGGGACGGGGAGGCCGGCCACTGAAGCAGATGGAGAGGCACCCCCGTCCCGCTATGGGGCATGCCATAGGGAAAAGCGCCTGTTGCGACACCGGAGGCGCTTCCGGCAGCGGCAGTGATGGAGGCGGCGACTGTGATGGGGAGGCGGTGGGAGGAGGCTGCACTAGTAAAAAAAGGGCTTCTATTCCCGGCTGTCAACCCCCTTTATTCCCGGTTACGCAGCCGGGAATAGGAGTTCGAGAATAAAGGGTTAGTAGCCGGGAATAGAAGTGGACCTTTAGTCCCGGTTGGAGATACCAACCGGGACTAAAAAGGTAGCCACGCCAGCGCCTGGGCTGGGCCCTTTATTCCCGTTTGGTATTATCAATCGGGACTAAAGGGTCTTTTTTTTCTTTTTCTGCTTATTTCAATTGATGATTCTTTTTTGTTTTAATTTGGTTTTCGAATACGCATTATTCGCTGCAAAGTAATATACGTGCGCGTACTGTAAAGTTTTCGCTCGATCAATGCACGCAAGCAACACAAGTAAAAGTAAACTAAAACATAATATTACATTTCATCGTCACATGTAAAGTTTGCATTAATTGTACATTTCATCGTCACATGTTCTTTGGATCAATATGAAATTTGGCTTTCATCATCACATATTTGGGTCATAGTAAAACTCGCCGCCGGGAGTTAAGACCTAATCATTCAGAAATCTACCTATTGTCTCTTGGATTGCTTTGAGATGGTGTGTGTCCAGGGTTTTTTCCTTCAACCAACGAGTTTTCAATTTGATATATGAGATAAAGAAAAAGTATATATATATATATATATATATATATATATATATATATATATAAAGAATAATGATAAATAAATTGTATCTACCACGAATATATGTATATATATAAATATATGTATGAAGAATATATATATATGTGTACACTTACCCTTTTTTGCTCTAGACTAGTTCTTTTTTAGCACACTCTCATGAACTCGCAAACATAGTATCCATAGAGATTGGTCCCCTAGGGCTGCAGCAGAACCCACTTTACGAGAAAAAGATTCGTCATCATCCGAGCATAGGGAAATTGAACTAAGGTAGGTATATAGTACTTACTTTGTATAGCATTACTTTCAGTGGCACTTTGCGTTTCATATGGTGTTCCTGACAGACCTTTTCCCAACAACTACCAAATAACATACATTATACATTAATTGATATATATATATATACACATTAATTTCACATGTATACATTAATTGATTTTTTTCCTAAGGAAAAATTATACATGTATACATTAATTGATATATATATACACACACATTAATTTCATACATATATACATTAATTGATATATATACACATTTCATACATACATAATTTCATACATATATACATTAATTGATATATATATATACACACATTTCATACATATATAATTTCATACATATATACATTAATACACATTTCGTCAATATAATTCATAAATATAATATATATATATATATACCGGCGGTTTAGAATTAATGGAGTGTTGGCGACGGGCGGTGGTGGACAGCGGCGCTGGATCGAGGCATGGGGGCTCCTGGCCGGGCGCGGCGTCGTCGGGGCTACTCCGGCGAGGTGTGGGTGGGCGTCGGGATGCCCTCCGGTGAGGAAGAAGGTGCGGCGTCGGGGCTACTCCGGCGAGGAAACGAGCCTCGGGGTGCCCTCCTGTGAGGAAGGCGGCGTCGGGGGTGGCCGAGGAGGCGAATTGGCGGCGGCGGAGCTCTGGGGACTCGCTGAAGACGAAGACAATCGATGAGGAGGAAGAGAGAAGGGAGGCGGCAGTATATAGGAGAGGGACCTTTAGTCCTAGCTCCATCCACTGCCCGGGACTAAAGCACCTTTAGTCCCGGCTCCTGCCACCAGCCGGGACTAAAGGGGGGACCTTTAGTCCCGGCTGTTGGAAGGAGCCGGGACTAAAGGATTTTTTGGCGTGCCGCCAAATGCAGCCCACCTTTAGTCCCAGCCGGTGGCAGGAGCCGGGACTAAAGGTGGGCTACATTCTCATTTCCCGCCAACTTTTAAGCAGATCAATTTATTTTATATATGTTTTGTATTTAAATGTTTAAGTCTTATTATTTGTGCAGTAAATTCAATACTAGGCATAATTTTTTTTTAGAAAAAGTAATAAACTTTATTTTCATTTACTGCACACAAAAAAATATGTGACCTAAACTATTGTGTTTTTATTATAAATGTTGAACACAATGCAACTAATACTCACTATTTTCGTTAATGCAAAAATGTAGACTTTAATTGAATATATTAAATTTATTGGTTTTCGACAGGAAATTTGTTTTCACGTAATTGTAACGTAAATCTTTAGGTTCTTCATTAATCATTGTATAATTAATCGGTGAGTTCGGGCGGAAATTCAATAAAAGTTAAAAAAGTACCAAACCACCTCAGAAAAATCTCAAACTTGGTGGTGGCTACACACAGGGCATTTGTAGTCTTGAGAAAAAGTTTGAGACCAATCCGGCACTAGAAAGCAAATGGACTTCAGAGTCCCACAGAACCTAGGTATATAGATAGGGTTCGACGAAAGGTTCTATATACCTCTGTGAAGCACGTCAACTCCGCCTATATCGAAATGGCTTGAAATTTTTTTGGCAGACATTTACACCCAAAATATGGACCCACACAAGATCTTAGATTTTCTAATAATTATTTTTATTATTACATTTTTCTTTGTGTCGCGTGAGACGAAATACGGTGAATTACATATTGAAAACAATATAATTTTGCATCAACCTCCACAAATATTTGTCTCCTAGGGCACAATAGACCATTTGGCAAAGTTTGGCACCATTCCGGATCATTTAGGGGGTGGACCCAGTTCAATGTATAATTAATCAGTGAATTCGCGCGAAAATTCAATTAAAGTGAAAAAGTACCAAACCTCCTTAGAAAAATCTCAAACTTGGTGGTGGATACACATAAGGCATTTGAAGTCTTGAGAAAAAGTTTTAGCCCAATCCAGCACTAGAAAGCACATGGACCTCAGAATCCCAGAGAACCTTGGTGTATAGATAGGGTTCGACGAAAGGTTTTGTATACCTCTTTGAAGCACGTCGACTCCGCCTATGTTGAAATGGCTTAAAAGTTTTTTGGCAGTCATTTACACCCAAAATATGGTCCCACACAAGATCTTAGGTTTTTCTGATAATTATTTTTATTATTGCATTTTTCTTTGTGCCGCATGAGACGAAATACGGCGAATTACATATTCAAAACAATATAATTTTGCATCAACCTCCACAAATATTTGTCTCCTAGGGCACAAGAGACCATTTGGCAAAGTTTGGCACCATTCCGGATCTTTTCGGAGGTGGACTCAGTTCAACGTATAATTAATCGGTGAAGTCGCGTGGAAATTCAATTAAAGTGAAAAAACTACCAAACCAATTCAGAAAAATCTCGAACTTGGTGGTGGCTTCACAGTGGGCATTTGAAACCCTGATAAAAATTATGAGATCAATCAGACACTAGAAAGCACATGGACCAGAAAATTCAAAGTATAGTTAACAAAAGAATATAATCAATTAAAGGGTCTTTTCTCTTATTAAATAAATGTTTGGGTGCTTTCTTGTCGAGAAAGTGACTTAGTTTAGATGGCTAGCTAGTGCGCTACGGTTTGGACCTTAGCTATGAGGTCGTGGGTTCAATGCCTGGCTGCCCCATTTTTTTGTCCAGCACGACTATATTATTTTATCAAAAAATATGTTATCCCGGTTACGGGGTTCAATGCCTGGCTGCCCCATTTTTTTTCCAGCACGACTATATTATTTTATCAAAAAATATGTTATCCCGGTTATAGCCGTAACCGGGACTAATTGTTGCCTGCCGTCGCCACACACTTGGGGCAGGAACTTTGTATCCTTGTTTGAGGATACAACCGGGACTAATAGTCCCTTTAGTCCCGAACACAAAAATACCGGGACTAAAGGCAAAAATAGAGGCGGGATGAAAGGTCTGTTTTCTAGTAGTGCTGGCCAAGGAAGCCTGCATGGCGACCATGTTGCGGCCAAGCTAGTCCATGTTGCGGCTGATCTGATCGACCACGCTGACCAGGGTTTCCAGGGTGAGCGAGCCGCCCGGCGAGTTGGACACGTCCGAGAGCTCGGAGGACGCCATGGCCAGTGGCATGGACGACATCGGCGGTGGCGCAACGTGGCTGAGCGGAGCGGAGGTCATCGTGCCTAGAATCTATGATACCAAGCTGCTATGAACTCTGGTCCTGCTAGAGAGGGATCGTAGATTGTATGTGTGGGAGATTGGATGGCGAGGTCGAAGCGCACGAGGAAGACGGCGCCGTGGCTGCAGCGAGGGCGCGAGAAGACAGCTAGGGCAGGAACTCCCGGCTCCCAGGGGAAGCCAGAAACAATTAGATTGTTTCTGCTTAATTCTCAAAATAGTCTTATAAGGTATTTATATCTCCTCTCTCCTAATAATAGGAAATAAATTCTAGTAATTCCAATCATTCTAATAATAGCTAATATGACGCGACGACGTAGGCTTGAGGCCCTTCCCGGACGCGGCCCTAGCCACGAGCAGGCCTTCTCCGGCCGTAGTGCACGCCCGTCATAACACATCCACTGGAAAGTCATCGGCCAAGTGTAAAATAATGCTATATTTGCTCTTCATTACTTCCCTTGGCCGAACCTTTGTTGATGAAATATAAGCCGATAGGCATCTGACTTCTAATCAAAAGATTCTGGTCCCACCGAGCACGCCAAAATTTGTTGACGCCAAAAGATGTCAACCACGACAGGCCTAGGAGATCTGCTTAACTCCAGTGCATGTCCTGTCTATTTTAGAGGTCTACGGGCGTGCCAGTCAGTTTGACCATTCAACTGACAAGGTAAAGATAATCCTTCCAAGTTCGAATTGATCGGCCAGTCGGGCCGATGTGATCCTGATGGTGATGGCAATAATATATCGAAATATAAATCATTGGCCACAAGGCCAATTCCAGCATCCTGATGAGCGTGAACAGATCATCGGCTATCTAAGCCGATTCAACATAGAAAATAATGAGTCATAAAGCTATCGACTGAAAGCCGATAGGAAGCGGAGCGCTGTCGGGCCCTTGGCCCATTGTGATAAAAACCATAAGCCGTTGAGACTCGCTCTGATGTCATGTCACCACCAGTCGGATCGAACGTTAGCCGAGGGCAGCGCTGGCAGCAGGGCACCAGATTAAACCTCATAAGCTGATGGATCTGATCTCAATGGGATTCGATTCCAATAGAACTTTGGATAGTACCAAGATACCATGCATTGGCCAGAACATGCCATTATAAAGTGTAACTTGACAAGCCGATGCAATACTTAAAATATTCTAAAACTTGATATCATATCGGCTAGTTAATAGGATCGTAATGCTGAGTCGATATTACATATAACTCATCGGCTGTGAAAGGATCAAGATGCCCAAGAGGGGGGGTGAATTGGGTTTTTCTAAAATTTAAATGCAAGAATTAAATCCTACAAGCCGGAATTCACCCCTAGTGTCTACTTGTGTTTCTAGAGAGTCTACCGATACAAAGTTTTGCACCCTAGTTTCCAATCCTAGTCTAGCAAGGCAAGTCTAGGAATGTAAAACAAGCAATGAAAGTAAATACGAGAATGTAAATGCTTGAATGTAAAGGGGCAAGAAACACGGCGATGTTTTGCCGAGGTATCGAAGAGTCGCCACTCCCCACTAGTCCTCGTTGGAGCACCCGCGCAAGGGTGTAGCTCCCCCTTGATCCGCGCAAGGATCAAGTGCTCTCTACGGGTTGATTCTTCGACACTCCGTCGCGGCGAATCACCCAAAACCGCTCACAAGATGAGTTGGGTCATCCACAAGCTCCACCGGATGATCACCGAACTCCCAATCACCACCACGCCGTCTAGGTGATGGCGATCACCAAGAGTAACAAGCTAGAACTCTCACTTGACCACTACGAGCCCAAATGAGAAGGTGGATGCACACTTGCTACTCTCTCTAATCGCTAGTGAGGTGCTCTCAAGCTTTGATTCTCAAATCTCTATCCTCACTAGTGCTCTTGCACTCTCTTACACTCCAAAGGTGTTTTACAGCTGATCAAATGAGCAAGAGACCTCTAAAAGAGGTGGTGGGGATGTATTTATACACCCCACAGACGAAACTAACCGTCACCTGCTGACTCAGCAAAACACGGGCTGACCGGACGCGCCGGTCGAACTGACCGGACGCGCCGGTTGCCCGTAACGGTCGAAATCCGAAAAACAGCTGAGTGACCGGACGCGCCGGTCAGGGAGGACCGGACGCGTCCGATCGTGCAAGGAGCATACTGTACTCGCATCGGACGCGCTACCGCGTCCGATCGGTGATGACCGGACGCGTCCGATCATCTCTGGACCTTACTGGACTATGACCGGACGCGCCGATCACACCCAGGTCGCGTCCGATCGGGTGTTTCCTTCAAGTGACATGTGTCGACTACTGACCACCGCGTCCGGTCCTCGCGAGGACCGCGTCCGGTGGTCAAAGCTGAAACCCTAGCCGCGGAACTGTACTGACCACTGCGTCCGGTCCTCGCAAGGACCGCGTCCGGTGGTCAGAGCTGAAACTCTAGCCGCGGAACTGAACTGACCACCGCGTCCGGTCCTCGCGAGGACCGCGTCCGGTGGTGGGAAAACGACCCGAAACTTTCCGAAACTTGTTACAACTTGAACCAAGTTGCTTCCAACTGAACTTTGAGCTATTCTAGTGCTGCCTAGCGCCAAGTTTAACAAGTGTGCACCACACCTAAACATAGGACTCGCCTAGGTCAAGCTACCCGCTCATGCCCCCCTTTATAGTACGGCCAAAAGAGAAAAACGAAGATCCTAACGACTATTCCAAATGTATCTCAACACCTCGACATCTGGAACTAATCGTCCTTAATCTTGACGTCACTCTTTTGAAAACCGAAACGACTTCCATCAAGGGGCATGAATACCATGGTGCCCAAAGCAGTTAACACCTCCATGACCTAACTTACCAATGTTTCTGCAAAACATACGTTAGTCATGGTAATAAAGCGTTGTCATCAATTGCCGAAACCAAACCTTGGGGCCTAGATGCTTCAATCTCCCCCTTTTTGGTGATTGATGACAACACTAAGATATAAAAGATTTGAGTTGAGGTTTTCGAGTATGCATGGTTCACATAAGCAAAAAAGCAATAAGCACAAGGGGTTAGGAATTGCTTATGTGCCCCATGCCAAAAGAGTGTACTCATAAGATAAGACAAAAAGAGCGTTAGTACACATACAGATATAGCTCATAATAAATCGGAGTAAGGCACGGAAGCACAACCTTAGAGCTATAAATGAAAACGGTGACATGTGTTAACACTGACTGGATAAAGCATTAAGACTCAAGGTTTAACACATGATGACATGCCACACGAATGCAATTACTGAAAAGTAAACATGATGCATGAAGGTAGCACACACAAAGAGCGAAAACCCTTCTCAAAACTCCCCCTGAAACTACTCTCTCTCCCCCTTTGGCATCAAGCGCCAAAAACTAATCTAAGGATCTGACGGGGGGACAGACGGAGTCGTGTCAGGTGCCGAGGTGCGCGGAGTAAACACGAAGAGTAGAGAATCTCCCTCAGAATCTGAGCTATCTGGCTGACCCTCTGAAGAAACACGTGGCTGTAAAGCGGTCTGGGTCTGAGCTACAGGAATAGGTACTGATGTAGTAGCAACAAGAGGATCTGTCTGAGTGACCTGAGCCTGTAGCGAGCCAATAGCAGGGGGATCTGTCGAGGCAACTGACGAAGGAAAAGTCTCTGTAGTACCGGTCCCTGTCACTGGAGGAATAGTTACCTCGGAAACTGACAACCCTGAAGAAGTAACAAAAGTAGAGTGTGAGGGTGTCGGCTGACCAGTCAACTCGCTGTAGGTAGCACTGAAATCACCGAAGTGTGTGTCAGTCAGGAGGTGAGGGCGAGGCTGGTCTGAAGGTGTAAACCCCGTGTGAATCGGCGTGAAGCTCAGGGACTGGAATGACTGGGGAACCTGCTGCTGTGGAGATGTGAACTGGAAGCTCGGCTGTCCCTGACTCGATGGATCACTGGATTGTAAAGCAGAAGTCAGGATAGAAACAGGCGGAGGAACCCCAACAATGACTAGGTGGCGCAGGAGATCCAAGTACTACTGCTGACTGGCTGCATTCTGTCGCTGAATCTCGTACTGCTGTCGCTGCATCTCAACCTGCTGCCTCTGGATCTCAAGCTGCTGACGCTGAAACTCGTCCTGACGAGCCTGAATCTGTGCAAGTGCTGCAGCTGTGTCCTGTGCCTGTCGCTGTATCTGCTGTTGCTGCTGCTCCTGTGCCTGGGTCAACCTCTCAAGTATAGCCACCATGGCTGGGTCTGTGCGGGAGGCTGAAACAGAGCCACCGGCCTCGTGGTCGTGAGACCGAGGAGACCGGTACCTGGGGATGGGCTGGTAGTCCTCATCAGTGCTGTCAGATGTCACATCCTCAGGTAGATCAGCAGGCTGAGCGTCAAGATCGGCAAGCTCTGCCTCTGCAAGCTCATCAACTGTAGCGTCCTGCTCAGCCGCTGTTTCAGGAACCTCAGGTCTCTCACGCTGTCCTGGCACTGGGGCCTGATCTCTAGTGACTGAAGCCCAAAGCTGACGGATATCATATTCTGGAAAAGCAGTAGTAGTATCTGATATCTCAACTCTGATCTCTGCTGGAAGCTGAATGGATGTTCTAATGATGAAGCAGATCCAGTGTGCATAGGGCAGCTGACGATTACCCTTGAAGCCCTCAGCTATGGTGTCCTCCATCTCACTAAGTATGAGATCACAAATGTCAAACTGTGTCTGTGAGAGGAGGTGGTGAACAACCCATAGCTGCATCCGAGTCAGTCCCTCTCTGTAGCCAAGTCTGGGAAGTAAAGTGCGTCTGATTATGGCATCCAAAACTCTGGCAAGTGGTGTCAAACTGGCAGGCGTGCGACGAGACCCTTCGCCAAAAGGCTCACGGAAGCAGGGTCGAACCAAGTCTGTAGGTGGCACTGCCCCGCCATGAGGACGTCTCGGAGGAGGAGTCTGACCATAACACAGCTGATGTATCTTCGTGTCGGAAGCTGGGAGTCTGAGAATTTCCCGCACTCTAGTGCTGTAGAGTCTGTGATCGCGACCTCGGAATGCAAAGTGAATGAACTCATGGGCAGGATCAATCCAAAGTGAAGCATAAAACTCTCTGACTCATGTTCCGCAGTATGCACCTGTCCGTCCAATAAGATCTGACAAGCCTGGCAGAAAGGACAGGTGCGGACGTAGCTGCTCTCCCACAACCTCAACTAGTGACTCAAGTCGACAGACCCTCTGTGGTCGGAAAGCAATACCACTGTCAACTAGAGCCCTGTAGAAATCCTCCTGAAGTGGGGTATAGAAACACTCTGAAGCTCTGGGATCCCTCACAGGTGGAAACCACCGACTGACCTCCACGAACCTCAACCCATGCACCTGACGTGCTGTAGCACCCCTCAAGTCAAAGTGCTCGACCGGGGGTGAACCTCTAGCTCTGGGAGGAGGACGTGCTCCACGACGCTGGCCCTCTGGCCTAGGAGTCACCTGAGTACGTGGGCGTGTGGAGCGGCGACGTGGTGGAGACTGAACTGGCTGCTCCTCTGTGGCCTCTGTAGCCTCTGGAGCTTCTGTGGCCTCTGGAGGTGGATCAACTGACATACCCTCTGTAGCTCCAGTATCCTCAGTACCCTCAGTGGCCTCTGTGCCGAGCTGTCGACCTTCAAGATGAAAGCGACGCTCGCCTATGCTTATGCCACTGCTTCTGCCACCTCTCTCTGTCTGCTCTGCTGCATCTGAGCAATCTCTGCATCGGTGAGAGTCTTCTTTTTCTTCCTGGCCATAACCTTGATGCGCTTCCCCCGCGCAATCTCAGACCGACGAGGAGGACTGTCGTCCCCGTCAGCAGGAGCACCACCGGCGTTCTTACAACGCACCATGCTGACAAACTGACCGAAGACCTCTGAAAGATGGTGAACTGTCACTCGAGAGGCTTGGCCTCAGTCCTTATCCGCAGGCTTGGCCTCGGATTCAGCACACAGATAGCACCCTGACACACCGACACAACTCGCTGCAACGACGGTAAAGAGAGATCTACTATTAAGCACATATATAACTAAAAGGTACGAAACCCTAGAGATAGAAGCATATGAGATACGATGTGACACGGAAAACGAGGCTACCTCGGATCGACGAGACGACTGACAAGGAGAGATGACCTAGATCGCGTGATTCCCGAAAATCGCCGAACGAGCTCTGATTTGCCGAAACAAGGTATAATTAGGATTTTAGGGAATGAGTTACGGCAAATCCTAACAAGGAAATCAAGGGATGCGAAACGACCTCGCGAAGAAAACAGCGCGTGACGAAATCTCGACGACGACCGGCCGAATCGAAGTTACGCGAACCCTAGGTTAGGGTTAGGGCAACACGACGAAGATCGATCGGAGGCGAGCATGAGTCGTTCCACGGCCGGGGGAGAGGCTGGCTTGCAGGAGCGCGGCTCACCGGCGGTGGTGGCGCGTTCGGGCGGCGGTGGCGCGTGCAGGCGGCGATGGCGCGGTGGTGAGCGAGCGGCGGTGGCGCGTGCGGGCAGCTGGCGTGGGCAGGCACGGGCAGAGCTGGTGCGCGCGCGAGCGAGGGCCGGCGCAGGGCAGGACGGAGGCGAGCTTTGCCGGAGGCGAGGACGAAGGCGATGGCGCGGCGGCTCCGGCGGATTTGGCGAGGCGGCGGCGGAAAAAGGCTCGGGCGAAAAGAAGATACGGTCGAGGACGAACTGTTTTATGAAGGGGTTAGATCCGCTCGACGCGTGATGACCGGACGCGGTGGTCGATATGACCGGACGCGGTGGTGCAGCGTCCGGTCACACTCCAGTAAGCTCCTGGAGTGACCTGACGCGTCCGGTGATGACTGTCAGGACGCGGTCAGAGTCCGGTCGAGGGAAGCTCGGGAAATCATCGCGAATGACCGGACGCGGTGGTGGTAACCGGGACCGGACGCGGTGGTCAACAGAGGCGCGTCCGGTGCAGCGTCCGGTGACTAGATCTGGAGTTGGTCTTCTGGATGACCGGACGCGCTAGTGGACGCCGGGACCGGACGCGGTGGTGAAGCATCACTGCGTCCGGTGCAGCGTCCGGTCCAGCGTCCGGTCACTGTTCTTCGCCCTTCTTCGTTCCGAACTACGACGCGACTTCTCCCAATCAGGTTCCAATTCAAAAAGACACAAATAAACACCAATTGGAACATGATATGAGTGACCTCTCTCAAACCCTCAAATTTTTCAAAATAGATTGCCTTAGGCTAGTATTATTTTTAAGAAAATAGGCAATAAACACCCGAGGAGCAACATATGGCCATGCAATAGAGTTTTTGAACCTTTAGGAGCGTCAAAATGCTCTCTCTATCCATGGACGAACACAGAGGTTGCTCAAAGCGAAACCGAAAAGAAACGACAAAGCAACAACCATGCAAATGCAATGCAATACAAGTAAGTAAAGCTAGGTTGCTTGCCAAGTTTGATCCACGGTTAGGCTTTTTCACTCCTCCAAAGGAGGGTTATCGTAACCGTGTTAGCCAAGCTCTAAATGCATTGCGATAGAATAAACATGGCATATTATACAATGCAATGCAAGGGACAACACACGCTCATTTTTTAAAGTTGATTGAATCAAGCACATTGAGTTCACTTCTTAACCTACAAAAGGTTGTCTCATCTAAAGGTTTAGTGAAGATATCCGCTAATTGATTTTCACTTCTTACACCTTCTAGTGATATGTCATTTTTAGCAACGTGATCTCTTAGAAAGTGATGGCGGATATCAATGTGCTTGGTGCGAGAGTGTTGTACCGGATTGTTAGCAATTTTAACGGCACTTTCATTATCACATAAAAGTGGCACCTTTTCAAGAACAATTCCATAGTCTAGGAGGGTTTGTTTCATATATAAGATTTGTGCACAACAAGCCCCCGCGGCAATGTATTCCGCCTCGGCGGTGGACAAAGCCACACTATTTTGCTTTTTAGATGACCAAGATACTAAAGATCTTCCAAGCAAATGGCACCCGCCGGATGTGCTTTTTCTATCAATTTTGCAACCGGCATAGTCCGAATCGGAATAGCCAACTAGTTGGAATCTAGCTCCTTTGGGATACCAAAGACCAATGCTTGGAGTGTACTTAAGATATCTTAGGATTCTTTTTACGGCACTTAAGTGAGGTTCTTTAGGGCACGCTTGAAAGCGGGCACACATGCACACACTAAACATGATATCGGGCCTAGATGCGGTAAGGTACAACAAGCTACCAATCATAGAACGGTAGAGAGTTTGATCAATCGGTTTACCTCCCTCATCTAGGTCGAGATGTCCATTTGATGGCATTGGGGTCTTGATTGGTTTGCATTCTTCCATCTTGAATCTTTTGAGAAGATCCTTGGTATACTTTTCTTGAGAGATGAAAATCCCTTCTCTCATTTGCTTTACTTGAAACCCAAGGAAGAATGTGAGCTCACCAATCATTGACATCTCGAACTCCTTCGACATCAATTCACCAAATTCCTTGCAATAATCTTCATTTGTTGATCCGAAGATGATATCATCAACATATACTTGACAAATGAAGATCTCCCCATTAAACTTCTTGGTGAATAGTGTGGTGTCGACCTTCCCAATGGTGAAGCCCTTCTCAATGAGGAAGTCCCGGAGGCGCTCATACCACGCTCTAGGGGCTTGCTTGAGCCCATATAACGCCTTGAACAACCTATAAACATGATTAGGATATCTAGGGTCTTCGAACCCGGGAGGTTGATTAACATAGACTAGTTCATTTATAAAGCCATTTAAGAATGCACTTTTCACATCCATTTGATATAGTTTCATATCATGATGTGATGCATATGCAAGGAGGATACGAATGGCTTCAAGTCTTGCAACGGGTGCAAAGGTTTCTCCAAAATCAAGACCTTCAACTTGAGAGAACCCCTTTGCAACTAGTCTTGCCTTGTTCCTCACCACTGTGCCTTGGTCATCTTGCTTGTTTCGGAACACCCATTTGGTTCCAATGACTCTTGCACCTTTAGGATGCTCTTCAAGTGTCCATACTTGATTGCGGGCGAAGTTGTTCAATTCTTCATGCATTGCATTCACCCAATCCGGATCTTAAAGAGCTTCTTCTACATTCTTAGGTTCAATGCAAGAGACAAAAGAGTGATGTTCAATAAAAGAAGCTAGCTTTTGAGATCGAGTCATTACTCCCTTTGTAGGACTCCCTATGATGAGATCTTGTGGATGTGCTTGAAGTAGTGGTGAGTTTCTTTTATCAACCACTTGAGGAGGTGGATGGGGAGCATCAACATCTTGAGCTTGTGCCTCGGCTTGTTCATGAGAGATATGAGTGTCTTCATTTTCAACTCTCTCATTCTTGTCATCATCTTGAGGCACACTTGATGAAGATGGTGGATCAACAATTTGTACATCGTCATCATCATCTTTTGGCTTGATGTCTCCCACCGGCATGTTCTTCATGGCCTCCCTCAAGGGTTCATCACCTACATCATCACAATTCTCAATTGCTCCTTGGGAGCCGTTAGATTCATCAAATTCCACATCATATGTTTCTTCAACCAAACCGGTGGCATGGTTAAATACTCTATATGCTTTGGACTTTGATGAGTAGCCAACAAGGAAACCAATATCACAACGTCTTTGAAACTTCCCTAGGTGTTGACGCTTCTTGTAGATGTAGCATTTGCAACCAAACACCCGGAAGAAAGAGATCAAGCTTTTTGTTTAGGGACCCAAACTTGAGAGGGGCCCTTGACTTTCTCCACTAGTGACTTGGCAACCCATATTTTCTTTGGCCTATTCTTGTTTGGGGGACCCAAAAACATGACTTTCATCTTTCCATTTGAATCTTTTCTTAGCATATAATGAGCATTGAAGGCAAAAGGTCTAGCATGCTTGGGCAAGGGTTGTGGTGGTGGAGTTTTGCATTCATGAGCAAAGTGACCTTCTTGACCACACTCAACACATCTCTTTGGCTTGGGCTTTGACTTGCTTTGTTGTTGTTGAGCTTTTGCTTTCTTCTCTTGATTTGCCAAGTACCCAATACCACTTCTATCCATCTTCATTACGGTGTTCATGAGGAGCTCACTTTGCAAATGTTGGCCTCTTGTGAACTTGCTTAGGCCGGTCTTGAGATGCTCTTTTTCTTGCTTGAGCTTTTTGTTTTCTTCAATGAGTGACTCATTAGTTGGTTGCTTCTCAAGAGCCATCAAATCTTTTAGCTTCTTGTTCTCATTTGCAAGCTTCTCATTCTCACACTTGATCTTGGCATAATCATCATTGTTGCTTGACTCAACCACATTCTTGCCTTTGCTACTAGAACTTTGCTCAATGCTTTCAATGATCAAATCATCACATGATGTAGCTATATCACACTTAACAACATAGTTAGTAGCATCATGTGTCTCAAGAGCAAGTTCATTAGCAACCACAAAACTATCATAGTCAATTTTTATTGTGGTGTATTTGTCCTTTAGAGAATCATATCTAGTGAGGAGCTCATCATTCTTCTTCTCAAGTTTATCATGTTGATTTCTAAGCTCTTTGTAAGAGGTTTTGAGCTCCTTGAGAGTGGAAGACATGGTTTTATTTTGATCTATGAGCTCATCCCTAGCATCATGTGCACTTTTAAGTTTAGATGTGAGTGTTTCATTTTCATGTTGAAGCTCATCATTTTCATTTCTAGTCCTCATTATGATTTTAGAATATTTGTTTAGCAATTTTACAAGTTCATCATAAGAAGGTGCATCATATTCATCATCACTACTACTATCATCATCATCATCACTATCATGGTTTTGTACCTTTCGTTCACCCTTGGCCATAAGGCATAGGTGAGTAGTGGACGATGATGGTGAAGGAGGCGGTGAAGGTGGTGATGAAGATATGGGTGAAGATGATGGCCCCATCACAAATGCGGCAACCTTCTCTTTCTCATCATCGCTCTCATCTTCGGAGGACTCACAAGATGATTCAATGTCGGTGAGCCAATCACCAACAATATAAGCCTTGCCTCCTTTCTTCTTCTTGTAGAATTCTCTTTTCTTGCCATCTTTCTTCTTGTATGGCTTATTTTTCTTCTTCTCTTCTTCTTCATCACTTGAATCATTTTTCTTGCCCTTGTTCTTGTTCTTGTACTTGTCTTTTGGTGGTCTAGGGCATCGATGAGCTAGGTGGCCAAGTTCACCACAATTGTAGCAATCCATCTCCGATATTGGCTTTCTCTTGCTACTTGTGAAGAATTTCTTCTTCTCGCTATCGAACTTGATGCCACTCTTGTTGAGCTTCTTTAGCATCTTGGTGGTCTTTCTCACCATGAGTGCAAGTGATTCATTATCAACATCACTTTCACTTGAGCTTTCTTGCACAATCATGGCTTGGCCCTTCTTCTTCTTCTTGTCATGACTAGCTTTGAAGGCCAAGTCATTCTTCTTGGAAGAGGATGAACTCTCTTCCGGAGTAATATGCATGTACATCTCATGAGCATTGATTTTCCCTAATACTTGAGTCGGTGTTGCGGTGGAAAGATCACTTTGATGAAGCA
The DNA here is from genome assembly GCA_020631735.1 of Saccharum officinarum. Lineage (NCBI taxonomy): Eukaryota > Viridiplantae > Streptophyta > Magnoliopsida > Poales > Poaceae > Saccharum > Saccharum officinarum. The sequence goes on along the minus strand of CM036186.1, from coordinate 89,966,330 downwards.
CCGTGACAATGTGACCATACTTCTCAACGGGAAGCACGCTCAAGATCTTCCTTGCAACATCCGATTGGCTCATGTTAGTGAGCCCAAGAGCATTGAGGTCCTCTACAAGAACATTCAAACGAGTGTACATGTCATTAGCACTTTCTTTGGGAAGCATCTCAAAAGAATTGATTTTCTTTAAAGCTATGTGATAGCGTTCCTCACGTTCACTCTTAGTTCCCTCATGGAGAGCACAAAGATTTTCCCACAAATCATGAGCATTTTTTGCATTACGCACACGATTGAAGATATCTTTGCCTAACCCCCGGTAGAGTGCATTTTTGGCCTTTGCATTCCACCGGTCGTACTTCTCCTCATCACCAATGGGGTTTGCGGGATCCTTGATAGCGGGAAGCCCTTGGGTTGCGGCTCTAAGACATCCAACATCTATGGCTTCGAGATACGCCTCCATGCGGATTTTCCAATATGGAAAATCATCCCCCTCAAAGGTGGGAGGTGGTCCTTCCCCGTTAGACATCTTGCTCTAGGCGGTAAAGCCTAAATTTAGAGCAACAAGGCTTTGATACCAATTGAAAGGATCAAGATGCCCAAGAGGGGGGGTGAATTGGGCTTTTCTAAAATTTAAATGCAAGAATTAAATCCTACAAGCCGGAATTCACCCCTAGTGTCTACTTGTGTTTCTAGAGAGTCTACCGATACAAAGTTTTGCACCCTAGTTTCCAATCCTAGTCTAGCAAGGCAAGTCTAGGAATGTAAAACAAGCAATGAAAGTAAATACGAGAATGTAAATGCTTGAATGTAAAGGGGCAAGAAACACGGCGATGTTTTGCCGAGGTATCGAAGAGTCGCCACTCCCCACTAGTCCTCGTTGGAGCACCCGCGCAAGGGTGTAGCTCCCCCTTGATCCGCGCAAGGATCAAGTGCTCTCTACGGGTTGATTCTTCGACACTCCGTCGCGGCGAATCACCCAAAACCGCTCACAAGATGAGTTGGGTCATCCACAAGCTCCACCGGATGATCACCGAACTCCCAATCACCACCACGCCGTCTAGGTGATGGCGATCACCAAGAGTAACAAGCTAGAACTCTCACTTGACCACTACGAGCCCAAATGAGAAGGTGGATGCACACTTGCTACTCTCTCTAATCGCTAGTGAGGTGCTCTCAAGCTTTGATTCTCAAATCTCTATCCTCACTAGTGCTCTTGCACTC